>VXBT01002209.1:112138-380528 GCA_013400235.1 Oriolus oriolus | reverse complement strand
CCCCGGGTCCGCTTCCTCGGCCCGGCCCGCTTCCACGGCCCGGCCCGCTCCCACTCGCACCTCGCCGCCAGCCTTCGCCACGCTCCTCGCTCCGTGTCGCAATAGTTCGGAGCGCGGGTTTTCTGTCGGGTTTGGTGTTTCTGTCTCGCTTGCGCTCTCTCTCACTCCTTTTTTCCCCCCTTTTCCCTTCCCTTTCCCTCCCCTCCCCCCCCCCCCCCCCGCCACATTTTCCCCCTCCCCNATAATTTTCCCCTTCCCCCTCCCCAAACGGGGAGGGAAACAAATTGTTTTTAACGACCACCAAATGCGCAGAGCCGGCGCCCGGAGGCACAGCCGCCGCGCAGCCACTCACACTGTCGGGACTGCCGCTCCCCATCCCCGGGGGGAGCCACCGCCGGCGAGGGGACCCCAGCAGCCCCAGGCAGGGCACGGGCCCCGCCCGGGGAGAGCGGCGTCGAGGGGCGGTGCGCGGAGGGGCGGTAGGAGTCCGGCCAGGGGCATCTGAGGGTACGGCAGTGCGCGGCTGGGCAGTTCACCGTCTGTATGGGGGAGTCCCCCGGGGAAGGCGGCTGAGGATACCGGCTGGTGTCACGCTGACGGCGGGAGAGACCCCCGTCGGGGACTCGGGGCGCAGCCGCAGCCCCGTGCCACTCATTAACACCGGCGTTTAATGATGCCATACCAGGAACCATCTCCCAGCACGCTTCTCCGTCTTCTCTTGAGTGTCGTGCGTCCCCCTCTCCCCCCCGCCCAAGGATTATAAATTAGTCCCCAGTCCAAGCCGGGAGACCGCCCGCTGCCTTTAGCATCGCCAGCGCGCTCCCGCGGAGAGACGATGCTCAGTTGCCGGCGATGTCTGCGGGCGTCCCCGGCCCGCTCCCACGATGTGCCCCTGTTCTCGTGGCCCCGCCGCTCCACACGCCCCGCACCCCGCGCAGCCCTTGCGGCGCAGCAACCTGGCCCTGTCGGCCTTAAAATTTTGGTTTTCTGTGCGCAGAAACGAAGAAGATGGCCACAGTCAATATTTACAAGGATGTAATTCAGACGTTATTTGACCGCCGCGGGTGAACGGGAGCAGCCGTCTGCGCCTGCGGGCCCGGCGGGACGTGCACGGCGCGGGTCCCTAGTGCGCGCACCACCCACGACTCCACGCTCTCCATGGCACCTCTCTGTCCCCGTCCTTGTCCCCGCAAGAGTGACGCCAAAGGACCTGAGTCTGCATTCCGCTACCATTTGTATCCCCCCGCCCCCTACCCATCACCCTGGCCTCGTCCCTCCAGTCTTCCCGGGCTGTAGAGGCCACCGCGGAGGGGTACGCGGTTCCCCGCTGGCTTGGCGCTGGAGCAGTGGGGACGGAACGGGCAGGTTCCTGCTGCGGTCCGAGGACCCCCGCCCACCGCTCCGCAGGGCTCAGCCGCCGTGGGGTCCTTCCTGGGGCTCAGCCCCATCCCCGCACCCCGCCGTCACGGGGGCGTCACGGCCTCTCTCCGCGACGTCACACAGCCACACGCACTGGGGAAAGGGTTCCTGGAAGAGGAGCACCTTGGCATCGGGGTTCACCCATTCCGATTGTAATTTCTGCATTTGCTGACCGGAAGCAGAGGAGCGGTTGGGGAACGGCAGTGCACCGAATAAGCCCCATTGTCCAGGGAGAAAAATTAGTGTGCCCAGAGTGGGAGGAAAAAACATGAACAACTTGCTGCCAGTCCCCTACCGAGAAAACAGAGGGTAGAAAAACGTAAATAACCAAGGGAGTGCTTCTGTGCATCCTGCACTTCCACGGACTTTCGGGCAAAGCTCTGGTAAGGCTGCCCCTCAGGACGTGCCATGGCTAGAGCATTCAAGAACCAGCTGGGGGAGAAGGGGGCATTGGGGAGCAGTGTGGACAAATGCCTCCTGGTAGGCAGTGCTAACATGCGGATTAGGAGCTTCCTTCAAAACACGCAGCTCTGATCATTACCATGCCCCAATGAACTGTTTATGACCTGGGAAGTATTGTTATAATTATGTCACAGCAAAAGGAACCTTAGAAAGTGACAGGTTTGACCAAAACCAAATTCCTGCGGGAAGGTGATCTCAGTCCTTTGCAGTCTCAGACAACTGTTTGCTCTGTTGCCATCCCACTCCCCTGTCCCAACCCCTCTGGCACTGCAGGAGTGATCCCCTCTGGTAGGGCAGTGCCGGTTCTGGTCCCCAGAGCTTGAGGGGAGGTGCAGAGGGGGCATGGCAGGTTTCTGTGGGCACTGCAGGCTGAGGCAGCCTCTGGAGCAGGGGAAATCCATGCACTGGCAGGCTACTGAGCAAGTGCCCTTGGAAGAGCCTCCCTTCTTGCCTCATTCCATTCTTTGTGTGGTGGCTCAGGAGAATCTGGGAATCAGGGAAGGCAAAAAAAATCCTTCCCTGTGTCTACTGATGATGGTGCTGTTTGAGCATGGGCTTGGAGGGTCGCTGCACTTGCAGGGTATGTGGCTGTCCTCAAGGACATTCGTGATCCCCAGGAGCAGTGGAAATGTGCACTGCTCACCTGCCTGTCCAGAGCTGGGCAGGGCATGGGCAGCCAGGGCAGCAGGTTGCTGAGGGCCTGGCAGATCCCACAACCACACCCAGAATAAATCACAGCAGCAGGAGCTGAGGGCAGAAATCACCATTTGGAAAGCAGTTCTGGAAAAAACCAAAAGTCTGTGTGGGGCAGGCATTGCCAAACGTGGTGAGGCAGTGGCAGGAGCAGTTGGCACTGCGGCGCCTCACAAGCCTCTAAAGCAGTGAGATCTCCCAAATCATCACATGTAAATCTCACACACGCCCGCCCCCTCCATATTTTATTACATAGATCACAGTTGAAAAGCTTAAATGAAAACAGTGTTTCTATTTCCAGAGCTTGTTTAACATCGTGAATGTGATACAAACTGTGGGCTTCATGTTTTTAATTAAGGTTACTTACCCGGCCATGCACGGAAAAAGAAGTCAATAGTTGCTGGCTGCATACCGCAGCCTGCAGCCGGCTCCCCTGAGGATGCAGCACCGGCTGATGGGAGCACTGTGGCTCCCCTGCATCCCACAGCATGAACAGGGGCCCAGGGCACAGCGGGACTTCAGGCACCTGCCCGGCTGGAGCTGCAAGAAACTCCTTGCCATTCTTTGCGACACCCCTCTACTGGGCCGTGCTTGTGTGCCAGCTCCCGACAGCTGGTAGGCCAGGTTGGCATGCCAAAAAGTGGCAGCAAGGCACATTTCCAAGGGATATCGTGCAGAAAGAGCCTGGAAGTGGTGCTTCGGGTCCTAATGTGTCTCACTGGAGGAGCCAGGAAAAAATCAACTGTGCTGTCAAGCTGAGAGGAGAATTTGCTCCTGAGGCTGCAAGTGATGGAGCTCCTCAGTGCCAGCCCTGCTCCAGCCCTTGGAGAGGCTGCAGCCCCAGCCCTGCTGCCTGGAGTGGGCAGCCATGCCACAGAGCTCAGATGGCGCCACTGGTGCTGCCTGTGAGCATTGCTCTGTCTGTTCCCTCCTTCTCCAGCCATGAGTGGGGAGAATCCCAAACCAGTTCAGTAGGGTCCCATCTATGCTCCTAAATACAGTCCTTGTTTCTGGTGTCCACTTCCAGCAAAATGTTGCTTCTGTGCGTTGTTCTGGTTATTTTTTATATGCTATCAGCAAACATTTCCTTGGTGTTGCATTCTCACAGCTCCTTCCTCCAGCTGCATATTCATTCACAGTAAACATGTATTTTTGAAATTCAAATAATTTCTTCACGTCCCTGGCACTCTCTGTGCTGTGGCAGGCTGGGTGGCTAAATAACTACGGCCATGTATGTTGAAAGGCCTGAAGTCGTTTAGGTGAGAAATTGTTTAGGATTATGCCGAATGGGGCGTTATCCAAACTACAAAATAGCTACACTCACAGGGAAAGCAGCTGCAGAGACCTGTTGCCATCCCTCACAGCAGCTGGATCACTGCTGAGCAAAGTCCTGAGGCACACAGAGACAAGGATGAACCTGCTTAACTATGTTGGCTAAAAGGGGTTTGATCTGCTTTTGTGAAGAGCCAGAGGTGGCAGAGTAGCTTTAGAACAGGCTGTTCATGTTCAGTCTGGTAGCCCCCAGATCTCTGGGATGAGATAATGTAGGGATGAAGTTAAATCTTGTAATGTGGAGTTTTGTTAAGAAAGGAAGAACTGTCTCCTTTGAAGATTTTGCTGGACCAATGCCAATAGCCACTGTCTTAGAGCAAGGGGGGACTCAGTGATCCATCCTTGGGATCAGCGATGTCATCGTACTGGGCATACAACATCTGAGAGGGGAGGCAATTATGTCGGGCCACTAGAAAGCAAAGATAGGTTCTGAAGTTGCCACCCGATTACAGGTCTTTTTGCATGCAAAGACCTGTGATGAAATGAGCTTTGGAAGGTTTCTCAACAAGAGTGAAGGAACACTTGAAAGACAATACATGTGCTTATTTATTTTCTTTATGGATATTTGGTTAGGTGGAACTGGTAATAAGCTGTGTTGGAATGATGTATGCAGGAAGCAAACACGTCAGTGTCACCTGTGACCATCCCTAAAGCAGCTTTGGTGCTGGTGCTGCAGTGGGTAATATTGTCAAACTGCAGAGCCAAAGACCGGGGATCTCTGTGAGCAAGGAGGGCAACAACAGCACAAAGGTGAAATGAGGAGGTTGTCAAGAGGATGTTCTGAAACCTGGCTGATGTGACCATTAATCAAACCCTGGTTTCAATTCCAAGTGAGACTGGACTGAGATGAAATGATGGACTGTAGCTCCAGTGTAGCACTCAGCACAACTCAGGTATTTCCTTACCATCCTTCCACCCCAGGAAGGGTGTCCACCAAGGGAGCTGGTCTGCTGTCTGCAGACTGCTGAATGCTGCAGAAGGCTCGACCAGACATCACCTGATGAGAAAGCCAAAAAACAAGCCCTGTCCAAATGCAGGAGGCAACCTTGTGTGAAGGTCCAGTTCTTGCCTTCCACAAATCAGGAAGTTTTGCATGTTATTTGTGTTTGGAAAGGAGTAGGTTGAGGGCATGGGCTGGGTTGTAGAGTGGACTTGTGCTACAGCATATAATATTGCAAGGGGAAGTGGCCAGGGTGCTTCAGCCACAGGAAGAGGTTAACCATGAAGCTGTAAACATGGTTTTAGTCGTGGCTGTCAGGTGGGGTGGGGCTGAGACCACTCTGAAGTGAGGGAGCCAAGCTTGCAAATGTGAGGAGGGGGCAAGTGCCCCTTCAGAAGCTGTGGCTGGCCCCTGTTTCTTTTAAGAAGCACGGGATCCTGTGGGTGGCCTCCCTGATAACACCTTCAAACTGGGCTTAGTGGCAGCAAAAGCCCCAGACAAACTGCAAACCTGGAAGCCCCCAGCAGAAAAGCTGTTGCTTTATCTAGAAGAGTGGAAGATCCAGTTCTGTTCTACATATGTGCTTTGTCTTAAGAATTAATAAACAAAACCAAAAGAAGGTCTCCAACCAAGGATCCCAGTTGTTTCTACTTCCATGTGAACACATCCCCAAAGAGTCAGAAAAACAATCTCCCAACTTGTGCTCAAGGTCTTTATTTTTTCTCACTTCTCTGCTCCACCTCCATTTTTTTATTGCATTTTTTAGGTTTCCATCCCCTTGGGCCATGTAAAACAAAACTCCTTCCATAAGGCCTCTGCTGTGCATCAGCTGCTGTGTGCAGTGGGCACAGGGAGGAGGAGGAGGGCCATGGTGTTTGCAGGAGACGTGTTTTCCCAGCATCCCATAAGCTCAGGCTCAGGTGGGGCTCTGTGACCAGCCACAAGGGCAAAAGAGGGGCCAGATGGTTTCCCTGGGAATGGAAATGGTGTGCAATGCAGCGTTAATTAGGAGGAAACAGGGTCAGCAGCAGAAGTTCTGCAGTCTGGCCTGGGACAGAGTCATTGTCTCGAGATCAGGCCTCTTGGTTACTAAGCTTCATTTATGCATGTGAGCTGTTCTCCATTTTGTGCTTAGGAGCCAGGTGGGGTCTGTGTGTGCCCCATTGGAGACCCCACTCACGGCGCTCGTGGTCTGCCTGGTTTCTTCAGTTCTGTGCCCTCTGTGGAGCCAAGCTGTGTGTTGCTCCAGTCTGTACCATCGCCCCTCAGTTAGAGCTTTTTGCTTTGACCCCAAGGAATACAAAGCCAGAGATTCAAGCCTTAAATACATAAATGAGCTCTTTTTTCTGTAAAAAAACCACCAGCAGTTCAAACATCCCCAAAGAGGGTGATGTTCTTAATTATGTGTAATGTATCAATATAGTCAAAATCAGTAATTTTGCTATGTTTTATATATTTTATTTATTTAACTGAGCTTTAAATACTGTACTTAATATTCTCAGAGGAAAATCACATCTTTGGTGTCTGTACTGGCCAGGGAGTGATTCAGTTCCATTTGATGTAGTGTCTCAGATGGGTGATGTCTGTTCTACATTTGGAAAACGAATGTGGATTTGTTTGGATTTAACATTAACAGTGCAGGTTGCATTGCAGAAATCACTGCTCTGAAAAGTTAAGCATAAATGCTGAACAGTTGATAACAATAATAATTATAAATCTAATTTTTCTTCAGCCACCTGTGCAAAAATAAACACACAGTGCTGTGTTATTGAACTCCCTACTTTTTATGCCTCTTCTCCCATCTAGCTCCACTGGAAAGCATGAAGTCAAGTAATTTTGCCACCAGGATTCTCCAGTATTACAGATATAGAGATCAATCCATAACTTGAAATTATTATCTGCAGTGGTTTGAACCATCTGCAGAATGGTTCAAATCATGATGAATTTTTGCTCAAATTTGTCTTTTCTGGGCAGGAAGAGAATGTGCACATGTGTGAGAGCAAAGGTAGTGCAGCAATGTGCAAGGACACTGTGATTCATGTGGCATCTGCCTGGGACCCATCCCCGGGGACTTACTCCACCAGCCCCAACTCTCGAGCATCCCCAAATATCCAAAAATGTCAACCAGCCCAGCAAGGCAGAGAGACACACATGGGCTGAGGGGATAGAAGGGGCAGCTGTGAGGGTCTGACTCCCTTCCCTGCTTGAGCTGCACATGGTTTTGTGTGACCGCGAGGATTTCACAATCCCCATGCTTCTCTTCTGCAGCTGTAACACAGGAATAATAACGCTTCCTCCCCTTTCTCTGCTTCCTACTCTGCTTTTGGCACACTGCTAATACAAGAGGGCTTGATCTCAGTTGGAATCTATCACTGCTACTGACATGTTAATAATACCAGTAGAAACGTTTCCTCTTTCCTTTGTACTGACAGAGCTCTGCACGGGGTAGCAGCTCCCAACACGTCAGCCCAGAGCGTATTCACTTTCAACCCCAAATCTGAGGCGTTTTCCGGACACAAGACAGAGAGGATGCAAGATTCGGGCTGACTTTTAGGATTTCAAACAGGGAGAAGTAGTCATAACATGCTTCAGTTTGATGGCCCTCCAGTTATTGCATAAAAAACCTCTGAATTATCCTCAGCCTCTTGGCTGCTTGCGTGGCATTAAACCTCGTGCGGTTGAGTCAGGGTTTCAATGATTTTCTGTCTAGAAGCTCCTCCGGTAGATATTGGGTCCTGGAGAGGACAGGGAGAGTTGGAGTGCGTTGCCTTGGCAACACGGATGTGATTGAGGGGATTTTGTGTCTTGAAGGAAAACCCCAAAGTTAGTGCCAGTTTCTATAAAGACTGTGTGGAGTCAGGCACCCGGAGCTGCCTGGGGAGAGCTTCCTCTGGGACACAGGATCCCGCTCTCTCTGGCTCTGCTTGGGAGTCACATAGTGGGGAGCTGGTTTCCCGCAAAGGAAGCCTGAGAAAATCTGAAGATAAAACAAGATTGCAGGAAGATTCTTCTGAAGATGGCTTGTGATTAATGTTTTTGGCCTATGTTTGAAAATCTCCTTTCTCATTGCTTGCAGTCATACAAAAACATCTCCCTAGCTGCTCTAGCTCTTACATAATCGATAATTTATAAATCTCTAGTGATTTAGAAGTTTTCTGAAAGTTGTCCAGTAATAATAAATATGTTTATTCAAGCAGATAAAGAAGTCAGGCCAATAATATAATCTGTTTAACCAGTGCTGATAGCTGTATTATCTCCTTTTTAGCAGAACTGAGGTTAAACCTCTGTAAATAGCTGTAAAATACACAAATGATATTTTAGCAGAGGCTAAAGCCAGAGACTCAAAATGCAATTTGGCTTTGATAGCTACTGCCAGCCTTGAATGTGGATACCCAAGGAGAGGCAACAAACTCTGTGCTGTGCTTTCCTGCTTGTGTACAGAGTAGATGGATTCTGCAGGGTGCAAAACATGAGGTGTAGCAGCATAACTCATGTACACACTGTTACTATTTATTATTGGTGAGGCTGATGCATGCAAGCCAGCAAAGGAAATAGCTGGCACATCTTCATTAATTCCTTCTGGTTCTAAAGTAAGTAGTTTTCAGGAAATAATTCTCCAAGACCTTGGCTACACACACAGCGTATTTATTCAGAGTTGGCAGGGGCACCAGAAAACATATAGTTCATAGAGCCCTCATTTCTTTGGATCCCAAAGATGTTTATCAAAAATGATTTTTAGACAGATTAGAGCCACACATATGCACAGAGCCATGCCTATGACAGTAGCTGTGTGTCCAAGCACTTTAGGTTTAATCATAACCCCCGTCCACCCTGTGAACAATCTTCAGAACTTCCCCGATGGCATTAAGGGTTATTTTGAGAATGAGGAGACATCCACCTTAGCTTGGCAAGTGAATATTGGCTTCACAGGTTTTTTTCCCTCAAGTTACTTGAATATAACTATTATACTTTCTTCTGAATTGTAACTATTTGACTTGTGACCTCACAGATACTTTACTTGTTGCTTTGAGATCTAGCCATGACTAAACCCAGAAATTTAGATATATATTCAGACTTTTTTATCTGAAAAATAGACTGAAAATCTTGAATATCAGTCTCTCTCATGAGATGTCCTGATTTCATGCATTACAACAGGGCCAGAAATAACACAAGAACAGCTTTTCTCACAGTATTTCAGTAGTTCTTTTCTGGCCATTGCCAAAAGCAGGATGTGAAGACATGCACAAACATTAAAGCAAACTCCTATTAGAATAGTTCAAGTTCCTTTTGTGTTGTGGTAAAAACTCGTGTCAATTTTCATTCTATTCAGACTATTTCAACCCTTTCAGTACTTCAAAAATCCATCAATGTTTTTTCTTAATAAATCATTCTGCTAGCTTAAATGTGATTTTTGGGTTTTCATCTTTTTTCTTTTTCTTTTTAAACACAGGCCAAGGATATGACAAAGCACTCAGACCCAAATTGCACATTTGATTGTACACATAAATGTTGGCTATCCCACTGGCTATTCCATTGACTTTGCAAGAATTCCTCATTGGTGTAATATTAAGCCTCCAGGAAGTGTTTGCAGGATTGGGACAGAAGGTCCCCTAGGATGCCCAGGGCAAGACTGAAACTGCCATCAGTGGGGATGTGCCCCAGGGATACGGACAGATTCCGTTTCAGGTTTGCATAATTAAACTGCTTCTTTCAAAGCTGTCAGCAGGCTCGGGTGCCGGTCACCTCACAGTCTTTCCACAAAGTAGCGAAATGGTACAAAGTTCCCTGCTTCAGCTGCCGGGGTGAACGCTGGGAGCAAGTGCAAGCACAAAGCAGGGTCGCAGCCTCCTGTGGGCTCCTGCAGCGTGGGATGTGCACTGGGCTGACAGCCGTGGCAGGGATGGGGCAGATCCCGGTGCTGGGCCTGCCCCATGCCGGCAGTGCCCGTGCAGCACCTGCAGCGCTGCGCTGAGGTGCTCCTGCCCCTGTCACAGTGATGGGCTGAACATGTGCTCTGCTACAGGCTGGCCTCTCCCAGAGAGGGGCTCTCCACCAGCTCTGGAGTTGTGGTGGCATCAGGAGAGGTTACAAATCTCTCTTCAGAGCAAGGTTTTCCAGATGTCTGAGCATAGGTGCTTCCCAGGGCACAGAGGAGGTCAGCTGGACCTCTCCAGCAGGCATATCCCAGCCTGTTTTAATAGACTGGTGCATCCCTTACTTGCCTGTGTTTTCTCTTCACCTATTCAGTAAGGAAAGGATCAAGGATGTGGTGAGCAGCTTGTCCATGCAGCACCTGCAGGGACACCTTGCTGCCACTGGTGAGGAGCTGAGCACCTTGCCCATGAGCTAGTCTCTAACCAGAGGGAAACTGAACAGAATTTTGGACTGCCCAGGGCAGCAATGAGAGCCCAGATCTCCTGAACCGATCTGTTCACTAACTTCACGTCACCACATAGCACCAGGTGGCTGGCTCAAACACTTGGTGTCCTTAGGAGAGCTGTCACCCTATCAAGTCCTGGCTGGAGAGGGTCAAGTCACTGCTATAATAGAGAGGAGAACTCTAGTTTTTTGCTGATACTCTCCCCAAGGATAGCTAAGATATTAGTGTCTTACTGCAGATGGGAATCAGAGCGTGAACATACCTGCCTGGCAAGCCAAGAGCTGTCAGGCCATTTACAGGATATAGTAGAGGGTTTGCAGATCCAGCCCTGGGACTGTGAATCCTAGGATCTCAAATCCAGAGGGCACTTCAGGAGCAGCCAAATCCCAGAAGAGGGTTTTGCTCTTCGCCTTTCTAGGGTCAATAGTAGGACTAAAACCACCCGGCTACATAGTATTTGAATTAAAAATTTATTTTGTTCTCAACATTTGTTGATTGTCCTTCAGTGGCCTGTAAAATCTGCCTCCATGGGTTGGGATACAGATATCTGGGAAGGAACACGTGGCCTTCTGCAGTGCACAAGTGACACACTGCTGGTTTTATTGAAGAAACCTTGAGGATGACACCCACTGGGCCTCCTGTAGTTCAGATAACCCAATTCTGAGATCTTTTTCAATGTTGTCACAGCCCCCGTCCTGTAAAAGGCTGCAACTGGGATGCCTGGGCCCACTTGGAGTGCTGTCTCTCAAAAAAGAGGCACTTTGATTTGTGCCTGTGTTTATGTGGGAGACTCTCCACAGATTGAGCCAAAAAATCCCAGTTAAGGTAATTCTGTCTGGCAGCTGCACTAGATAGTTTGCAATGAACATTTACAAACCGTCCAAGGAATATGATTTCTTGCACAAAAGATCCAGCTTTTTAAGGCTTTTACTCACAGAGCTGCTTCGAGCAGTCCTCATAGCTCAGTCCTCCCTTGGACAGACTCTGCAGCCCTGGACCAGGCGGCTGATAATGCAGAAATGCTCGAAATGCCTGGAAAGGACACAGTCATGTCAGTTGTGTCCAACGAAGGTAGCAGTCACAAACACACGGGTTTGCCAAAAGTCCCTGGCCGGTTCCAAGACGCTTTCGTTTGTTTGCATTGCTAATCTACCAGAGACTGAGACTGCTCGGAGAGATACCAAGCCTTTTGTGAGCTCTCTTTCACCCTGCTCCTGTTGGGATCTGCCGGACAGCAGCCATCTGAGAAGGGTTTGGGAGACTGCACGGTTATCAGACTGAGACAGAAGGAAACAGTCTGAGCTGGGAGGCAGGACAGCCTGTGCACATATTCATTCTTCAAGTCCTTTTGCTTCTCTCATGTCTCAGCAGCTTGTCTGGGCTCTCAAACCCAAGGTCTCACCACAGCAGGATCTTGATAGGCCTGAGGAATGCCCTCAGACATGCATCCCCATAAAATTCAGTAAATGCTGTAACAGACAGAAGGCATTTGGCTCACAGATCATGATGGGATCCCCACTAGAAAAATCTTTAAAACTTTCTGTACCTCTCTTCTCATAGCAGAGTGCCATGTACTTTCGTGTATTTATGGAAAAGGGAGCAGCATGAGAGTAGTATAGACCACATACCCCTTTTCTGAGTAGATGCAGCATTGATTCATGTCCCTTTTTGGCCAGAATGATTTCCCAAAAGAAGGGCTGGCTTTGGATCCTGGCAGCCAGGGTTGCCTGGGTGCAGGATCCCCAAATCTGTGTTTATCAAGCTAAGAAACTAAATCATCTTTTCTTGCTTCTTACTAAAGTCCTTCCTTAATAAAACCTTTCTTTCCACCTCACTTTTTTCCACACAGCAATGTGACTGACCAGAACCTCCCCTGTAGCCGATGGTAATGCTGCTCTCACCTGGACCCTACAGCAAAGAGCCAGGTGAGAGGTAGAGAGCATGAATGCAGTTGTGCAGCCCTGGTTCTCCCAGGGCTGGAGCACACTGGGGGCCAGCACATCAGCTCAACAAGTGGGAATCACTGAAACTGACTCCTCTATCCCTCCCCTTAAAGTTTCCCTGGGCAGGAGTGATATCCTACAATCCATGTCTGGAATTTTTATGCTGTTACCTATCACCCAGGGCTGCCCGGGGCAGTGTTCCTGCCACAGCAGGCTGGGTTTGCAGCACATCTTCAGCTAACAGGAGCTCTCCAGGGGTAGCCTGCAGCCTCCCTTAGGCTTTCACTCAGCTGTTTTGCCGTAATTTCATTTGCAGTTATTCAAGACATATTTACCCAAATCACACTTGCTACTGGCCAAGGCAAAATGTTACCTGTCTCAGCAAAGTGAGATTTCACCTATTTTTCCACAGACTTTCTTGACTGAAACCTTGAAGGGGTACCTGCAGGTGGCAGCCACATTTTGTAACTGAATTCCCTCCACATTCTCACTGCTTTGTAAAAGTGCTACTAGTTGATTACAGACGCACAATCTTGATACTCTGTTGGCCTGTTTAATTTAGAAATGTAAATCCCATGGACTTCTGACAATTACTAACTTTCTCACTGGATTAAATTCTTAGACAGTTTTATTGATTCATTCTGCAGGGCCTTCCAAGGTTTTCTTTGGCTGGGTCAGTTTTTCTAAACTGCCACTTAGATTTGCTTTGAAAATATATGCCTCTGCATCCAGTGCATATCCTGCCAAATGCACGGTGGAAGCCCTGAGCCCAGACTGCCTATCAGCCCCCTGCCCAATGCTGCAGGGTGCTAACACCTCCACTGGGGCCACTGGTACTGGGAAACCCCATGGAGAAGCTCTGTGCTTGGTCTCAGCTTCTCAGGATTTATGCACTTACTTGAGGTTGCAAAAAGATGCTTCACATCCCTGAAACTGCTTGCGGAGTTCGGCATTTTGGCCAGCACTTTGTGAGGCCCCAGCATCACAGTTGTGTTTTGTCCTAGTTGTAATGGTTGTCCATGATACAGAATAGCTGTTTCAAGGCCGCAAGGGTCCTCTCTCTTGTTTGCTTTCTGTGATGGAGACTCTGAGTCTTGCAGTTTCTGAGGGTGCTGTGGGACACTTGAGCCTGCATTTCCCATCTCCCAGAGCAAGAATGTACACGGTAGAGTACAGAGTATTTTCCTCTTAAAGCTGAAATATATTTCAGCTCTTTTGGGATGGTGGGTGTGGATGTGGCAGTCCTGTAGGAGAGGAGACACACGATTCAAATGCACTTCTAGCAAAAGTTTAAGTGGTTTCTATTACACATTCCTACAAAGTTCAGAACAGATTAAGTGGTAATTAGATATCAGTAATTGCCAGTGGAACTCAAATCATAACATAGATCTCAGTAACTGTTGATGTGGAAATGTCCACAGTAAGGAGTATACAGCCATACTTGTAGAGCCAAGACTGGTGAAAAGAGCATGTCCACATAATGGAAGTGTCTTAAAGATATGCAAAAATCTGAAAAGCAATTTGAAGGGATTGGAAAGAATTCTGTTTTGGGTTGCTGGTTTAATGCTGAGTTTGGAAATAATTAGGCCTCAGTTTCTTCAGACAAATCATTCCTCTTTGTTTCGTAGTGCTTTTTTTTAATGCTGAATTTGGAAATAATTAAACCTCACTTTCTTCAGACAAATCACTCCTCTTTGTTTTGTACCCCTTCACGCCACATCAGATCCAGCGCTTGGCAGTCACCTATATTCCTTAGTTGCTGTGCTGAAAAACATTCACCTAGTCATTACATTCTGGGAAGCATACCAAGGCTGGCCCACAGATGTCCGCTTTTCCAAATATTTTTCCTTTTACATGACACCCCACCACAGACAGTTGTGGAACGGGTTGGAAGGAGGCATCAATCTGACCATAACTTCTGTTTCTGAACATATTTTGCCCCTCATCTGCAAGTGCATATGGAATAGTTCTCTCCAAGAGTTGCTCCAGCTTCACTTTGAATATTTTCCTGCCTAACCTCATACAGGGGTAAGGACTAGGTAGTCTACTTTCCAAATGGTGCAGTTAAAGAAAAGAGTCAGCCATAAATGAGTTCAGTGAAGGTCTGCAGAGCAAGACTGGCAGCCACAGGGACAGAGATTTTCCCTATACTGGGCAAACAAAGCACAAAAAAGGCAGTCCTAGAGCCTCTGACTATGGCACCCATTGTGAATGAGCAGTTATCAACAACAGCACAACTTTGGTTATGAGAACGAAGCAATACTGATCTGTTCTCTCCGAACATTAGGAGTTGTTTTTCTTCTGGGCTGATCGCCCCCTGGAAAGCGGGCAGGGAAGACCCAAGGTTTAATACATGATGTTGTCCTCCAGTGGGTCTCAGCTCGGCCCTAATCAACCCCAGTCCCATAACCAAGGTTTACATAACTGCTGACCATCTACCACCAGCCTCCTTCTCCTCTTTCCTTTTGACTTTTTGAGTGTCTGTTTGTCCCAATATGCGTTCCCCCACCCTTCCGTCACTGGAAGGTTTAATGCTGAGTGAAAAACCACGAACAGCCTTTGAACGTGTTCTGCCAAGTCTCTTTACAGTACAATACTGGCAGGAGTAAAACTCTGGAGCCAGGCAAATATGCAAGCTTCATCACATTAAAGGAAGCAGAGCTGCACGGTTATTGCATCATTCTATGGCTTCCCAGACGTTGTTGTTATGTTTTCATTAGAGCAACAGAACTGCACTTGGTGCTTTCTGCTGAGGAGCCAAGGAGGCCCCAAAAAGCTGTCAACTGGGGAAGAGAATGCGGCAACGGGAAAGATGAGTGGTTTACTGCACTAATTTTATAGTGCAGCCTTTACCAGTTAGTGGTAGAGGGAACCAGCAACATGATCTGTGTTCACTTTTTTTAAAAAAGACACACAGCCAAATACTTATAAGTATTTGCTTGTTCAAGACAAGTTATTTGGAAGTTTAACTACTACTGAATCAACCAACATTTTTCAGCACTAAATCATTTCAACTCCATATCATATGTTTTTAATTTTATCAGCATCTGTATTTTTTTAATTACCATTTTTATTAAAGCCTCTTTTTTTTTTCCTTCAGAACCAGGACACAAATCCCTAGCTATTTAATCTGGATATTAGAAGGTACAGTTCAAGGCTCAGCCATTGAAAGAAAACTCTGCTGCCAGATGCACCCACTGAAGCACAGGTGCTCAGCTTTGCTTTCTTGCCTTCACCAAGCCCTTGCAGAAGGGGAGTGTGACACAGCACGGCTGGACAAAAACTTACCATCATTAGCAATTGCAAAGAGCAATTTGGACCCCCAAAAGCTTCTTGGCCACTTCTCACCTAATGAAGGATGGAGCAGCTTTAAAGGCATTCAAGGTCCTGTTGCAATGGGGAGTTGACCGGAAACTGCTGGTTTATGACCTCTTGTTTCATGGTTCAGCATTAGTACAATGTCATTCTTATGGTCCTTTTCCAATACACACTCAAAGTAACAACAAGCAAAGGTTTTGACTGGCCAGGTACTACCTTGTCACCATGTCAGGATTCTCAAATGATGGAAGAAAATGTCGGAAATTAGTGAAGATGTCTTTGTGTCACGGCCGAACAACAGAAGTGGCAGGATTAGGCCACATCATATTGTATGGCAGCCAGAGTCAACACTTCCTGACGTGCATTGATGAGCCTTTCAGAAGGAGAACATTTGTGTTTAAAGTAGAATTGACTGCAGTTGTAAAAGATCAAGCAACTGAAAGGTCCTGTGCTCTATGTAGACCAGGATAAAAACACATAACTTGCCAATGACAACAACTGGAAAAGAGAAAGGAACTTGCCAACTGAAAGGTGTCTGGCAGATAACACAAAAACAAGTCAAGAGGATAAACACAAGCCATGATGATGTCCATGGAAATACTTCCCAGAAGGTTGTATTACTGAACTGAAAACTAGGCAAAGCACAAGTTACAATGAAAATTGCACTCAAGGAAAAGGTTCATGAAAATGGGTGACTCTTGGCTGCTTTCAATAGCCAAAGCAGGAAGGTATCAAACACTGAGGAACTTCACTGTTTAAGCAAGGGTAAGAACAATAAATGGCAAAATTAATTCCTTTAGAAATGGTACGATGTAACTTGCCACTGCAATGGTATGGCTGAAACATGCTGGTCCTGGCCTGTGCCAGGTCACTGAACAGTCCACGATTAGGCTGTCTGAACTAAAGAGTGGCCAAGATGCAGCACAGCCTCCTTCTGGATCCTGAGCAGTGTGTGGCAAAGCTTAAGTGGCTAAAGAAGAGGCAAACCACAATTTGCAGCTGGGGAGCAGTCAGCTTCTGACACTGGAAATAAGCTCTGCAAACAGCCTGCATGGAAACTTGAATTCCACTGCCGAAGAAACATGTTACATATTTCCATTGCAGTCATCCTGCTGTAATGTGTAAAACAAAGATTGTTTTGGTGGAAATGTGCAAGGAACAACCATTTAATTTGAGATGAAATTCTTAAACTAACATATTATCTAGTTCAGCCTCCTGAGATGATTCACATCTGACCCCCAGCGTCAGCAGCTCACTCAACTCATTCTAGGAGACATGGAATGAAAGAGGTACCACGCTTTCCCACAAAGTGATCTGTTACCCTAAACCAAATTACTGAGTCAAATCTCGAGACAGCCCTGTGAGTCTCAAGCTCATTTACTTTCCAAAGGCAAGTTTTGGTGATGGAGCAGAATAACAAAGCTCGTAATACATCACAGATTCCTTGCACCCAGGCCGTGAAGTTTGTATTTCTCTTACAACTTGGAGATAATACCATGTGTCAGAGCACATGCACTTGTCATTAGCATGAACACTAAAAGGAAATGAACATAAATCCCAGATTCAAATGTATAGTCTGAACATCCTGGGACAATTAAATTATTGATAATGGTTATCTGTCACCAAGCAATAAATCATAAAGTCATGGAGTGGTAGAAGAAAAGCTATCTTGCTGCTGACAGATGTGTAGACTGAAAGATGTGGTAGGCCTATAAGGTTCCAGAAATAATTGCATAAAGGTGAAAGATTTCTTCTCTTGCTTTTTTCTCATCAACTCTAGTATTTCCATACTCAAAACAACACTTTTTAATGGCAACTTTTCTTACTTGGACTCTTATGTTTTTTGACATTATAATGTAATTGAGGAACAAAGCTGATGATGAGCAGCCGGTGAAGAGCAGGCCTGGCGTTGTGGCTGCCAGTTGGAGCATGGTGCTCTGTGCAGAGCTGGGAGCTGGCTCCTGAAACTGTGAGAAGTGATGGATACTCCCTGCTGACTGTAACATAAATGTAAATAAACTGGAAAAAAGGACATACTACCGTGAAGCTACAGGAATTACACAGAGAAAATGAGGAGGGAGCAGAATGAGCAGACAACAGCAAATGAACAGGACAAAGCCTGACTCCCCCTTCTAAATCACTACATTTTTGCAACTAAGATAATTTGTACATCGAATTGCTCTGCGTTGAAGATAACGCTGAGCCGCCATATGCAGTATAACCATATTTCCTAAGAGGCTACAGGTTTACATGGACAAGTATCAGCTGGTGGAAAGCACAAGGAGTGAAGGCATTTCCCTACCGAGCATGGAGCCAGGGAGCAGGAGCCGGCTGGTGCCTGGTTCTATGCGGTGGGAATGCTGGGCATGGGTGGCAGCAGCGCCTTGGGCTGATGCCAGGGCTTGAATAGGCCGGCGGGCACTGCCAGGAGAATTGGAGGGCTGTGCGAGCAGCACGGGGGACCCAGCTTTGTGAAGATCCCTTTTCAGAGGGCTGCGGCGCTGTGAAACTCAGCGCAGATCGGTGACAGTGTGGAAGCTTTTGAAATGTACATGCTGTACTGCACTGCTCAGAGGGGCCAGGGATCACATTCATTTATTCATTTTCCAGCAACTAAATCTCTTTATATTAATTACATGGAATCCACCAGTTTTGGCCCAAAAAGATGTATTTTTTTAATGCTGGTTCTTTGCCTGTGTGGTGATCTGTATCAGTTTCAACAATTCTTCTCCTTGTACAGAACTTAAAAACTGCAGGCATGGTAAAGGAAAAGAAAACAGCACAAGTAAGTTAACTTAAGTCTGGGATTAACTGTCTGAGGTCTTAAAATAAAGGCTTCAGATTAACTACTTGGAGGCATAAGGGCTACCAGTGTGAGTGAGAATGGCAAACTGAGGCCATTTCATTGTCAGAAACATGACATTTATTGCCCTGACACCTGTATCATAAAATTAGACTTGCTTTAGAACTTATTCTATTTGAAATCCACGCTAAACAAGTGTTCCTTGAGAGGTCATGTTAAGGACAAGAGTTATTTTCAGGGAGTTTTTTTCCCCTCTACAGTTAGAAAAATAAGCTACCATTTTACGTGTTATTCATAAGTGAGACTGTGATAAACTATTTGTATCCACAGCTTCTCTCACAGAAAAGACAAAAATAAAATCAAGCCTCTTCTCTTTCAAATGAATTTGGCAATTAGCATTTATTTTAGAAGTATTTTTGGGTATAGCAGTGAAGCATATGATACTACTACAGCTGTGAAATCGGTATAATAATATAGACATGTTTATTCAAAGTAACATACCAGGCCTGTGGAGCAGAGCTTAAAAATACCTAAAATAGCATTTACGTGGTCAGTGGATGCTGGTGGAGCTTGTGATGGACCCTATGACTATGTTGGTGTTTGCGCTGATCAAAAAATACTACTTGGATTGACATTTTGATTTCCACACTGTCAGCATGTGGCCATAGCTGGCTTCTTTTAAAATAGTCTCTACACCTTCCCTAAAGGCCCAGTGCAATCCTCCTTTTTCAGAATTGTGCAAGTCTTCTACAATGAAATTTTAAATGAATCTTCATGTCTGCTTCAGAGAAAACACAAATAAAAAGGTGGATTGGCATTATGTCTTCCTTAGAAGCTTCCATCAGCAAGGAAATTAGTTTCCTTGAGAAGTCATGCTAGTTGGAGGAAAAGAATGAAGTTGCAAAATGCTTCTGAACCAAGAAAATTGTTCAGTATTATGGGAAGTAAAAAAATAATTCAGAAGTGAGTCCTTGACAAATGCAAGTCATTTAAGTATTCGGTTTTTTTCGTTTTTTGTCAGCAGTCTGTGCTTGCAATTAAGACATTACTTCTCCTGAAGAAATTCCTTAGCATTATTTGTTTAGCATGGTATGTACAGTGAGTCTGTAATTTATAATATCAATAATAATTTCTGTGTTTTGAAAGTAACTTTAATTCTGAACATAATTTTACAGAGAAAAAAATAGTAACTACATCAATACACTGTTGTCTTGAAAGAATGAAAAAACACAAAAAGATAATGTGCAAATCTAAATCTAATATCTGACTTTATTTAGAGCTGAGTTAAACGTGTTAATTAAAATACATTTCACCAGCTACTTATAAAATTAAGCACTATTTTGTTTGATGTTGGTAGAAATGGGAAATCTGGAGTGATGTCTATTGCTACAGCTGTTTGCAGTTTTTATATAACACCAGATGTCAGATTCATGTATCGGCATTTTCTGCTCCCCTGTGACTCACAAGTTATCAAACATGCAAAAGCATAATGAGAGGATGACTGGACAAGTTTATAATGCAGGGAATTATTCAAGACATTCATAAATTGCTGCATAATCACACATACAGAGAAGGAAAATTTATTGTAATATCACAGATAAGCAAAACCATTTATATCAAAAATGAATTAAAATAAAAGCATATTAAATATAGAAAATGTTTTTGACATGTCTTAACTGAGTCTTTTGATGGATGTAATGCTAAAAGACACAAAAAATTAGGTATGAGTGTTTTATCAAACCTAGGGGTGACAAACCAGTAAGTTAAAAACAAACCTAATTTTCCACAGATTTGTTTTTATTAAATTATCCTCAGATAGATGAGCTCTGCTATGAAATACAGATGCTAGAAGGAGTAATTGTGTATTTAAATGTAGCTGAATCACTAAATAAGTGTGTTGGTAAAAGCTGCTGAAGCATTAGCCATATTTTGCTTTTTCTGTTGCCAGAGCCAATCTGCGAATGTTTGCTATGCAACCAGCTGCTGCCTCCTGCAGAGTTTCATCTGTAGAGCCTACCATGGCCAGTAGGAGCTAGCAAAAACACAGAGGAGAAAAAAACATATCAGTGTGCTTCTCTTTCAGTGCTGTTCAAATAGTATCTAGAACAATGCATGAATTTACCCACACACCTGATAAATAAAATACTAACAGTCATATTAACAACACTGCGTTATACATAGGCATGTATCCACTGCATGTATACTTCTGTAAACATATATGTATTAACATCCACATAAAAGTGCAATGCATTATATTTTACAGTATTTGTCCAGTGAATTGGTATTTTCATGTCTTATTTTTTGGTTACTGTACCATGTCCCTCCATTGGTTGTGACTTGGTTTTTTTTTAATTGTAAGGAGAACTTGAACATGTTTTATGTGAGTCACAATTTTCCCCCCAAGGTACACCAGTATAATTGTACATGCTCAAGGTTTTTAATAAACAAAGCCATGCTTTGGTTTTTTTTTCTTTTGGTCTTGATCATGAAACTGGATTCATGTGATGGACCCTTGTGTCCCATTGACTGCAGTAGGTTTCTTTATTGTCACAGCAAAACACTTATGTTAAACATCTTGAGGGATATAGATCTGGGCATATCAGTCTTAAACATTTGCATGTAAAAGTAAAAAACAAAAGCTCAAGGAAGGCACCAGACTTCTGGAGATGATTCAGCTTTTCAGTCATGTGTAGTAGATCCTTTACTCTGGAAATAATTCAAAATTTCAGCGGAAATTCCCTAGGAGTAAGGTACTGTTCAACATGAGTATGACACAAGACAGGCTTTGGTGATAAAACATTTTTACATATCAGAAAACCATTAATAATGGGTTTGGATCCCACTTCAGTGTGTTGCAAGTCAGTGATGCAACTGCAAATGCAATATAGCTGGAAAAGAGAAGACTCTTGCTTAGCTTAAATCAGCTCCACGCAACCCCCAGACTTCTGAAAATTTGCCAGGCTTAATGTGCGTTCAGGTATTTTGAAGCTCAGACAGCTCTAATTAAAACCTGTATTTTCAGTCTGCAATACTTAGGAATCTGTATTCACCCAAACAATGTTGAGTTAAACCACAGAGAAATCTGTTATCACTCAACTCTGGTGCATATTTTTCATACAGCTAAAATATTACACAAAATTATGAACTGCTAAATATAAAAGCATAAATTGAATGCAGACATCAAACTCATATGCTACCTTTTCCTAACCTTCCAGCAGTCGTGAGGCATGGGCCACAGCTGCACACATATGGCATTTACTTACAGAGATCAAAGCGTTTTGTACTTGAGGAAGTATTTGTGTTAGCCAAATGTACAAAACAAGCATCTTTCCACTCACCTTTCACCCTTTGACCCCTCCATGCAACATGTAAGACTGCCTGTGATAGGCTTGAATAATGTCAGAGAGAGTATTATGTCAATTAAGCATCAATGATAATGTTTTCTAGCAATCCTTCTTGAAATTTCCATTACTGTAATCAGATGTCTGGGTCCAAGTAGCTAGGTAGAATTCTTAAAATACAAACATTTCTGAAAGGATATGCCAGAGTTAAAATGACATGAGAAGAAATGACATGAGAAGGGTTTATGTTCCTATACGTTATTTGTGTGCAAAACCTGGGCCAGGGTCAGCAACCAGAGAAGCCAGTGGAAGTTTCACCACTGACTTCAAGTGGACATAAGACAAGGAGACCACAGGTCCACCTGTAATGATAAAGCTGCTCTACAAAGCACAATGACCAGAATGCAAATCTTATCAAATGCTTAACTTATATTTTTTCCTTCAGAAATACTGCTGGATGAAGATCTTTCTTCTTTGCCATTTGCCATGAGCTGGTTTCTCATCAGCTTAAATTACCACGTGATTCTTTGGGTGCCTTGCAACCTTCTTGTGTAACTTACAGAAGAAAATTGCTATAAATCCTTCATATCCCTGACTCAAACCCAAAAATATGTATGCACATGCTGTTCATATGGTGGTTTTGGTAAAGCCCTAGGTTTTAAATTCGAGGGCAAGGAAACTTATGCCTTATGTGATTATTCATTGCATCTTCACAGATCTAATGTAAGGCTTTTGCAATGTAGTGAGTGTGGAACTCTAAAATCCATAATAATTTCAGATAAGACTTGTATCCATATGGAAGAGCAGATGTTCATCACAAAAGTAATGTTTCAGAGATACATTATCTAGTAGGAACAGAGGAAAAACCAAAAATCGACCTTTGCCTTTATTATGACTACACATTAGGTAGGACTCAGTTCAAGGTTAATTATCTCTTATTTTAGCCATCACTTTTTTCTAGGCTCAAAAGGCATAGGAGAACAGGTATTTTTCTGTCACTTTCCACGGAGAACTCAATATTAAGCAATGACAATAGCTGTAGGGGAGGGTCTGTGCTCTTTATTGCAGGCGCATTTTGGAAAATCAGAGTGTGAGACATCAAAGAACAGAATCCTGCATAACATTGGTTCCAAGGACCCAAACAGATGCCTAAAGAATTAGTGGTACAAATGCAACCAATGCAAACACCAATTTTTACAAAGGTATCAAATACTGATTTTTTCCTTCTGTGTTCAGGGGATCAAGGATCAGTTTCTCTCTAATTTGCTGCTCTTCTAAATCACTTGCCAGCGGTAACATCTGCAAGAACTGCCACGTCATACAAAATCCAGTACTACACTGTGTCTCAGGATTTTCACAGGGAGACTTCAAAGGACTATTCTTGGAAACACTGCCCAATACAGTAGCTGCCTCTAAGGACTGAGGATATACAGCAACATTTGTCAGCTAACCTACTCCTTTTGTACTAACAAAAAGACAGCTGAAGAGAAGATTACCAAAAATGCAAAACATTTCAATAGAAGTAGGTAATTCTGTATTTAGGAATTCAGCTTGGAAGATTTTGATATAAATTCTGCCTTAAATGAAATAAAAACTTATTCTTTGTTTAATAAACCAAGACATTTATAATTCTTTCACCTCCTGATTATCACTCCTTGACCCTTTCATGGGTTCAGTTCCATTTACTGGCCATTTGGGTCATTCAGTTCAGGTATGGAAATGTATTCATAGATAGTATATACAAACTACACCCATGTATTAGGTATATTTGACAAGAAATCTTTTTCCTTTTTTTTTTTTTATTCCAATGTACTAGTGCAATGTGACACGTCATTTTTCTTGATACAATACCCTTGAACTTCATGTATCCCTTCCCTTTACTGTTCAGGTATTGTTTTCTGACACATGTAAATGTTAACAGATGTGAGAAGCAGTAAAAAAAGCATGTGGTATAAATGCTTCTTTCTGGCACATAAAAGGCACTTTCCATAGACAGAGAAAGCATTTGCAGCACCATGTAGCCCTCATTTTCTGTTGGCAGGTATCTCTATTCTAAGGCTAGAGTCCAATATTTTTGCACGGTTTGCATGTCACACCAGTAAATAAGCACAAATACAAGCTGTTTGGAGAACGTACAGGGCATATGTAGCATTTCTGGATTCCAAAAGCTATGCACAGCCAAATCATTTAAATATTCAGAACAATTAAGATTTTGCCATTACTACCCCAGAATTCTGATACTACATTTTGTCAACACAATCACAGAGTAATTCAGAATGGAGGGGATCTCAGGAGGTCTCTAGACTAGCATCATGCTCAAAGCAGTCAGATACGAGGTTCGACTGGGTCGCCCAGAGTTTTTAAGTCTGATCTTGAAAAACTTCAAGGCTAGAGATGGCACAACATCTTTGGCAACCTACTGCAATGTTTGACTGACCTGGTAGGGAAAAAGGTTTTCCCTGTGCTCAGTTACTCTTGATTTCGTTCATGCTTATTGTTTCTCATCCTCTTGCCATGCATCACTGCGAAAAGCCTACCCCAGCTTTTTGATGACTAAAGTCCCCGTAGTAACTGCAAGGCTGCTATTGAGTCCACTTAAAGCTCTCTCTTCTCCAGGTTGAAAAAGCCCAGTTTCCTTAGTTTCTCCTCTCAGAGCAAGTGCTCCGGGTCCTGACCATCCTGGTGGTCCTCTGCTGAACCTATTATGGTCTATCCATATCTTTCGTACAATCGAAGGCCAAAGCTGGGTGCAGTATTCTAGGTGTGATCTAACCAGTACTGAGGGAACAATCACTGCCCTCAACCTACTGGCTGTGCTCCTGCTGTAAGCCCAGTGTTGTGACTTCTTTGCTGTCAGGACACATTACTGGCTAATGTTCTGCCTGTTGTCTACAAAATCTCCATACCCTTTTCAGTAAAACTGCTCCTCAGCATGTCAGTCTCTAGCGTGTATCACTGCAAACAGTGATGTCTTTCTAGAATTTTTCACTTCTGTAAAAGAAGTAGCCCAAGGGGATTTAAAAGCAGAAAAAGCAGAGGTAAGTATTGTACCAACAAACCCTAAATCTGAAAAAATCTCAGGTGGTCTTCATGTACTGGCTACAATAACTTAGAATTACTCACTTTCCTTCAGCCACAGTCACTGCAGCTTCCAGACTCAGAAGGGGGAAGCAGGAAGCACGGGGTGTCATGTTTTCAGGAAGTATAGAGGTTTGCATGGCATAATCTTTAAATAAGGGGTTAGTCATGTGATGTGTCCACAACAAGTTTTCTAAAACAATGGAAAGTGTGGAACAAGTCTGTTGGAAAGAGGTTCCCCTGCTCACACAAAATAGGTAAAAGATCAGCCTATTCAATACTCCGGAGTCCTGGGAACATGAAAGAAAATTAAGGATAAAGAACAACTATATAAAAAAATACTTAATGCCCTATTTGTCCTGGCTTCTTTAGGTTTTCTGCCCTGTTAAACAAATCTTATTTGAATTTTTCTAATCAGAAGGAAATATGGACAAACTCCTTCAACAAGATTCATATCTGGAAACTAGTCAGAGTTCACATAGAGCTTAAAATTCCTGGAACTAAAGACATATACTTCAGTACAACATCTTGTAGATTGACATAGCATTTCCAGTTGGTGGTAGGACTTGCTTTTTTTTAAATTTAGATTTAGTATCTGGCTTCTTTTACATGCAACATTTCCTGAAGGATGCTAAATTTCTAGCACTGTGATTTTCTAATTGTGTAACACTTATTTTTTAAAAAAAGACATTTTTCACATGTTTTTTATAAATCTAACCTAAAAGAAAAAAAAATACTTTAAATAAAAGCATATGGTAGAAGCTTATCCAAGAAAGAATCAGTCTAGATCCAGCCAGCATTTTCTAACTTTCAACACCATATTGCACACTGGAAAATATTAAAGCACCTAGTTTGAGTGTTACGTTACACATATTCCTATGAAAATACTTCTCATAAAATTAAATTATAAATAATAAAACATACTCCACAATCAAAGCATACTCCACAATCAAAGCATAATGAAGGTTAAGCTAAGTCACTGTTTCTAAACTAAAATTCAGGCCAATTTCCTGATTTCCCCTTTCAGCTGAACGAAAGGGTAAGACAACGTACCATACCCAGATTCTAAAGAAGAAGATACTCATGTAAGTTCTGGGGTGTTTTGTTTTCTTTTTTTTTTCTCAGAGGGCACAAAGAAAACAGATTTCTAACTAAAGTCCCACGCACCAGGGAACACTCTGAGCTAGCAGCTGTACAAAATCCAGTACCAAGAAATTCCAGTAAAGGGGAAAGATGGGTAGGGCTGACGCTCACTGTGCTGATTCCCCCTTAAACAGGGTCTCTCCTCTCTGGGAATAAAGTCAGAGCAACCCCTGGTGCAGCCTAGTTCACTCATTCTGAACATAAAGAGGTTAAACTGGACCTCTCTGGCTGGTGTAGGATAAATTCTGGGAAGATTACACCTGGCTTCTTTTCCTTTCTTGTCCTGTTTCTGTCTTTTCTCTCTCCCATGAAACACATCTCCATTCTGGCAGCCACAGGAAAAGGACAACAACTTTTTGGAATCACTCAAGAATGGCTGGGGGTTATGAGGAGGTCCAAAGGATGCAGCTTGGGCTAAGGTACACCTGAATGTGGTGGTAGCCGGCAGGCCGGCCAGGAACTGTCTCTTGTTTCTCATCTTTCCCTTCCTCCCTCAGAAAGAGTACGGGAGCCAGAAAACCTGTGCACTTCCTGCAGAGAGGTGCAGGACCTTAAGGTAGGATCAGAACAAACTTGTCGTTAGTTTGTTGTGCACTTAAACCATCTCACCTACCTCAGGACTTAGGACAGGTGACTTGTCCTTGGCAAGCCATTTTTCCTACGTGACTGCCTGTGACAAAACGACTGCTGGCAAGATGAATCCCACAAAATGCCAGGAAATGAGGGAAAAAGAAGAGTAGGGCTTGAAGGAATCCTCAGTGAAGGATTCTGAACATATGATTACTGGTACTTTACCATGAGATGTTTACTATTTCGTTAGAATAAACAGCTTCAGTGAGCTACAACTGATTTTACACCGTAATAGATTTCAAGTTCAAAATCCTTCTTGGTACAGCTTCATTTTCCCATTTTTCCTACCTGCTGTCTGTCCATTTTTGTCTATTTTGTTTAGTCCCCTCCTTTGTTACAACTAAACTGAAAGGCATTTGGGGCAAGGGCCATATTTCTTCAAAATCTGAATCAGTACAGCACTCTTGAAAAGAAATCTCTGGACCACACAATAATAACATACAAAATAAGAATATAGCTGCCATACTCTCCAATAAGGTTAAATGTTGCATTGCATTACTTTGGAGAAATACACACAACCTGAATGCCTAAAGGGAATTATAATACGGTACACGCACACACAAACTTGCAAATGTTTATATAGCTACAAAATATGAATAAACTCTACAGCTCTCTCTCCACTTCATCTATTTTACTGTCTATTTCTTATATAGTTATTTAGAGAAGGATGCCCTCCTTCTCTGAAAAGACATAATAAATGGGCAGAGAACTGTGAATATCAGTGACAAGGAGAAAGTCAACAAAATGCCAAATGGTGAAATGTAGAATAGTTTAAAAACTGCAGATTTGCAGACAACTTTAAAATACACTGTTTAAAGGTTTACCCATCTCAATTTGCTACTTACAGGATTTCAGAGGAAAATTGTCAACTATTTCAGGTGTAAATCTAACTACATATAAAAATATCATGAAAAGATGAAGTAGCTAAATAAAACTAGTAACCAAAATTATTTCTGGTCTTTGTTTAAAAGGTATGATTATATGTAACTAACTGGAGTCCTTAAAGGCAGACAGCTTGAATCTACATTCAGCTGTAAGATGTTTGGTGCAATATTAAGAAAGAATTCAATCATCATGAACATTCCAATGTACAAAAAGTCTTATGGGATATGAAATTCATCTCATAAAAAACAATAGGCAGATCTGATAATCCAAAAGTGATGAAGCCCAGGGTCTCACATCATATTTTTATTTGAACCACTTTCTGTATTTTATTTTTATTTCACTGTCGTTTTCAAAAGAAGATTAACATATAAAAGGCTTTTGGTGGCACAGAGAGAATAAAGAACTTTTTGTAATTTCAACAGAGTGACATTTCACTTTTTTTTTCAAAATTTCATGGGAAATTAACTTTATTAAGATTAAATTATGAGCCTTCTTACTTATTATACGGAATGGACATTCAAAACAGTAAACTTATGTCATGGATGTCCCTTTCCTTTCATAATTTACTTTGGCTCAGTAACATGTTGGGGCCTATCCTTCCTTTACATCACTGCAAGCCTGATCAATTTTTCTTTTTTGTATTTCCCGCTCCTTTTCCATACTTAGGTGCTTTTTCACTCTTTGCTTTCCTTTTCATTTTGCAGGAGCAGGACTTTAACTTTTCCTTTCCTTCTCAAATATTACTGAGGAGGTAGTATAGGACGTGGAGAAAGAATTGCTAATTCAGTTTTATTTCAAATTTGTTAACATCACTATGGACACAAATACTACAGTTTTTTCTATCTCTAGCAGTTATACAAAGATTATATGAACGTTAATCAGGGGCAGTTGCAAATAAGCTATCAGCTGCAAGTCAGAGGAAAAAAATGAGGTTTAAGCTGTCCATTAACCCTGACATTCTGAAGGGTTCTACCTGATTTCTCAGCAATGCCCTGAAAACATGATGTGGGTTTTTTTCCTTCTGGTCTGTCTGATATTCCTGAAATGCACTCTACCTATTCTGTCTTCGAAGACAACACTGAACAGCAGTAAAGGGACAATACAGTTTCCAGACTTTTAACCAATTTTGCAATGTTTCTCTCAAGTGCATTTTATCCTGAGAAGAGGGATCTGAGAACATAATCTGACTGTACCAGTATTTTAAAAGTCTGTTAGATCTACTGGCATGTGTGAACTGACTTCAAACTCTCTTCTGTATTAAACTGCAAGTACTGATTTTGATCTCTAAAGTTAATATAGCTTTAGGTCCAATGGTCTAAGGGTCTGTCTGTCTTCCTATATACGATCATTATAATCAAAACCAACAAGGTGCTTTTGCTCGTAAACTTTACATATCAAAGTCTGGGGATAAAAGCAGGATGTTCTCCCTGTGAATTTGTACAATGGCATTTATTTGAAATAAGGAGCCAGGGTATTTTAAAGTTGGGGTTTTTTGTGGCACACAAGAAGACTGTTCTATAGTCTTATGTTTTAAGATGTGGGGGTGGCAACAGTGCATACATTTACATAAACTGGAAGATGAGTGGTACTGTTCAACATATAATCTGATTTTAGACTAGTAAATGTACTAGAAAATGTTCAATTAGAACACAGGGTAAATAAATGTATAGATGGTATGAGCACAGATCTGCTCTATTCATACGAATATGAAACTGAATGTGATGAAGCAAGAAAAGATCTGGGGCTGTTCACGGGCAAATGTACATGTATAGTCCACATGTTCATTCATACTGGTAAGTCTAAATGTATGATATCAGAAAATTAATGTATGATACCATTTATTTGCCAAGATTCTCAAACTGCTTTTTTTGTTATTAGAAAAAACCAAATCATTTTATACTAAGGAGTCAACTTCCTATAATCAACCCAAATTTCTTTATGAACAGTCTGGTCAGTAGTCATAAAATATATTTACAAGTGCTGGAAACTTGTGTGCTTTTTAAAAGTCTGTGTTGTAGAAAAACATTACCATGTATACTTATCGTGACAGATAAATACACTGGTTTTTGGTAATTAAAACAAAGGGAGTTGCTTGAATTAGCACTCCAATCAGGCCATATTCAACCAAAGTATTTGTGATTTGCATACAGTACTTTAGTGGGGAGTTAGATATTTTTTCAAAAATAAGCAAAACATCTCTCCAAAGCCACTCAAGGACTCTGGCCAC
The DNA here is from genome assembly GCA_013400235.1 of Oriolus oriolus. Classification (NCBI taxonomy): domain Eukaryota; kingdom Metazoa; phylum Chordata; class Aves; order Passeriformes; family Corvidae; genus Oriolus; species Oriolus oriolus. Next base: position 350,934 of record VXBT01002209.1, on the reverse strand, counting down.
AAAGTGCTTGAATGGCTGCTGATTTTTGGAAGCTTTGCGAGATCAGAGACTTTAAAAAATACTACATAGCATGCAAACAAGCAAGCAATAATACCTGTCTGACTGTGTATGTCAGCCAGGAAATATGAGAGACCTTGATCTGCTTCCTTCCCTCTCTAAAGATGTAACTATGAAGTAGGGAATGAAAAAGTAATTAATAGAAGTTAAATTTAACACTTTTCTCTGATTAGAGCAAAAGCCTGTTTCTCAATTTTTTTTATTAACTTCTCAACTTCAATTCCAAGCTTCAGGTTTTGGAAATGCTTTTGGCTTATTAATTTGCTTGGGCTTGTTTAGTTCTATAAAAAGAAAGTTATAGTTGTGCTTGGGCAAGTGGAGGTTGTACCACATGCATAAAAGCTCTGCTAAAGCTGGTTAAAGCACGCGGGGGAAGATGTGAAAACTAATTTTCTAAAACCATGCAACTCTGTTTGACATAGGGAAAAAAAGTCATGTGAACCTTCTACCTGAATGCTACTGCAAAAGGTGAAAAGAATCACAATTTAAACCTGGTATGGTGGTTACTTTGTCTCTCAGGTAGGATGAAATGGCTGGAGTTAACCAGCTACCCAAGACATTATTTCACAACACTAGTGCAAGCACAAGAACATTACTGACCACATGTTGGACTTTCTAGGGTGAGTATGTTTGGGGCATTCTGACACCTAATAAAAAGAGTATGTGGAAGCTGGTTTAAGGGAAAGTACTACTCCCGCATGGGGAATGTACTCTCTACTTTATCAGCTCCCCACTCAAACAAGCTACTTTTTCATTCAAACAGTGCATCATGGGCTCAATTCATGATGACAATTAAGGAACTTAACATCCTTCTCTGAACAGAAGTATCTTTATGCAGAATATTGTAAATTTTGAGAAAGAGTGGTTTCTCAAAATATAATTCCCTCATGTGCATTTCTAATGCTGAAGAATTAAACAGGCTATCAGTTTCTCCCCCCGCACTCCAGGATGTCAACAAAAATTTAAAGATAAATAACACCTACATTAAACTGCTAGTTTTATGAAGATTCTTGGATTATGAGACCAAGAGCAGAGCAAGAGCAAGAGCAGAGGCAACAGCTTGATCAATCAGAAGCAAAGTCAGGGCTTCATGGTGTCCCTAACTGTATCTTACATTGAAAATTTTTCTGTCCAAATTGTTTGCAAGGACTTTATTGCCTTACCAAACATTTGGACACCTTTTCAGTTCTAACCAATAATTACTGGCAGTCCCTCTGCATCTGCTGCACATGCAGTATGCAAATCAGTGTAGTAAATCCATGAAAGGGAAAACTTTACACTGAGCTGTGACATATTTGCACAGGAGATTTGACCTCCATGGTTCTGCACCGTGAATTGCAGTTTGCAATTGTATCTGTCTGCACTTCCATGGAGAACTGTATTGTCAGCAGTTTGTGACCTCACCATTTACCACCCTTCCCATTATCATTTATGAAATACTAAATGACAAGATCCCCTGGCTCCAAAACTTCATCCTAATTCCTACACTTTGATTCCTCAGTTTTAAAGAGTTATTTATCCTCTCTAAAACTCTGCTTTCTCATCACATAGCATTTTAACTTCTTTAAGGGTTTGTGGTGAAAGGTGCTGCTCAATGCTTTCTTAAAATCCAAGCATGGTCAATTCCATCATTCCAAACAGCAACAGGATTATTGCACACAAATAGAGTAAGCAACTGACGGAAAGACAAAATACTTTGAGAAGCAAAAGATTAATAAAATATTCTCCATACTATGAATGTTCAGCAAATCCAGCGAAAAAGTATGACAGACATTTTTTGGATATATACATACTCCCTTAGCCTATAATGCCTCTGGAGTCCAGCAATTATGTCTCTCTGGAATTCTGAAGAGCTAATCCAGTCTAATGAATGTTGTATTTGTGCAGATTGCACAGATATAATGTAAGAGATAAAAAGAGCAAATAAACCTGGATTCACCTCACATACCTGTGGGCAGGGTAGGCAGTAGACAAGAACTGGTGAAAGACAGGACCTTTAGAGGGGCAATTTTTATTTAAAGCATTCTAAAGACCTTCTTGATATTTTTAACTTTTCTCTGTTTCCACAGAGCCCTAATTATGTATCTTAGCCTGATTCCAGTATTTGGAACTGTCATACCTGTACAGCAGTATGGAAGCACCTTTATGAGTCGCTGCTTTCTCAATCCTACATCAGGGAGAGATTTTTAAAATTTTTATCTGTACCTTCAACACAAATGCAGTGAGTACGTGATAATGAACCCAAAGGCACCTTCTATCTAGCTTTACGGTTTCCTTAAATCCAAAGGCAACATATAATTTGCAGTGTGTCCGACTCTTTTGGTAATTAAATAGTGTTACTGGCTAATATTCTCTCACTTTAACATTACAATTTTTTCTTCAAAGCTTTCAGAGATCAAGAATTATCATAAACCATGGCAAGAAATTCTGCACTGAGTAGCAGCTGACAAATACAGCCAATAATTATCCTTGGAGATAAAAGCAACGTTAATTAAAATCAAACTTTCAATAGAATGAAATCATATGGACTTTCACTCATAGTCCAAGAGAAGATACATTTTAGCTTTCACATGCTATTGATAGTTAAATGAGCATAATTGCATCAGCAATTCATATCCTGTCCCTGCCCTCACTCAAGTCAGGACAAAACTCTCATGAGCCTCGTGCTGCCTGGCAGCCTTGTCAGGTGTTTAGATTTGATGCCAAAGTACAGAACACTGACCAGGAACATTAACACTAGAGCCCATCCCATAATCCACACACTGCAAATGGACTTTTCCTTAGCATCTTTACCTTGAAAGCGACATCAATAAGATGTGCCCTATCACTTAAAAGATACCACAGAGCGCTCTTTGAAACGGTGACATAAGAGAGATTACAGTGAGTAGGGCTTGGAGCCAAACTGAACTGAGTGATTGATTCTACAGAAAGAACTTTGTTCTTGGTATTTCTTATGTTCAGATTCTTTGAATAGCTCCTTACATACAAGGAAACTATTTTCGATCAGCTGAATGTCAAAAGTAATTACCTGGCATTCTGTCCTTACACATTAAGCCCAGTGTCTCTTAATTAAGAAAACTAATTTTGTATCTGACAGTTCAGCTAAGATATTTTTCCATAAACATAAAAATATTTTAATGCTCTTTTTTCTTATTATTGCCAAATTAGAAAGAAGTGATTCACACAGTCACAAGGATAAGACTGGTGCAGGGAGCTAAACAATTGCAAGAAGCTGCTCTGTGTATTTCTGTGGTTTGGAAATAGTGCCAAGTCGGAAGGAAAAGACATTCTCTGCATTTTCTAAAGCAAGATAAATACAGAAAAGAAATATAGATGAAAGATGGAACTGCTATCTGCGGATTCTGCCAGATTCCTTGGCTTTTTGGCACACCTATTGAAGCTGGCAGACTCAGCCAGTAGCAATCTTTTCCATTAAAAGGAGCAGCATATATTTTGATTTAACATACTTTGTTTGTGCGTTTTTAAGCTTCAAAAATGTCTATTTAAATTTTTTTTAATGATTCCTTCTGCACAGTTGGCTGCAATTGCCCGTATTTGAAATGGCTCATTTATCACTAAAAGAGCTGCAGGGCACAGCTACTGTTTAACAGCTCCAACAAACGTACAGCTTAGTGGGACAAGCTTCTTTTTATACGACTAAAAGATGTTTAAAATGTGCCAAGAGGAGCTTTATGCCAGCCTCTAGGTTTGTTATCCAAATGTTACAAAATTAGAGATCTCCTGAAGCACAGAGTTTGGGCGAAAATAAGCTGATCTCCCTTAGGCTGCTGTTTTTTCCCATCCACAATCAGCCAGATTTTAACAGAGCACTTGCTACACGTCATAAACTTCAGTAATGCGAAATTTTGAAAAAAGTAATCTAAAGTCTGGGGCTTAATCTATACTAAAGCCAAACTTCATTACCTTTGTCAATGGTGCAAAAGCAGAATGTTTTACATAAAAGTACCCTTACTTTATGAATGGTGACATTTTGCTTATTATGAAGGTAGAACAGCTACTGATTCCTGTTTCCTGGAGCTGAAACTGTAAGCAAAATGTTTAAAGCAACCTGGCAGTTGCTAACACAATAGAAAGTGGTGCAACACTGTCAATTTACATTAATTCTTCTGAAATGGAATAAAATATGCTAGCATATGACTTAGTTTATGGAATCACTTATATCCAAAATTTAAGTGTGATGCGATCAATACATTTGTGGGTGAAGGGATTTGGCATATTTTCTGTAGAAAACAGACATGCAGAAATTTTGGAATCTAGTGCCCTCTTTCTTGATGTCCAAGAACTGTAACAACTGCTATAAAAAGCAACAGGCATCAGCTTGGAGTATGTGCCAGACAGGCCGTATCTCCAGCCTGAACTGTGGAGCCTGAACAGAGCAAACCATTACAGTTACAAAGGGGGTTCTTCTAAACTTAAAATTACAACATAAATATGTAAACTGAAAAACCTTCTATTATACCACAATAGTACTATTGCATAGATGTTACATGAAATATTTTGCATTGATTTATGAAGATATCTTAAACCTTGCTTTATAATGTAAAACTACATATTGTGTATTTAATGTTCTCACCAAAGGCCCCCACAAGAAAACAATCAAACCTGTTGCCGAATACTCCTAAAGAAGTGGGTGCCAGTGCTTTTGCATTTCATTTTCTATACTCCAGATAAATATAGTATGTGATAAAAGGTTGGCTTTAGAATGTTTTCAGTAGAAATTACCAGTAATTGTCTTTCATGTTTTGTAATTCACACCTATTTATTTCACAAAGATGGTCTTATGAAAGTCTTTGCACGTAAAATGCTTAGCCAAAACTTCTTGTAGGGATTTATGACTTTAGTAAACAATGACCAGTTTTCTGGAAGCTCTGCACAATAAATTACAGAAATTGTATTTTTTAACACAGTTATTACAAAAAACCTTCCAAATATGAAATCTGCATTTCACAATAACTTTCAGAAATTGTGGTTACACAAACTGGTTTTATATCTTGAAATATTACAAGGGAATAGAAGAGCCTAACCTTCCTGCTACTAAGAACTGAACTCAAAAAGCATGAACACCTCCTATTAACTCCACACAGGATTCAGAAGATATATTGTAGCTGTTATGCCTTCTTTGCCAAATAAACCAAAACCAACCAACCAACAAGCTCAAGCTGAACACATCCACCCTCTCCCCACCTCCCCTCCCATGCATCCCTTGAGGCTGTAGCCTGACGAAAAGACAAATCTGATGGACCAATTAAAAAAAAATATTAAAAGATATTATTATACAAAGCAAGTCCCATTCTTAGGGCATGAGTGTCTTCTTTGTCCACTTCACTGTACCAAGCAGCTGAAATTTGTTTTTCAGTATCCCTGGTGATGAAGCTACCACAACTGATACTCTAGAAGGCATCTATTGGTATTTTATAATATTTAGAAAACAGAGCACTTCCATGTTGGGCAAATAATGACATAAAACAGACCACAGAGTAAAGCTAAAGATCAGTTCTATACATGGGTAGGTTGGATAGACAATTTCAATAATAAAAAATATCAGAACATGAACGAATAGTCTGATCATCTGCATTTCAGGTATGTACCTTAATCATTAAGTTAATGGTTCCTCTAGCCCAAAAATAATTAGTTCTGTATGTACAATGGAACATGAACAGGAGAAAATAGACTTTTTCATAGTGCAGCACAGAAAAATATCTTTAAATAAATTTGGAAAATAAAAGCTGCTCAGAACAATGCAAAGCTCAACAGAGATTAATTTACTTTGACTTCATGTAGCCTTCAGCACAGGCACACATGCAAAAACCTGCCAACAGCACCAGTTATGGTTCCCATATGGTGTGAGTGCCTTAAAGTCTGGGTGACTGGCTGCTATCCAGGGGTTCTAGATTTTTACAAAAAGCTTACAGTTAGTATTTGTTATTTACTTTTTACTGAAGATGACTGAGTTACATCTATGAATTAGCAGTAATTGTATCCCGGCTTGCTTGAACTATCAAATATAACCATATAAATATTTTACATAATTCTTCTAGCACTTAATTCCTTTCTGTTTGTTCACCTCCACCTCTCTGTGTGTTACATTTAAATTGAAAGTTTTCTGGAGTCATCTTCTTCTCATGCGGGAACACATCACTCCCTAGCAAAGTGAACTGCTTATCTGTGATCAATGCCTTTAAGCATCATCACAATACACAGAAATAAAAGCATAAATAGAAAAATGAATAACTTTACTATTTCTTAGTTAATTAGTTCAGAATTCAACCAGAAACTTCAAGTCAAAAACATCAAGGGATCCTCGTATGAGATACTGGAAATCACCTCACTGGGAAGATCTCCTAAATCTTTTAGAATATTTATGTATCATCTGATCAGGTACCTGCAAAGGTAGAATTCCATTGGCAGGCAGAACAGGCATTTTTTAGCTTCAAAGCCCCTGGTATTCTTTTCACAGATCTTAATACACTTGTGTCTCTATAATTCGAAAGTGTTTACCACTTTCTCAGTCATCAAACTCCTTCAGTTTTCTAACGAATCTTACCTCTGCTAAATCTGCAATCCTCTGCTGTGGAAAGGCAGTATTTCGTTTTAAAGGCATTACAAGAAGAGTCAGTGTGTTGGGCTCTGAAAATTTTCCTTTCTAAAACAATAAAATGCTTGAACACATTTTGTGGCTGCTTTTGAATTGTGAATTATTCTTATAAAAAATGAGACCTAAGTCATCTGACATTTATAAAGTGTTTTGACAAAAATTAAAATCTGATTTAATCACATGAAAAAGAAAAAATCAGCTTATGTCACAAGGTCTAAATTCACTGATGATTTTTACTCCTGTGCATGAAGGCCAACATTATAGCATGCAAAGGTTTAACCTGGGGATCAGTTTCCAAAAAGACATGAAAATCAAAGTACAAAACCGGCCAAATATGAACTTTGAGGGCAATACTGTGGCCAAACAGAATAATGAAAATCTCTGATGTTCAAACAGACCTTACACAGAAACAGGGAAGTTATTTTACCTGATGTAATTATTCATACAGATATTACTGGAATACTGAATTTTTTCTGAAGTGTGTTGCAATTCAGTCCAAAAAGGAAGTTCAAAAATAAAAAATTCAGAACTGACATACAAATATAATTAAAGAATTAAAAAGATAGAAATTCCACCAGTGATTACACTTGCTTAGCTACTTAAAAATATGACACTGAGATAAGCAATTTAATTTTTTGCAATAAGAATGTATATGAGAACAGAAGTTATGTAGGGCTTGTCAGTTTACCAAGCAAAAGTATCATACATGTAATTACATAAGATAAAGCTAGACAAACCTTAAGCTACAAATAAGGTGCAAATGTTTTTATGGGGAAGGTATTTAACTACTGGAACAAGTTATGATGTCTCTGGTGGATTTTCCATTGCTGGAATTTTTTAAGTAAAGAGTCAGTGTTTTTCTAAAAGATATACTCTATTCCAAACAGAAAAAAATGAAGCAATGTCTCTGGTTTGCATGAGCAAGGCTAGTCAGACTAGGTCATTAAAATGATCCTTCCAGTATTATAATGTATGGACCTACAACTATGTAACGTGAGAACAGTGTCCAGTTTACCAGACTATAATCTTATTCGGGCTTTTTAAATATTGGCACATCACCTCTCTTCCAGCACTGCAACTTCCCCTGTACCACAAGCTTGTTGAAAATCAACATCCAGGAGGATATTAATTTAAATTCAGCTGTCTGAGAGCTAGCTGTTTAGTCTGAGCTAGTCACCTAAGTCCTTTCTATATTCAGTGGAGAAAATTAGGCACTTTCATGAGTCTATTCCTTGCAGATATCTTGGGCATCTATTTTCAGCTAGGATAAGTCTGCAGGTGTCTCTCTCTTTCCATTGACTACAAGAAGGTGTCTTAGTTTAGACTACTTTAAACTCCATACCTAAAAGTGGCCAAAGTTAGATGAAAGGAATCCATCCTTAATACTCCAAAGATCTCTTTCAAAATCCTTGGATTCAAGTTAGTTAGATCCACTAATTTAAAACATCTGGCATTATTAGATCATACTCAAAGTGTGCTTCAGTTATGGCTGGGATTGAGTTTCATCACCGCCATAGCATATAAATTCAACTCATCTGTATTCTTCTAGGAAAAGAAAAATTAATATTTTTAATAGCTCTTTCTTATTGCACTATTATTCAAAATTCTGTCATTCCTATCTAATAATGAAATGGACTGTATGCTCATTTTTAAGTTCACCACTACCTTGGATAGGATTCACCCCATCAAACATAGATACCTACAGCACTGATGTGCAGATCTGACCTTTGAACCTGCACTGCCATTACAGCCAAAGGAGATCAGAAAATATTGCCAGTAGAAACCAAGGTGCCTTATCTTTGCATAAATGTCCAAATTAAGAGAGATGAAACAGTAAAAACCCCATTCTTCTTCCTTGACTATTTTAAGAATTGGGATGACTATTTCACTTTGGCATGCGCACAGTGTAAACATTTAAAGTTAAGATTAATTACTAATTTGATGAATTTTGTTCTTCCACAGCCTGACTTTGGCTGCTTATTTTCTCTTGTTCTTACTTTTTTCACTACTTTAATAATCTCCTCAGAGTCTCATTAGCCTCATAATAAAAGACTGGCCTCAACTCTGTAGGTGATGAGGCCATTCAAACCTCCTAGGCCTTCTTTACACAGAAATAATAATTATCATCATCATCATCCACAAAACCAAATCCTTTATGTCCCTTACAAAATCAGAAATTAACTTCTGCAATAGCAGAAATTAACTTCCCTAAGAGATTATCTTTCATCTTTCTTCATTTGCAAAGGAAGAATGACCAGGAATAATCAGCTACATGTTTTTCAATTGTATATACTTCAAATCTTTTTTAATATCTGAAGCCTTTTAGAAGGTATATGATGAGCAGCTGCATGAGTGCCCGTCCTAACACACCACCATCCTCACTTACTCACTTCAGAAACAATCCAAATCTACAGCATGCCAACATAACCAAGAAAAAGAGTGACTGTAGCACAGAGTAGCATTGTATTAGCTTGACATGGTCTGTAGGATACAGCTTTAAATATTTTTTAGCATCTTCTGATGACTTTAATTCTTTCTTTAAGACACGTTTACACTCATCTTTTCACTACTCGAGTATCTACACTTCCTCAGTCTCCTATTTCCTTCCCAGTCTTTTTACAATTCATCTTACACGGGCATCCCTATAACAAACCAGTACTCTTTAGCTCACAGTTAGACATTTTCATGAACGAGCTTGATTGTTCTAGGATTTCAGCAGCAGGCAAATATAGGTGCACATCTTTGTTCCCCTGCAATAGCTTTAAGGGAAATGTTCTGCTGTTTCCATGAAGACTGTGGTGATGGCATGGTGCTGCTTCCAGTTGCCTGTGAATTTTCCTATTTCTCTTCTTTGTAATGGTGACAGATTCCAAGTGTAAACAATGTTGCCTGATATTCCTGCTTATCTCAGCTGTAAACTGCCAAATCCTCACTGGATTTCTCTTCTCCCTTGGTTTGTGGATGGCTATCTCCAATTTTGAATTCAAATACCTGTTTCTTAGTCTGATGTCTTTCAATTTCTCCTGCTGTCTAGTGTCCCACATGTCATTACTGGATCTTTGAAAATGCAAATCTATTTTCCAGCACAGCCATGAATTTTTACTTCAGAAAGAGGAAGTATGTTCTGGTGTTTGGTAGAAAGAAAGCATTGATTCATCTGTCACAGGTCATAACCATTGTTCCATTTCCAGTCATAAGAATATTGATTGTGGAATTGAACATAAAAGAAAAACTTCATAAACTGCCTTTCTAAACGTTCTCCAAAATCCCCGTTTGTAACCTCAGAATTTCACATGGCAGCTGACATACACCAGTGATTTCCCAAGCTTTTTATCACACAGACTCCCTTGAGAAAATTGAATGTATTTTGGGTGCAGTTACAAATAGGTGAAAACTTACAACACTGGTTCTCTCACAACTGTTGTTTTGTGATTAGCAAATACTGTTTGAGGCAGTGGCAAAATGTGAAATGCAAGAATCTGATTGAAATTACTTTCTGTTTATAATTTTATTACTGGTTTCCTGGACAAAAACATGTATATACACATTGAATAGGGAATGGTCAGAAAGCCGAGTGCTTTGAGAAAGTCTCTGGCCAACTGTTCAAGCACTCAGCAACTGTGTCATTCACACAGGCTAAATGTTTCCCTGAAGCATCACACATTCTTTGTATGTGAACAAAGCACATGAACATGTGCTGAAGAACACCTGGGATTAAGCATGTATTGCAACCTAGTCAGAACTACAGAGGCTGTGACAATAATCCAACTAGGCATGATCCCTGAAACACTAGATATCTGATAGAAGATGAAAAAATATCAAACAAATCCAAACAAGTTTCCTAGAAAAAATAGGATTGGTCCTGGAATAACCCGTACGTAACAACTTCTATATAAATACAAAGTATGCTTTCAGGCAACTATTCACTGGAGAGGCTAGAAGAATGAAAACACCCAGACATTCTTGTCATCACTGCGAAGCACTGAGCAAAGATATCCAATGGCACAGACACAGTGCTGCAACTACTCTCGCCTGTGCTGGGCAAACCAACTGAACAGGCCAGGCAAGACCCAGCACTGTACTGACTCTTGCATTCGAGCAACCAAATCTCCTCCACCCACTCTCCCTGCCATCTGGGAATGTCTCTCTAGCCTTTCTGAAACTCCAGTTATTGATTCTTGATGGCAATTCCAACAGTGCCAGCAAGGGAGTCAAGCTCGTAAGTGTTGGTGGATTGGTCACCTGTGCCCTGAGCTGTCATGGTGCATGTGCTGATTTGCTTCACAATCCGCGCAGCTCTGGCAACACAGAACAAAAGCACTTGGATGAGCACATCTGGAGAAACTATCATAGGTCCAACAGAACATAGTGTCTCAGACTGCCCACCACATTTCATTTACTTGTCCTCAATGGATAGGAAACACTATGTCTCACTGGTCTGGTATATCTTTCAAAAACGCCTATTTGTTTTTTCAGTTTGTTTTGCCATTCTACGTGTAACACAACACATAAACATCAGAAAGTGCTTGGAAACATCACAGCAGGATGACTGCTGATTAAATCAGACTTTATTTAGAGTTAGAAACTCTAAATGACCATAGGTGTTGTCCTCTTGCGGGTAGGAGAATTCCACACCCTGAAAAATAAGGGCAAACCAAACTACATTTTACTTTTTGCAAAATGGATATGCCTATGCTGCAGTCATAGTATTAGAAAGCAAATCATCTGACACTGATCTCCATGCTATCAAAGCCAGATAGAAAGCTCAGGACAGCTCAAGAGACCAAGTTCTGATGACTCTCACTGCACTTCTGTCACTTTATGACTAAGGGAGAAGAGGCTGAGGTCTACGTTTTTCACAGACTGTTAACCTGAATCTCTGAACTCCTGACCTACTGACTACGTTCACTCTAACACGGCCCAGGATCCTGTTAGCCTTCACCTCTCCCAGGGCACCAGGCTCACGTTCAGCTTGCTTAACCTCCACTCCAGGTCTTTTTCAGCAGAACTGCTACCCTGGCTTGGAGCCTCAACATGCAGCTCCTTCCTGTCACACTACTAATGCACATCTGCTTGTATGACACAAATACATGTGTGTGCTGGCACATGTGAGATTCAGCCATATATTCTCTCGTGTTCAGGCCATCCATCAGTTATGAGAGGCACTTCCACTTTGGTTCTGTAATGAACCACACACAAACACATTCAAACGCTTGTCCACTCTACTACAAAAACACAAGTTTCTTGTACATAAGAAGTGCGCCCCCGACAAAAAGTTTAGATGTAACAAACATGATCCAGGTTTCTTTATTTTGCAGGTTTTGTCTTTCTTTAATCAGTTCTGTTTTCTCTTCTATATCATATTGTAGGCAATCCAGAATATTGTGAATAATAAAATACATTAAACACTTACTATATTTTCTGTACATCCCTATTTATCTGGAAGTACAAATTCATGTTTTTTATTAGTCTAAGTGCTTTAACTAGGACTGAAAAATAAAGGTGAACATAGAGTGAGATGGAATTATTCTAAAAGTACATCAACAGAATAAGTCTAATGTCCAGTGTGCTACAACTTATAAAACCTGAAATCTGCATAATAAAATGAAAGAAGGTCAGAAAATGGGTTGTGCCAGTTGAATGGAGAGAGAAGCAAGATTAAAAAGTCAGCAAGTGCTGGTGCTGTAGTACAGCATATATTCATTCCTCTGTGCTATATAGCCAATATAATGCAACTGTGATAGGAAGGTGTTACTCTCCAGTACTGAAAGGGTAGCTTAGATTTGATTAAGTTCAAAAATTGAGTATTTAAGTATTTTTGACCACTGAATCCTTTAAAGCCAGCTACAGATAAAAACATGACAATTCAGGACCATAACTGCGATAGAATTGAAACTGCTCACAATAAACTACACTATCATAAATGCAGGCATAAAATCAACATTAATAATAACACTACATTATAAGTCAACTCTTACTGTAAATACATTTACCTGAACATCAAGTAAAATGAAAAGTCTGCATATAGTGAATCTTTCAGGGAATTTATGAGAACTGAGAACTCCTACTATGTCCATCTCTAAAGCCATAATGTCCATCTCTCCGTGCCAAAGGAATAACTCTTCTGCCTTCAACTAGTGAAATAAAACTTTGCTAGAAAAATCTTTTTGAGAGAAAATTTTGTTCTAGGATAAGGTCTTTGAAGAATGTGCTTATGCTTAACTCCTAAAATAAGAATTTTTATATGTAAATGCAGAATTCACCGAAACAGCTCCAGGTAAACTAAGCCTTTGTATTATTTGTATAAAAATTAATGTTTATTTATTAAACATAATAAAGTCTGATGCCATGTCACTACCAGCCTAGGTCAGAGTCAAGTAGTCTAAAGGTCAATGTCCACATTATATTTCCATTCCCAAAACCCACCTAGCTGTAATATTTTTAGCACCAAAATCCTGTTTCCTAATTCACTAATTAACTGAACATTTTTAGAATAAAGTTTAGAAAATTTGAGGTACACAGCAGTATTAAAGAACTATTTCAAATTAAAGATCTCTTCTTTTGACCATGCCAAACCCCTTCAACAGTTTGACCCCCAAATAAGAAAAATCTTCCACCTCACCTTCACCACTCCATTTTCATTCATGGTGATACAGTTGTTGGGATCCTCTGAAAGCTGATATAAAGCCTGAGCTGTAGCTCTATGAACTAATGGATCCTTTGACTTCAAGTAACGCACTAAAGGAGCCACAGCCTTGGTCTCTCCAAAGGCAACTCTATTGCTGCCCCACATGCAACAGTGGGCAATGGCCTCTGCTAAGTGACGTCTTAATTTGTTATTGTTCTGAAGAAGGTAAAAACATAATAAGTCAACACACACAGCAAAAAATTAATCGGAAAGCAGAACTGTATTCTCACACATCTTTACGGCATCCCAATTTAATTGCAGTACAATTAAAACTGGAGAGAGCTGTAAGGCATAGAGCTATTAAAGTCCCTTAATACTCTTTTTATAGCAAGTGCTGTGAACTTTTATATTATTTCAGAGGCACTTTTAGACTGACTGGAAATTAGATAAGGCAGCATTAAAATGTAAAATATAGCCCCATCATTGAGATCTTCTGCATGTTTGGATTTATTGTTTTCCCAACCCTCTGTGCTTTTTTCATAGGGCAGCTGCATCTCCCAAAAGAAATATTCTGCAACAGTAACTATTAAAATGAAGCTCATCTTCCAAACCAATTTTAGTAGCAGATATAGACTGTTTTGATGTCCAGTATATGTCCCATAGAGGAATGATTCCACAGCTCTTCCTTGTAGCTGCTGCAAAATCCACTGCTCTTGCGATAACCTTTTAGTTGGGCATAATGCAGTCTGATGTAAGAAATTCCAGTGCTTTGTGTGATATGTTTAAATGTTACTTACTGTGTTTGCTAGCTTGGACAACAGAGGGACGACTCCATGATCTGTCATAACAGCTAAGTTTTCTTCATCTTTAGCTATATTTGCAATGGCTGCACATACACTTGTTAAAACTTCTTTATCCTTTGATTTTAGCAAATGGACTATCAGTTCCAAGCCACCGACAAATGATCGAACCATTTCCCCAGAATTCTAAATGAGAATCAAAAGAAATGTAGTTTTAAAATATTAGTCAGTATTTATATGCAACTGTTTAAAAAAGAGATTGGCATGACATATTTATTCAAAACTGCAGCTATTGCTCTGTTGCCTTCACCAAGAAATATGGCTAATTTGGAACCTAGAGCTCTTTTGATTGACATGAGAGTTCGACTGATTTGCATACCACCATCCAGGCAGAAATTCAACGCCTAAATAAAGCTATCTATCATTTTTCATACCACGGGGTATAAAAGTCTCAAGCTGTCACTTTAGAAGGGTCCAAGTCTCCCTTATCAGCAGTATCAGAGTGGCCAGATGGGCGCCGTGCACACCTTAGGGCAGCTAACACAGCAACAGACACTCCTGTTTAGGCTCTCAAAGTGTCTCCTGTTTCCTACATTTAGTCTGACAGCTAAGAAAAAGGAGTGACAACATTATTTTCTTGTTTCAATGCAAATGAGTATTCAGGAATATTTAAGAGGGGATGTTATACCAGTCATCACAGCAACTGTGGGAGAACCATGGTGCACCTCAGAGGATGAAAAATCAATGTAAAATGTGACTGAAGGACATGAAAATTACCCTGGAAAAATGTCTAAGTTTGCCCATAAAAATGAAATTGAAAACAGCGTGCCTTGATCTTGAAGACAGTGGGCAGATCTGGTCCATTTTTACCATCTTCAAAAAGTTATCATAAAATTTAAAAAGGTTTAGAAAGACAACAAGAATAATCAGTGGTCGGGAACTGCTCTGTAGAAGGAATGACCAGTAACCAACCAGGACACTCAAGGTGATAAAAGAAAAAGAAGGAGCAGTGTGATATAGATGTACAGAACCTTGAGTAAAGTAGGAAGAGCACACCAGGATCTCTCTTCTAGAAGAACTGGGACCATCAGATGAAATTAGTAGGTGGCATGTTCAAAATCAAAGTTGTTTTTAAACAATGTACAGTTGAGAAGTTGGAAGTCCTTGGAGCAGGATTGCAGTGGCTCTCAAAAAATTTACGTGTTAGACAAATTCAAAGAAAAAAAGAAAATCCATTACGGATTATACAATATGAAAGTATTCTCTCTGATTTAGAAATTTCCTGAGCACAGACTTCTTGAAGTGATGTTGTGGTGGCACACCTGAA
The DNA here is from genome assembly GCA_013400235.1 of Oriolus oriolus. Classification (NCBI taxonomy): domain Eukaryota; kingdom Metazoa; phylum Chordata; class Aves; order Passeriformes; family Corvidae; genus Oriolus; species Oriolus oriolus. Next base: position 335,506 of record VXBT01002209.1, on the reverse strand, counting down.
GGTGGCATTGGACAGCCTGGTGTCAAACTGTTATTACACTGGAACGAGAGTCAAGCAGTAACTTCGTCGGACAAATTTCAGCCTGTGCTCCTCAGTGGTGATAAATGTGCAGGGATAGAAAGAAAGGTCTGCAAGTGGAATTACTTTTATTTGTTTCTTTCAACAGGTCAATAGGAGAATTTTGAATAAAAGCTAACAGACACTCTCCTGAAACTCTTTGGACTTCATGTAAATGCAAACATGGATTGTATGAACTTCCCTAGGGCTAGGGAGTGAACCTGAAGACCAAGCATGGTTTTGATTATATTTATTTCTTTTTGGGGGCTGATTTATGAACAGAGTACGGTCCAACTGTATTGTGTTAGCTTTGCTGAGCAAATCCATCAAATCACTCATGGACTTGGTAAATGAAGATTTCATAAGATGCTGCAGTTTCATCTTTTTTTAGTTCAAGGTCTAAATGTCAAACAGAACTCTTAGCTGTGATGTTTCCTTCTCACAGAAAGCAAAAGTAGCGGGTAGGTCTGTTGGGAATGAAACATTTTTTGCCACAGGCAGAACAAATCTTGAGACTGGAAGGGAGAGGTTAAAGCCAAACTGTGTAAGGGTAAAAAACAGAAGCCACAGCATGTGGGAAAAGGGCAGCATCCAAGAGCAAACTTCATGCAGAAGTCCTAAAAACCCCCAAAATGAACAAATAACAGAGGCCCTTATAGAAATTAAAATAGAATATAAATGCAGAAGAAGGATAATAAAGGTTTGTGGCTCAGAAAAGCAGTTGAGAAAGAGAAGGAAGGGAAATGCTCTGCCACTTCTATCACCGTGTGAGCTGCATGTAGAGGCAGGTGGGCTTACAGAGGGTTTCCCATGGATACACGTGCATAAATGTTCCTCTATCGTTGCTAGTGTATGCATACCACAATGGAATGCATCTACAGACAATCACCTGAATTAAATCACTGCTTCTCCACATCAGTTTTCATGTTAGTCTTGAAATTTTAAAATTTGACCCAAGGTGATATATAATGGGTTACTGAGAAAGCTTTCTACACACCAATTTCTCACCTACATGTATTCAAGGGCTAGAAGCTAAGTGACAAGACATGGGAGGAGGAGAGAAAATGAGATATTTTATATTTACTTTCATTCTTTGAAAGTCACTACAGCATTCTCTTGTGTATAAATATTGGCTCAACAGATGAGAAAGGCTTCTGTTAAACAGATAAATGCTACAGTACAAGGTCTAAGATTTGAAAGGGACCCTGAACATGATTCTGTGTTTCTGCATGGTTCAGATATCTATACATTATTATTCCTGCTTTTGGAAGATGCTCCATGAAGAGATAAGATAGCCTTTATCTCATCTTAATGAACCAATACCAACATTTTATATTTTTCTACCTGTACATATTTTCTTTCCAGGTGATTATAACCCTATTTGTTGAACTTCTCTTATGACAAGCTTATACTTTCCACATTTTTTAATGGAGTACATCCAACCAAAGTCATGGAATTACATATAAACAATCCAGAAGTAAGAAAAAGAAAAGAGTTTCAATAATCATCTGTGAAACCAACTAAACACAAGGACTGAACTTTCTACCAATGATGAAAAGCAGAGGGAAACTGCAGAAACCACATGTCAGGGAAGTTTCCCAAATGTGATTTTGGGTGTAGTCTAGTGGTCAGTGCAAGACAAAGAGAAAAGCAAAACAGCAAGAAATTTGAAGAACAATGAGCGGAAAGAAGGAGCAAAATGAGAGCTTTAAAATCCATTATGTTATGTACAAGATTCCTTTTTTCAGAGAAATTTAAACAATAAATGTGATCTTTTTTGTATCATTTAAGCAAAGCCACACACTTGCTTTGTACAATAGACTTCTAGATTTCTTTTTTTAAACTAAAGTAATTGTATTTATTATATTTAATTGCCATATCTCAATATTTTAAAAATAATTTACATGAAGTTGTGCCCGTGATTGCAGAGGCCTAGACTTAATTCTTTTGAAACTAAGTTCTTTGAGTATACTTGTGTTAATGATCAGATACTGCTCATAGTGTAAAGTGTGAAGTAACTTCTGTGATTTCAGTTTTCAAATACTCGCAGGCATTTTCATTTATACTTTTTTTAATTAACATAAGAGAAAAAAGAATATATAACGTCTTTGGAAATATTCCTTTACTTTTCGTTTCAATTAGAAAAAATTGCAATCTTTAAATTCCACCTTCTAAATTAATTGACAAACTTACTTTGTCCAACAACCTAAAGGGTTTGTAATTTCCAGCTACTGGGGTGTGTTAAGCTTTCATATTTATCTGTACTACGTTTTATCCGTGTGTCTCACTCCCTTACCTCTTGTGACAAAAATCTTATTTCTTTGTCGTCCTAACAAGGCTATTCAGGTAGAATTAGGCAGGAAAAAAATTATAGAATAAAGCCTAAGAAACTGTCATTATAGAGCAAAACACTGATAAAATCACTGACAAGCAATAAAATAGATAATTTTATTGTATATCTGAGTGCATGTGTTAACGATAAGCTGAATGCATCTCTTTTAACAATAATATTTCCTGAGCTGAACAAAGTAAGAGGCCAAATTCAAAGACAGCGAACGATGTCATAAAAATGTAAAAAAAAAATGAAAGAGGGAAGAGGGCTTTATTGTATTAACAGGAGAAAACTTCATTTTGTATCTTCATCATTATTATACTTTTTAATGCAACATTTAACTTGAGGTGACATATGAAAAAACATGGATTGTTAAATTACATTTTAAGTAGTTAAAAAAAAAGGATAACAGAATCTTTCATGACTTCATGTGACCACATCTTCTAAGTAGTGGAGAGCAAAGGTTTTATTCTCAGAAAGTACGAGAAATACTATTTTAGAACTGGATTCAAGGGAAGGAGTTTGCAGTCTCAAGCAGTAAAAAAACACCTATCTGGCATAGATGCTGAGGCCAGAAAAGTTACCTGCTGTGTTAATAAAAGCCTCATCCCACTACTTTTATTACATACTTGCATCTTGCTGGCCTGCATGACTATTAACAAGATTCAGTTAACTTTCCATTTTCACGTATTTCTATATTGGCTTCAGCCAAGAGCAAAAATACTGTGAGACAGACCAGCTTTGCATATTTTTTTAAATAAGAGCAAAAACTATTATGGTATTTGCAGGACATGATCTTCGTGGTATTTATACAAGGAGAACATTTGGGATTTTAGTTTTCTCATTGTCATATTCTATGGTTTTTGTGTTTATTTTCATTAAGTAAATAAAGTTCATCAGTCTTAAGTTGAGACATACAGGTCTCATAGAGGAAATACAGGATTCTTTTGTAACGTAATTCCTTTCTTATTTCTTCCAAAGTGAAAAGTGTTTTTTTTATTTGAAAGATTTAAAGCTAAACACCTTATTACAAAAACACATTGTGTTTATCTTTAAAATATACTCCACTTGAAAGATGAAAGTTTCTCCACTAAAGAGAAGTAATATTTCACTCTTAGGACATCTCAAAAAGCTCAAGGTGTCAAAGCTAACTTGTCAAATTGAATTACTTTTGCCCAAAAAAGTGATGGTATGGCTATGCAAACAAACTTCAGTTATCAAGAGTTATCTTTAAACTACCTTTTCTTTAATTAAGGAAGCTTTTCCTTTCCATTTGCTATTTCCAACCGAATAACTTCTCATTCTAGTGCACAAACCAATTTAAAGTTCAAAATAAAGAAATGAAAAAAGTTTCTATATCATATCTGCTTAGTGAAAATGGGAAACGCAATTTGTATAAGGAAGTTTCTATTCACTGTTCCTATTAAATAACTCAATGGTAATACTGAACAATTACTTTATATTTTAAGGCTAATTTTATTCCTGCCTATACAGCTATGGAGGCTTCCACTGAGGAAATGAAACAACATTTGTAAGATGAAACTACTTCCCTACATCTCACAACTTTTTTTTTGTGTGAAAATGCAATGTATTGGAAAATACAATGTGTTGGGAAAACAAGAGCAGACAATGAACAAGGATTTTCCTGTCCTCTTTACCTCACAGAAGCAGCTAAAGCCAAAGCAACAAAGCAGAGTTGCTTTAATATGGTTCCAATGCTACTCCACAGCCTGTAAGAGCAGAATTTCTCTTCAGAATTTCCTCTCTCTCTTCAGGGATTTGATGATTGCACACTTGGCAACTGTATAGCTATTGACAGTTTCAAGAAACCAAAGTGAAGTCAATTATCCAAGCATACAGCCCAAGAAGGCATGCAATGCATGTTCTCTAAAAAATGGCAGGGGGAAAAAAGTACCCAGTCACTAATGCAACTTTTAGTAATCCTTCTGTCTATTGTTTTCCTTACTTTTCAGTCTGGCAGACTACACCTGAAGTTCAGTCTTGGGTAACTGCCAAAATCCTTTTTTTTTTTTTTTTCTTCACAGAAGCAGCGAAACAATATCAAAGTCCTTTGAGGCTACAGTTGTCTCAATTATTTTAGATTATTTTGAGGAGCATTTAAGTTATGGAAGTATGAGAAACAAACAACATTGAATAACTAAAAAACCTGGAAAAACATCGCTTTTGTGTGAACTGAATTCAAACACGTGTTTAAGCAAACTTCTTATAATCATTAACACATTTATGAGACAGACATTACTAATATGTAATTTAATATTGCAGAGGTGCAAGAAAGGAGTATTATAATGTTCTGAGGACAGTCTAGCTAAACGATCAATGCAGTGACAACACAAACTGAGAGGTTGTTAAAACAGTTATTGTTTGTCTTTGCACATCTAGCATGGTTCCAGAAACAGAGTGGGATATAAGAAGGCAATCTTATCATATTGTACCACTCACCATTACAGACCACTGAGAATCTGAACAAGCAGCATGAAGTATAAAATATGTTTTAGTTCAATTAAAATTTTTATCACTAAATAAAATGCTTGCTTGAAATCTTCTGGTTTATATTATGTAGCAAATGAAACACAATGATCTCCATGCTCCCTTCTTGCTTTAATACCAATTGAAGTTCCATGTGTCAAGTGAGAGGGTAAAGACAGGAAAAGAGTGACATGGACAAAAAGGAAAAACAAAGAAGGGAGGAAAAAAAATAGAGGAGATGGAGTTCAAACCTTTTCTAGATCTTTAAAATCGAATCAGCGAGTCAGATTTAAAAGTAAAGAAACTACACAACAAGCTGTTGACTAGCATGTGTAGCTGTTAATAAACCAAACTACAAGAAAAGCTGGTCTAATATTTTCCAGTGGAACAGTATTCCATCAGAAAATGCTAATGGAATGGAACCAAAACCTTCCATAAGAACACAACGACTTCTTGAAAAGTTTTGACAGAAACCAGGCAGAAAGGCAGGCTAAATAACCAATGTGTCTCTTCATCTTTTCTCTTGTCAGCCAGATGGCTGGTGAGTAGCCTGCCAGGCTGCTTGACTTCTAGTTTTCATAGAATCCCTGACTTCTTGCCTGATGGGCTGCCAAACAGCTGGAAATCCAGGTCTCCTGGAGCTCCTGAGTTTTTTGGCTTCTTGTGGTCTCCAAGCTCTCAGGCAGCTGCTTTGCATGGAACTCAGGGCCCAAGGCTCCCGTGTGAGGGAGACACAGGCTACACCCTTTGCTTCCCAGCTTCCACGTTACGCGTCTTACAGAAACTGGACTCCTATATTTGAAGACATTAAAGACCTCAGAGTAATATATTTCAGTCCGTTCAGGATCTCAAACATACCTGCAGGAGGCCCAAATAACTCCTGAGAGTTGGTTCACTAAACTAGGCAGCCTGTGCCAAGAGTCATTGGACGAGCTGGTTCTGTACGTACCCCGCAAGCACAGCAGTCGCTTACGGATTCACTAAGCCAGGTCTGGGTTCCTGGGCTTCCTAAATCTCTGAGGACCCTGGTTCTCTGGAAGGCTTCAGGGCCAAGCCAAAATTTCCTTTTTGTCTCTCTTACGGTACACTTTTAATGCTTAGTTAATAAAAAATGCTTAAAATTTTGGAAGATCTAAATCCAGATATCAGGGACTAAAAACTGCATAAAATGAGAGCAAATATAGAGAAGCAGGTATGACAGATGTAAAAAAATTATAATGTCTAGAGAAAACAAATAGAAAAATGGAAAGAGAGCAGTAAGAGCACTAAGTTTGAACCACCAAGGTTTCTGTGTAAGACTGCAAGAAACACAGCAAGGCAAACAAAGAAACTGGAAAATGCTGTACATATGCAAGAAGGAATTTTGACATTTTAGGCTGAACCTAAGAATGGTACATAAACAAAAATGCATTGGTAGTAGTTAACTAAATTTTTTAAAATGTAAAACAAAGGAACAACAGTGTGCAGTATGGAGCACGATTATCTTTATTCCCTATAGTTTTAAATTAGCAAAATGTGTAATCAAAGCATCCTAATGTATTTAAAACAGCAAATAGTTTTAGTATTTTTTAAATATTAGAAAAAATTCCAACTTCAACTACATTTCTTTGTTATTCTTAGAAAATAAATGCTCTCTGTGGTTTTACACATATGGTTATGTTAAACTTTCCATAACAAGTAAAATCTATGTAAGAATAGGTCATCAGCAGCATATTTTCTACCCATAGGTTAACTCCAGGCTGGTGGCTGCAAAACTCACTTCCTCTTTTTATAATACTGCTGCAGGACTGAAGACTAATCGACCTTCACACAAACCCATGTTAACCTGGTTTGGTTTTGATTTGGTTTGGGGGTTTTTTGTGTCAGCATGGACATTCTCTTTCCCCTTATGAAAGAAATACACAGACAACTTCAGATGTCTCATCATCTTTCCTCACACCCGTGATACTCTCCTGTAGAACTGCAATCACAATTTATCAGAAAAGGGTGAGATGTCATTCTACAAGCACATTTTAAGAAAACAGAATAACTTTCTCTCTCTTGTCTTTCAAACCCCCAGTTTCTGACTCTTTACTTAAAATATTTTGACAGACAAAACACAGCACTGTAACAGCTACTGAGAAATAATTAACTCTACCCTAGCTGAAACCAGGACAACTCTATATATAGATGGCTTGATGAAGTTCTTTAAGAAAGCCTCACAGTCGTAGCTATAAAAAGGCTACAACCAAAAGTTGTAAGTTGATATGCAGGCACGTGGGACAGAAAAAATGATGCCTGACATTACCATTCACATTCTAATGTTTGCATCCAAAACTCTACTAAATATGAGGACAGAAAATAACCTCTATAACCTTTTTCCCTTTTCTTTTTTTTTTCCTTTTAATTTATTTAAAGATTCTAATAGAAAGTTCCTCTGTGAGGAAATAGGAATTTTCATACAGACTCAAGTTGGCAGCATTCCTCTTATTGGCACAATGCATTTGGGTGATTTTTATAATAGCCCAAATTACATCTTCGTAGAATTTCTCCAAATGTTTATGTTTGGGCTGATGTATGTTGGGAGAACATTACAAATACTGTTTTTCAAAGAAGCATCATAACCAAATATTGCTGTTCCAACATCAACAGAGTTGAATAGACTTCTCTTATTCATTTTTCATAATCATTTGTATTTCTTGGACAGTGCACTTACACTTTGCCACTAGCAATGTGCCTGTAGTAGCAACTTTTCCTTTTGGAAGTAAGGAACTAACTAATAAGAATCTGCTTCTATTAAGATAATTCATTTGAATAAATGACATTCATGACTCTTTATGTCTTGTATTTTAAATAAAGGTATGAACTAATTTATCCAAAACCATGAGATACTTGTCTAAAACTCCCAAGCAGCACTTTCAGGTGCTGTGCAAATTTTCTCAGGAGAGTTTTACCACACAAATTGTATCACTGACAGCAAGACCTTCACTATACAAGAAATTCATCAAGCTAAAAATATTTAGAACTAATACTGGCATATGAAGTGATGATTGACATCAAACCAATATTGTGGTTGTCAGAGCTCTAACAGTCTATATACTACAGTGTACAGTTATATCCTCTGTTTAAAAAGTCATAGCTCTGTCATGGACTAAATATCACTGGCCTTTATCATATTTCTGTAACAAACAATATGACTTACCTACACCACCCTGATAAAATTCTATTCCATGGGAAGTACTCTTAAACAGATTATGGTGAGAGTAAGCATGAAAAAGAAACATGTAATCACATACTATGACAATAACCGTCCTATCAGAATGATTGATTGGCTTCTAAGATTTCATAAACACAGAAAATAACCTTTAACTTGGTGGTAAAATGAAAATGTCTGTGCAGAAAAACGGATGCTGCATTACGTTGTTACCAAAATTTGTTTATGATACTCCTAACAAGTTCAATTTCATCTGTGAACCTCCACAACACTGAAGAGAACCACTACAGCTTCCACAAAAGAACACAAAAAGAAAATAGACTCCATTCCCACAGCTATTTGAAACACAGTTTGCGGTCCCAAGTACAGGCTTAGAAAGGCCAGAATACACATAACCCTTTAAAGTCATGTCCTTATTACTGCTTTTGAATCAAGCACTGCATAAACCAAACTGTTTCTTGGAAGATTGTGTAAACTGTTGACTAATACTAACTTTGAACAAAGAAACCCCAAATTCTCTTTAGATAGAAATAGTTGCTGCACTTCCTCAGTGTGGCTGTAGTTGCTGCTTTATACATATTTCTTTCTATTCAGTGTCAGCGGAAAGGGTATTATTGGTAGGTTTGTTTCAGTGAGCCCCTTGGTCTCAGTGTCACACAAAGAACTCTTTGTGGGATCACAGATTAGCATTAGGGCAGGCAGCCAAGAGAGATGAAAGGAGGACAGCTACACTAAGGGTGTACATAGCTTGCACTCATCAAACACTCCAGGGAAAAAAATGAAGAAAAAAATCCATGTAAAGCATAATTTCAGTAGTTGTCCTCTATTCCCTTAGTTTCTAAAAAAGTCCTTTTAGTGGAAGTTCTAGCAATATGCAGTTCTACTCTGGCACGTCAAGTTGCAGAGTCCTACACATAGGAAGTATTACCTCAGTACTGAGATCAAGTAGCATTTTAACATTCAGTTATAGCAATATTGTTCAAAAGAGAGGCAGATATATTTGTATCTTGACAGAGGAGATGTGTTTAGACTGTACCATTAGGTACCAAAAAACTTTACTGCACTAGAGTGTACATTTAGATAAAAGGATGAAAACATAATTTAGAACAACCAGCATGTGTGAAAAATGACAAGCAAGCTGCCATTGTAGAAATCATTGTGAAGAAATATAAAATGCTTAAGTTATAAAAATCAAGACCAAATATTCTCACAATATATCCATATATCTCTAACTACACCAAATCATCTACATAAATTAATAGCAGCCATACAGTGCTCAATTCCGAACAGGAAACTGCCTGGAAAGGATGCTACGGATATCTAGCACTCTGAAGGAATTACTATTCATTACATAGTAAGGATCTCCAGTTCTGTGTAGAAGGATATATATTTTTGGAATAGTAGAGAAAAGATGCAAATTTGGCATTAAATATAGAGGTAAATCAGAAGTGGAAACTACCACTGTACAAGGATTAAGGAATAAAGTTAGTCTAGGAAATGTCTAATGGGAAACAAAACCTTGCCCATTTATTTTACCACGTCAGTGCTAAGAATTCATAGATGACCTGCAGCTTATCCTCACTATTTTATCTCTATTTGGAAACTGACATGAAATAAATGAATAGCCCAGTCTTCTGTGCACAAATGACCTGCACAACCCCCACTATTCACAACTGGCACTTTTTGTTGGCAGTCTGAGCAGAAAACCTGAAGATTACATTGGCACCGTGTCTAAAATATGCTCTGCAACCAAATTATGGTCTCTTGAGAACACAGCTGAAGTACCTCACAGTGGAGAACAATTAGAACTACCCATGCTATTCATATCCTGTGAGTAGAAGCTTTCTGTTTTCAGCACTGTCAGATTTTCATCACGCTTTATTTGGCAACAGTAAGCTTAGGTCCTGATAAGTTATTAAAATATATTTGCCAATACAGAAAACACTGTAAAGGCAAAACAGATTATATAATGGGTGCTGGATGGAGGACTATGCACTTTTGAAAAGTAAATACATATGTTTTTTAGGCAGTTAACTGAATAAAAAAAAGAGTGTAAGCAGCAAACAGCAAAGTATTGCTGGAAATTGTCCAAATATAAAAATTATATTGAGTATACATATAACAAAACTGTTACTTTAAATGCTTTCTTACCTTAGCATTTTCAATGCAAGGACAAAGAGCCCAAGCTGCACTTGCTTGAACATCTGGGTTAGGATTTTTCAGTGATGACCATAGCAAGCGAACTCCATCTAGACCGTCAATTATCCTATTGCAGAAACAGAACAAAAAGGGAAAATTAATTATGGAGTATACAATGCTGGATCTCAAACTATATCAGTTTGTTTGGAACACTGCTCTAAGGAACACTGGCATGATTTTGACACACAGTTTTGCTTCATGCAAGTGCTTGTGTTTTATTGTCAGCTAGTCACCATCAACATGCTCAGTAAACGGGGCCCACTGTAACAGATGGGTGTGAACAAATGATGTAAAGACAGAATGTTTTCTAACTAAATCTCATTAATGTTGTTTATTTTTTTCCAGCACTGTCATTCAGAGTTCTTATAGAAGATAAAGTAAACTACATTATAACCAGAACTCATAAATGTGAAAACAAGCATGTGACTTTTTAACGATCTGCATGCAAAGTGAAATCTGAATTTGAGTATACTGGCTTCTTTCACATAGTAACAAATACTTTCCAAAACAAATATTTATGCCCAAAACTATGTACTTAACTTTTTATTCAGTCTATGCTTAATGTATTTACCTTGCTCTACGACATATTTTAAAATACTATGTTTCTAATCAAGCATTAGAAATTAAAATGGTCACACCACAGAGCATCCTTTGTTGGGCACGAATAACGTGCAACTTGTTTCCCATATGTTCCTTACTGACAAAACCAACACTGAGCACTATGTTATAACTACTTAAACATACTGTAATCAAAGTATCTTCATAGCTAGCTGCGAAATAAATTATCATCAGAATCATCTCTACACCATCTGTGTTATGTTTACATATCGATCCGGCTTGGGGATCATAACTTCACATTAGGTTCCAGTGAATACCCTAAATGGAAAGGAAGGTCAAAGAAAACTTAACAGCCTTTACTAACATGCCTTTTTTCAAAAAACTGTGTTAAACTCAAAGCAGATGAGCTGAAGTTGAAGAAAAGCAAGTACACCTTCACTGTCTAATTTCAAAAGTAAAATTTCAGTTGCGTACAATGTGTTTGTATCTTTAACTGCAAATGCAAGAGAATTCAAAACACATTTTTAAGAGAGCTTAAAAACAGCAGATAATGCAGCTAATTTGTCTTCACTGTTTATGCTTTGCCAGGAAATTTTAAAACTAACTATAAAATGAACTTTGCATGTAATTCTATCATTTGAAGCAGAAAAAATAAATAAGGACAAGAAGTCTGTCTATAATAAGCAAGGACTTTATTCATAACATTTTTATGCAAACTGGTTAAACAACTATGTTTTTCAAAATAATACTTTTTAAACAAAGCTATGGTTAAGCTAAAAAACCCTAAGATTTTTAAGATCTGCCAGTTTTAGTATAGCTTATTTCACACACTCAGCTCCAAATCAGCAAGAAAATCGTCATTGTAAGAACAAATTCAGAAATCTTAACACAACAAAATAAAACAGTAAAAGCACAAACTACACAATTACACATATATGTTCATGTAGTAAGGATGGCTTAAGTAAAAGCTTGAAAATGAGCTTTTAAGTCCCTCCAAACCCCAGACACTTTAAGCAATTTTAACATTACTCTCCTGTCATTTCAGAAAGTACAAGGAATTTTTTCCTGTATTGGAATTAATTAAAAAAGAACTCATGAATCTTTCCTCTAGTCAAGCAGAGTACTGATCATTTACCAACATGAGGTACTTCCTCCCAAGAGGGACTAAATATAAATGACCCAGCTCCAACAAGTATATAAAAATCAAGAGATAGAAGCCAAACACTGAGCTCAGATTTTTCCACCACACTTAAAAAAACAACCTCTAGGCTGATTTATCTTTCCTTTCTATCTTTTCCTATTTTTTTAAAGCTTCCTTTTCAACTGGAAGTTTACTTTCATTTTCTTTTCAGTTTTCTTGTCTTCTCTTCAGTGTTTCAAGGTAAACTAGATTCACTCTAACATTAATTTTTTGAAGAAGAGTTTTGCCTTTTGCTTAAAGACCAGAAAGACCAGAATACCTGAAAGTATAGTTCTCTGACCATTCAACATGCATAAAATTAAACTAGGAAACAGTAGAGACAAAACAATAAAATCTCCAAATTACATTGCTCATCACTGATTACTTGCAGTTACACTAGATTAACAAAACAAAAAAGAACTCCACATACAGGAATGATGCTCTTAAATTCTCATTCTGGAAGAACTATCATTGTGTAATCACCATGCAAGCACAAACCCTGTTATTTTCATCTTGCTGAGAACATACATTTGCCAATCTAGAAAGCATTGCTAAAGAGTTCAATTTTTTAATCTTCCTACGGTTTCACTGCACAATCCAACGGATGAAGAAAATGGGTGCTGAATGAGTGTATTTGCCTTAACAGCAAAGGGAACACTAAGATTAATGGTCCTGAAAAATGTTTCCTCTATAAAAGGGCTTAGACATTAATTTCCTTCCTATGTAAAAATTCCTTTTCAAAGCTGAAAAAAATACACATTCAGTTTGCTTTACAAATAAACAAAGAAAGAGAGAGGAAAATAGACCTGTAATCTTGAAAATTTTAGCTTTGATTACATTATGGTAAACAATATGATGATTTGCTTTTGTATATAGTTTTCATATCTAATTTTCTTCTCAGAATGTACTATAATATTATTAGCAGGATGCGGTAATAAAGCTTCTTACCACAATAAATAAAAGCAAATATAAAATTTACTTCGGTTGGCATTTAATTCTGTATTCATCCATAGTTAGCACATTATTCACTCAGTGGTTTCAGTCACTTAAATGATGTGTTTTATAATAATTTGTTGATATTCTGATGATAAAATTAAACTACAGAAGAATCTGGAGCAAGCAGCTACTCATGGGGCTGTTAAAAGACAGGTTTTTTAATAAAAATGTAAAACATTTTCTTTGAAAGCTGAATGGAATCTCATAAAAGCTGAAATAATACAATATTTAGTTGATCTAAAAATCTTTATTTAACACTTTAATATTCAAATACTTAACTGCTTTATAGAATAGTTGATCTGCTATTGTATGAACATATGTATGTAACGTATCTGATGTACAGGACATTATTAACAGTCAAAATCTTAACAGGCATGAAACTCACCCAAAGTAGAAATGTAAACTTTATTATAAGTAATTGCCACTTTGTCCTTCACTGTAAATACATAACAATATATAAATATGTGGAGTTCAAAAGCAAGAGCCCAGTTTCTACTCCTTACTATAGCAAAGGTGTCTCACAATACAACTGGACTACCTCTTCTAATTCAAAGCCCTCTGTCACAGACTGATCTTATTTGATCACTGATATAATTTAGAACAGGTGTAGATTATTCTGCTCCTCAAAATAACTAAAAGAAGTTGCAATGGCAGTTTGAACTGGCTGAAGAGGCACTCCTGTCATGTGCTCCTGTGCTGGCCAGACATGATTAGAGCAGAGGTGAAGGGATATATTCAGCTGGCATCATCACTCCTACCAAAAGGCAACTGCAAGGTGTAGGACCAAAACATCTTCCAGCTTCCAACACAGAACATAGGTATGGTGTACATAGAATAGGTCTTACGGGCAAATAATTTTAATGCAATTAAACCCATTCAGAGATGACTGCAATTTTTAGGTTACAGTGAATTGGTATTTACTATTTGACCAGTGCAGACTGGTCAACTTAAGATAATTTTCCTAATTACTTTTTTTGTCTCTTCACAGGCAAAAGTTGCTTAATGAAGGCTTTTCACATTATTTAAGAATCTCAATATCTTTCCATCATTGAACAGCATGCGCAAGATGTGGCTTACAATTCTAGAAATTTACTTTGCTTTTTTAAATATATCTGAAATTAGCAAAGCTTTTAATCTGAAATAGTACTTCTCTTTCAAATTAAAACTTAATATTGAACATTTCCAGTAGAAATGTCAACATGAATTGCTTAAATACACATGTACACAGATGTCTAGGCTTGTACACACAGCCTAGACATCTGTTTGTCATATCTATCATCTTTCTCTGCTACAATGTTACTTACCAGAACTTTGAGAACTTCAGTTTAATTGCCTGCCAATTTAGACCACAAATACAAATGTAAATAAACAAAGTTACACTGACTCCGTATTGTGCTCACTGGTAAGATTACAGGGTTTAATTCTGTCAGAATGTAATCTCATCTTTTTTGAAACCACAATTTAGCATTTTTCTTAGAACTTGCAGTAGTTGCTGCTGACTGCTTTGATAAATAGTATTATATACCAATACAATACTAAAACTCCATCTGCTTGGCTAAAATAATTGTACATTTTAGTTCATAAGATTCTAAGCCCTCAGTTCTGAATGCCAGCAATGCAGTCTATGGCATCTATGAAAATCTAGGGTCAGTTAAAGAATAAGCACTAGTCTTTTGGTTTTAGTAAAAGAAAATGAATAACTTATGAAAAGTTCCTCAAAAAGATAAATACACATAAAAAATGTACAGCAGCATCTCTGTCAGTGTTGATACAGCAGACCAAGTATGGAGAACAGCTTCATGCTGTCTACGTAAGAGTAAGGCAGTTCAGTCACATAATTATGTTGGGTTTTTTAGATAAGTCAACTTCTTTTTGGCTGTGAGAGAAGCTGACTGCTGTTATTTATTGTAAATAGCTCAACAGAGTCAGTAAGAATCACTTGATTTTTTCAAGTTGCCTTGAAGTATTGGTGCAGAAAAGTAACACTAGTGTACCTTCCATTCAGTAGTTGCAAGAGTCACAGTGTCAACTAGGAAACATGGCAGAAATAAAATATATAAAAGACATATAGAAGATGTAGATTCACCTATTCACCTATTAGGCTCTCTGTCAGTGCAATCTTCCTCCATGGAACATAGGATAATTGCATAGTACTTCCCTCAGAATTTAACTGCACTGCTTCATAGAACATTCTCAGCTTTTTCTACTCCATAGTGATGTTTTATTTCTTATATTAATCACAACCTCTTCATTATATATCCTTGAATCATTTACAGAAATTATGTGAGCTCCACTCTTGGTCTGTATGGTCTTCACATACCTGCTGCTGCAAGGATAAGCACATTCAAAGCTGAAGACTGCTCAACTGAATATTTCGTCTCGAAGCCACACATTGTTAAACACATTTGCAGCTAATGAACCTAAGAATATATCTGAAAATTCTCAATCCTTATGAGGGCTTAATTTTTTCTACATATGAAAGTCAATGATAGCAGAATCCAGGAAAATCATCATAATTTTCAAAGTTTCTATAATGCCAAACTAAAAAAAGTTACACTGTAAACAAAGCCTGTCTGTACAGCATGACAAAAAAAGCCCAGCCTCCAGACCTGCCAGCCAAATTTCGCAGGACAAGGGCAGTAGAGAAGAACTGATTACCGAGAACCTGTCAAACCATTCTGAGAAAGAAGTGATTATGAAATAAAAAATGTAATAGGGATCCAGCTACATGAATCTGAAAGATGATAAACAGCTAAGTATCAACCTGCTGCAACGGAAAATTTTCATTGCCTGTAGATACTTAAAGGCCACAAGTGGCTTTGCTTTGCTTCTTTCTAGAAGGCAATCTTAGCACATTTCCACACCCTTGTTAAGATGTGTCCTTCTGGTTAAGAACTTTAGAAAATGTTTACAGAAAGAGACTGAACTCCACAGTAGCTTCTAACAAGGCTATTTATTGTTTTAGGCCCCAATTTTGTAAACGGAAAAGAGTCATACTGCAGACTGTGTGTGTGTATTTCGTGTCTTTGGTGACTTGTTCTTCCTCAAAAGGAGAGTGCTTCGGATGAGGAGATGAGAAGATACCATTTCAATTTCTGCTGTACTGGTCTGAGAGGATGAGAAGGGAGAGGAATGGACATACTTTTTTTTTCTTTTTCTTGGTTTTTTTTTTTTTTTTGAGAGAAATGGGGGTCAGTGGTGGGTGGGGAGGTTGCTTGTAAGTGCCCTGTGAGAGGCAGAGCACTCAATCAAGGAAATCATTTAAACATATGAACAGTTACACTGCTGTCAACGTTTTAACTAAGCATTATTTTTAAACATTTTGCTGAATTAGTATCAAATTTATCCACACTTGTAAGAATCATGCTTTGGGAAAAATACAGCAGCACTATATCTTCTAGTACTACAAGCATTGCTAGCACAATACATCAGGTACATGGCACAGTCTTGCTAATAACAATTTTTGTGTAACTTTTTTTTGCAGTAGCAGAAAGTATGTTCTACACTTATTTAACATCTTGCTTACTTGCTAATGTTTTGAAATACTTTTAGAAACACTTCTAAAGTTGAGAACTTCAACAGAGAATGTTTTATATGAACCAAATTCAACATTTGATTTCTTTGTTCACTCTTTACAAACTCTAGAATATAAATTTTGTCCCAAACCTTTACCTTCTCCTTTTTAAAGACAAGACAGACTTTGTTCTATCACAATTTTAGCAGCAACTTGGATTTTTTTTTATGCTTATACTGAACACATTCCAGTATGAAGCTGTCCATACTGGGTACTACAAGGGACAGTTCTGAGTACTGGAGTATGTCTGAGGTTTTATAAATATCAATTTATATTTACTGGCATTTCAGTTTCTCAGTATTTGCAATGCTAATTCTCTTAGGTTAATACCTTATGCTAAAGGCTGATTTTTAGTGTGAAATGTCATTAAAATGATTTCATTTATTTATACTTTTATGCAACATGGCTAACTGCTCATATAACCCATGTTTACGGTTGTGTACCATCCAGCCTTTTGCCACTGGGTGACAGCCAAAGCATGAAAACAAAAGCCCTATTCAGGAAGAGAATTCCCTGCACTGCTATATGAATATCAAGTGAATTATGCAAATCAGAACAGGAGGAGCTTAATAAAACTCTCTTTCTGACCTCCCTTAGGTATAAGGAGGGAAATATGCTGAGAATCTTGAAGTAAACATCCTTGTAAGAGAACAGTAAGCGCAGCAAATGCCGACCTCAACATTTAACTGAAACACTTCATCATAAAACTCAACGATCTTTGTACAAATCTACATCACAAAATAAAAGACAGTTTTTTTCTTCAGTTTTGCAAAGGAATAAGGGGAGAAAAGGGTCCAAAGCTGTCTGAGTTCACAAAAGGAAGGATGGAGAGGGCCAAAAGAGAGATATAATACAAGTAATACTCTATTACAAAAAATTAAGTTTGTTTTCATGACAGTAAATGTGCATGTTTCCTCTTAAAATAACTTTCTCTAATTTAGGCTATTTTTAATGACTTGAGAACAGATGTAAAAAGAGAAGTCAAAACATGGACCTATCACGTAGCACTTCAAAATGGTGCTTTGTAACTTTGAGTTTCAACCTTAACAAAAATCAGTTTCCTAATGGTTTATTTGATTTTTCTCAAAATGCAAAAGCTTTACATTCTATATATTTCCTTAATAATTTTTTTATCTATAGCACATTTACAGTAGGATGTAACTAACCCACACAGTTCTGTAAAAAGCAAAAAGTAAAATATCTTTTAAGTCAGATTAGAATTGACTATACTTGCATCAGAATAACCAAATTTTTTTGAATATTTAAAATGCTATGAATATTAATAACTTACATCATATTTTCAGGTTCCATTGCACAAGCTCCCACTGCTTTGTTGACATTCACAAGCAGTGCCCGATCAGTTGTAGTCAGTAACTTCACTATAGGTGCTATTCCACCGCATCTGCGGACAGTGCCTCGATTTTCTTGCTCTTGGCAACATTCTCCCAGTGCTCCAATGACATTTTTAAGGACCTCTTCAGGCTGATCAGTAAGCAGTGTTACCAAAGTTTCTACAGTTTTATATTCCTGAAATCTAAAAGACAGCAATAAATCCAAAGCTATTATTTTCAGTATGTTACCACTATAAGCTTGATTTCATAATATAAGTATTAATACAACACGTTTTAATATCTCAATGTAAATCATCGTGTTGAAGAAATCCCAACAGGGGTAAACCATTCCAATCACTTACTCTAAGTGTGACATGCAGCCTAATTTCTTACTCCACCTTTCTAACTACATTTCTGTAATTTAGCTGTCTAAGAATCTCCTGACTAGTTTGAGGGCTTTTTTTAACTTGACATGTGCATGCAACACCTACAAATAGCTGAAAACAAACCAGAAGACTGGCAATTACTGTGCTATCCTAACTGCCAGCACTTCTTCCTGCTATGTTAACAATAGCTAGAATAGTATTGTGCCAGACCCTCCTCCACCTCTCTGAACCAAAGGAGCACCCCTACTTTTCACTAAACATCAGCTTTTCAGAGAGTTTTCCCTGACCAGTTTTATACTTAGTTCAGGCCTAATACATTGCATTTTCCTGAGGTCAGAACCATAGCTCTAGCACACTTCTATGGCCTGCTGTTAGATTCCAACTTGTAATTAACAAAGAAGGTGACAGAAATTCGACGTGAATGCTGTATTAATACTTTCCTTATTCTTCATGGAACTTTTGATACTAAGAATCAAAAATATGTTTTTTAAAACATTGGTGGTCCTATCCTACCAAGAGATGTGGGCTAAACCTCAGAAGTTCATCTTTCAGAACAGGACTTTTTCCTCGGTGCTGGAATCATCTTCTAAGTTGGTTTTTTTTTTTTGTTCAAAACTTAAGAGGATTCTTAACACTTAACAAATACTGCATCTTCCTTCTATACATTTTCTGATACACTTTGACAGTTCTGTGCGGTATATCAAGCTAGATCTAACCTGTATATAATCTAATTATCAAAGAAAATTTCTCTGAGGGTACTGAATTCTCATTTGTGCTTTCCTCCCAGCCCCTAGCTTCTGGGAATGTCTACTTGAGCTACAAAAACTACTTTCCAGGAATCAGTTTCTCATGTGGCTTTACTTTCATACAAAAAATATTAGTATTTCTGAGATTTTTATGGCAGAACTAGAGCTGTTTTAATAAAAATTAATCTTTCCAAGATGGATTATCAGCATAATAATTAAAGTAACTGAGAAATGAGAAACTTTTGTTTTTCATCATCCAAACCTTCGCTTAAAAAGAAATTTTCCTCTCTTTGTTCAGTGTAATTTGCAAGTATCCCTACAATTATATTTTCCAAGAGTAAACATCAACAGCATGAAAAAAAGAGCAATAAAGTAAGCAAATAACTTAAAAAAACAACAAAACAAAACGGATTTTTGCTGGCATTTCAACTGCTTCACAGATGGAACGATGTGAGCTGGCTGTGCAACAGGCAGGCTGCACTCTGACAGAGCTGTTAGCTCGGGCCATCTTGTGTCCAGGAGCAGTACGGCTGCTGCCACGCCCACTGCACCCAGAGCCACACAGGCACACGCACCTGCACCAGCTCCTGGCTGAGCCAGCACAACATCTCCGCAGGGAACCTCAGGTGTAGGAAATACTCTGCAGCACTTTAGAGATAATTAAGTGCCCCTGCAGGAGCCAGCAGGGTTTGTTAGTTCTAGCTTCGTGCCAGTTCTAGCTTCGTGCTCATCCCTCCAGATCTACTTAGGTGTTTTCATACTATCCTCGCTCCCTTTAGTGCCCTCCCATCTTGAGTTTGGATAGGGTTTACTGCTTCAGACTCAGCACTATATAACAGATGAATTCAGCTGGAACTGCGCCGGGCTAGTAACCCTTGTGGAGCACCAAGCACTTGCCAAAGATATGCAAGTAGCCTAACAAAAATCTGTTTGCAGTTGGACAGAATTATTGCCTACAGCTATACTAATAAATAAAACAGGCTAGGGCTCATTCTCTAGCCCTGAGGACAAGGAGCACAACATAGCGTTCATATGGCTAAAATCTCTTACCCCCACAATGCAGGGTGGCCTCGCCCATTCTGTCTAATGGGAACAATCTGTTTCCTGCACTGTTCCCAAGGGGTGTCTGGGCATTGTCTGGGAGAGTGCTTGCTGGCAGAGGCCAAACTGTGTAAGGGACTGTGCTGGCAGTTAAACAGTATGGATAATCCTAACATAGAGCCTGAACCCTGAAAGGTTTGGCCCTGTTTAGTTAATTAGTACAGAGAGAGCCATTCAGTCCATCTCATCACTGATTGGTCCAAAATCAGGATACCTCTGCACATACCCAAAGTCCACAGAAAGAAGCATACATCCTCATGAAAAGTTAGCTTACCATGCAATCAAGAGTGCAAAAAGCAGTAGGACAGCAGTAAAAGATGTAAAGACCATAGGTCTGTATACCAAGAGTTTGAGAACTCATTTAGGACAGGAAAAAGCCAGAATGTAAAACCTGGAAATCTTCCTAATTTTTATCTAGTCTTTATCTGTCGTATGTGCTTATCCAGCAAGGTACACTAAAATTAGGGCAGCAGGAAGATGTTACCTCTTACTAATACTCTTTCTAACCTTTCTAATGCATCTTTCATTCTTTTGTACAGAGCAGCATAATTTCAGCAGGAAACTCAGCACATATGTAGTGGAGCCAGCTTCTTTCTTTTAGGTAAGGTGCATGCATCCAATAAATTAATATTAGATGAGAGGGTAAAGTGCTCTCAACCGTTATGCTGCTCCATGGAAGGTGGAGAGTGACAACTCCTACTGTCACATTCTCAGATAATTACTCAGGACCCCGGTACTGAGAGGTTGCTGGTACCTACAGTAGGACTCTCATCAGTTAATTCCATTCATTTAGAAGCTGGGTCTCCAGATTAAGCTACTTTTCTGAGCACCTTCTGTAGTCAAGAAGAGAGGCATGTAGGCTAATTATCCTAGACTCTAGTATATTTCTAGTATGTATTAGATATCTGTCCTACAATGAGATAATTTGGTTTCTGTCTCTCTTGAAGCAAAATGTTAAAGTTAAGTGTACTATGTAGTCTCTCATGCAGCAGTGATTCTGGCTTGTAAGCTACAGACAGGAGGGGAATATCAGATATGGCCACGTGTCAAATGCTTAGTACGTGCTAGTACACCTCCTCACTCATGTCATACAGCTTAACTAGAGGCACCACTTGTCTCCAATGAGTGTTAAGATTCTAGGAACTTAACACTGTACCCTGATGAGGTCAGGTGGCAATTTTTTAAGTACTAAAAAACCTAAGTTGAAAGCTCAACTGATTATAAAGCCTGATTATGAACAATCATGACACCATTTTGAAACAATACAGTTTTGAAAACAATAGAGGCCCGTAAAACCAAAACATGATAATGTAATAAATGCTTGTAAAATTAAATTGTTACTTTAACACATTTTCTCTACTGATTGCACATTTCCAGATTGCTCCTGTCACAGCTGCCAAAAGTTCTTTGTTTTCACTGTTATCAAGCAGAACAGATAGTGGTTGTAGACCTTCATGTTTTCTAACCAGGTCACGTATTTCTTCATCTTCTGCACACTATAAAAATCAATTAAACATATATATTATGTAAAAATGTGTAAAATGATGCCTTCAAAAGCTAGCTGTATTACATTGTAACTAGTAAAAGCTAATGGAGAAGAAAACATAAATATCATATTCAAGTATCTGAATATGCCACCAACTCACTAAGAGAGTTTGACAGTAAACTGCTCCTGTATATGCAGCAGTGCTTGTACTGTCATATTGCCCACTTTAGGGGCAAACAAACAAAAAACCAAAACAGCTCTATGCACAGTATGCTTTACTTCTCTCCACTGGTTACCTGTGCAATTTAGGGGTTGCACACAAGAAGAGCAAGTAGGAACCTAATCATAATATTAAATCTGCAGCTAAAATATTCACAACATTTCTATAATATTTTACACATTAGAGAAATAGTGGAATTAAGAAAATTTAAAACTAACAATGACATGAAAAC
This sequence comes from Oriolus oriolus, assembly GCA_013400235.1. NCBI lineage: Eukaryota > Metazoa > Chordata > Aves > Passeriformes > Corvidae > Oriolus > Oriolus oriolus. The sequence continues at coordinate 313,428 of VXBT01002209.1, read as the reverse complement.
AAAGGGCTAATGCTGATTCTGATCTACTGGTTATAATACAATTACCTTAAATATGGCACTTGCACAATGCATCTGGAGCTCCTCATGTTCACTACTCAGATTTTTCACTAGGTTCTCAATCATGCCTTCTGTCCTTATTGCAAGTCTGTAACTTGGCTAAAAAGATAAACTGTATCTTTTAGATCCCGCATATTAACCGTTAATAGGTCACAATAATAATACCGTGCTACAATTCTAGGGTTTGATATTGAGAAGCCTTGTACTTTACATAAGCACAAGTCATCATTGCCTCGAAAATACTACTGATAATCTCAAAGGTAAGCAAATACAGACATTCTCTGCAGTGCTCTTCAAATCACCTGTAAAACGAGGTACTACACTGCCTATCTTGTAGCCTCTTGGCTTACGCAGAATGCAGAATATTCTGAAAGGTGTCCAGACTCTCTGCTCAGACCCAAGAAAGCAAAAGGTGCTGCAGAATGGGATAAAGAAGTACCCACTCACTTCATCGAGAACCAGCAACCAAAACAACAGATCTATTCCCAAAATAAGGTTAGAAAAACATGTTCTTAGAATTAACATTTTTTAGTGATATTTTCATCCAAATTTTAACCTACAGGCATTGTACAGGATCATTTCTTGAGTGAGGGAAACATCTGTGTAAGAAATGCATTTAGTGTTCCTTCCAAGTTAGGCCATAAAAGAAACCCTCAAAAATGACACTTTCTCAATATATACTTACTGAACCTAAAACCTGCCAGGTTTATGTCTCATGGAACATGCATAAATTTGTGAAATTCAAGAAGCTAATTTTTAATAGATAAAGTGGTTAATAATGTAAAATCTCTTGAAAAACGATGTCCTTTGTGCCTCAAATTCACCAAGACAAAATCTGTATATTTTTTTATCTGAAATGTAATATACCTCAAGTTCAAATGAAGATACATAATCACAAACAAATAGAATCACTTAGATTGGAGAAGACCTTTAAAATCATTGAATCCAACCATCATCCCAGCACTGCTAAGTCCACTGCTAAACCGCATCCCTAAGTGCCACCTCTACACATCTTTTAAATAACTCCAGGGATGGTGACTCAACCATTCCCCCAGGCAGCCTGTTCCAGTGCTTGACAACTCTTCCGGTGAAGAAATTTTTCCTAATATCCAATCTAAACCTCCCCTGATTCAACCTGAGGCCATTTCCTTTGATCCTATTGCTTGTTACTCGAGAGAAAAGAACAACCGCACTTGGCTCCAACTTTCTTTCAGATAGTTGGAGGAAGCGACCAGGACCCCTCTGAGCCTCCTTCTCTCCAGGCAAAACACCCCCAGTTCCCTCAGCTGTTCCTCATGAGACTCGTGCTCCAGACCCTTCCCCAGCTCCAGTGCCCTTCTCCAGACACACTCCAGCACCTCAATGTCCTTCCCAAATTGTGCAGCCCAGAACTGAGCGCAGGATTTGAGCAGTGCCTAGTACAGGAGGATGATCACTGCCCTGGTCCTGCTGGCCACACTACTGCTGATACAGGCAAGGATGCCATTGGTTTTCTTGGCCACCTGGGCACCCACTGGCAGAGCCTTCCTGGCCTCTAGTAGATCGACGCTCCCACCCTTGGTGTGTCTGCAAACATTGAGGGTGTTGAGGGTGCCCTCGATCCCCTCAACCAGATCATTCATAAAGATATTAAACAGAACTGTCCCACTCCTGTAATTCCTTACATGGCCATGGTAAAAAATATTTGTATTCAAATTTAAAAACTGAATATACTCAAAGTTGCAAAATGTGCCACGGAAATCCGTAGAAAAATCACATATATTCCTTTCTTCTATTTGCAGTGGATCAGAGCAAATGCACAAGGACATGGTAAACCATTCTGCCCTGCATTGCACTGGATCTCCTTGGCCACACCTGCAGGTTAGTTTTGTAGAATTTAAATGCACTGATTAACCAGAATACAGCATTTTAGGTTGCCAAATCTGTAAAGTATGATGAAAAAAGAAATTAAAGAAAGAAATTTATTAAGGCTTTCATTTCTACATTTTTCTTCTTTCACATATTACTCCTAGCTTTCTAAATAAAAAATATGTGGCTTCTACATCAATCCAAGTTGTGACCTTCTCAAAAAGAGCTTTGATTACACAAAGCATCTACTTTCTGATGGGATAACTGATCTAAGTGACTGTAGAGTGTAATACTTCTTTTTAGTGGCCAATTTCTTTAATGCTTAGAAATAACTTAGCTATATGTGTTTACTCACCTCTGAGGCACATTCTTGTAGTGTGCCCACTATAGGGATTAAGATGTTTGCTTCTGAGCATTTGAGCCATCTTGCTAGTAATGGAATGCCACCAGCTTTACGGATTGCTTTCTTGTTTTTGGTGCTTTTGCTGCAGCTCCAGAGTGCCAAAGCCCCACAGCGTGCTGTTTCCGTGTCTTTGGCTTGGTACGATGATCCCGCTGAAATAGATTCCAACAGCTCAACCTAAAAAAAAAAAAACAATTTCTTAATATCTACAGGGAACTTTGATATCAAGCTGCTTTCTAATTATGGTAAACCCTACAATAATCATGTTTACAACACATGATGTGTTTTTTGAACAAAAGTACGCATCAGACCAGGGTACAAATTTTAATGTCTGCTTACCAATTTCTTGATTCCTCCATGTTGCCTTACTGTCTTTCGTGCACGTTTAAATCTAGCAACATTGGCAATTGTTTCAGCTGCCAAACATTTTAGATCAGTATCTGGAGAGTCCAGTATTTTCACCATGATCTCTAAGCCTCCAAGATCTGCAATTGCATGTCTGATCAATATATTTTGACTAATTTCCTTCAGGATTTTTAATGAACCAGTCTAAATAATGGGAAATGATAAAAGTTAAACATTATTTAGGTATACAAAAATATTATTTAAAATGATGGGTTATTTATTTTTTTCTTTATATTTAATTGGGAGAAAAGAAGGAAAATGAAAGTCAAAGGCAGATGTCTTTCTAAAAAAATCTTAATAAAACAAGAAAATAGAGAAATGAGAAAATAATTCAATTTTCTTTACACTCTGTAACTTTGAAATTTGAAAAAATACTCTAATAGAAAAGGCATATTCATTGCTCTTTTTGACAAAGCTAGTTACCTGACATTTAATTTCGTCTGTATCAAGTAAATTAATTAACACTTCGAGACATCCAGTGTCTTTGATGGCCAGCTGACACGTTTCTTGAGACAGATTTAAATCTCTCATCGAACACAGTGCAATTACAGTAGCTGTTGGATCACCTCCCTAAAATAAAGCAATTAATTAAGAGATGTGTAAAGTGCATTAAATAGAAAACTCAATCACTTCTACTCGTGCTAGTAAAACTACTACTAAAGAGGAAACATGGTAGACCATTTTGATTCTATGGTGTTCAATAATGCAAACATAGTAAGAAATGGAACTACTGATAAAGTCTGTAAATGGCATAAAGATTCAAATGAGTGAATAGCTCAGGTGGAAAATGATGAACATGGCTTGCTGTGAATAGACCAGATTGGATGTTTTTCTAAATGATAAGCTCTATTTCAGTCACTGCAACTAGACTAAAAGCAAGGAAAAAAAAATCAAAGAATACAACACAGAAAGTTAAACCATATGACAGTGGATTCTTTTAAACGTATAATATAGGTTTACTGTCAATAAAATCAGGGATGAACCAACCTGCATGAAAATTAGGAAAGCTGAACTATCATGTAGCTGCAACAGAAGCTGGAGTGCATGAACATTGCCAGCTGGTACTAACGTGGAAGTTACAACTTAGAGTACCTAGTAAATCAAACAACAGCATCCACCTCCTGCATTCCAGTGAAGCTTTGGCTGGCTCCCACCCCAATCTGAACTGTGCTGCCCAAGCCCATCTCTTTTAAATGAGAGTTTTGCATCTGTAAAGGATTTTTAGCCAACCCTTCACAGAGGAAAGTGTCCTGCTAAATTGTGGACATCATAATGAAACATAGAATATTGAAAAACTGAGTAATGTTTGCTAATATAAAACAGATCTAACAAAACCAGAACTTTTGAAGCATATTTTTCTTAAATGTAAAGAGAAACAGTAAGACAAATACAGTACAAAAGGAATTTAAATTTAACATACTCTTCAAGTTATGATAAATGTAGTACAGAATCACAAGTGAGAAAATACATCCAAAAAGAATGTGAGAGAACTACTTCATTACAGGCCAGTAATTTACATCAGACAAAACACTTCTGCTAATCAATAAAGTATATATTCATAGTGCTTCATAATTTTTACTTAAATTTCTTGCAACAACAGATACCACAAAATTTCCCCAAAAAAGTGGTTAAATATAAAAGTAATTTTTAAACATCTGTAACAGAGTATCCTAGAGGAAGACGCCCACAATTTTTTTAAATTATCTTTTTTTAATCATCTTTGTCATCTTGACTTCAGGAGAATGAAATGTGTCTTGCTTTAACAACATATTTTAATCTACTTTGAAATTATGTCCTAGAGTATAAAATAACGTAACAATTTCTCAAACATTTTCCTAGAGAAATCAGTTTATCTACACATATAAAACTCTAAATTATTTTTTTAAAAATCCATAAAATATGATTACAAAACTACACAGAATATTCTGCAGCTCAAAAAAACTAACAGCTGTCCTTTTACGGAAATTGTGGCCTTTTCACATAGATTAGACTTGGATATTTACTTTGCTTTGTATGACAAAATATTTGCAACAGGTGTTTTAAAAGAAAACTTGTTTTTATTATTTTATGTAAGTGTAAGAAGTATACTGCTAACCTGAAAAGTGGTGTCTCTTTTTCTAAGGACTGCTTCTCCTACACTGAAACTGCATTTATACATAACAGAGTCATCCGTAATTCCCTTATCTTACATATATAATGGCTGGCATATGACATTTAATATGGACCAGGTTTTTAAAAAAATAAACAGCTTTTAATTTTCTTATACGGAATAAAAAATAGAACTGTATATATAAATATACATATATTATATCTATCTATATATATACATAATATATTTTTTTTTAAGCTTCAAAAACTAACACACCACTATAAGTGTTTTGAACGTAAAACCACAATAAAATATTTTTCATATGTGCTGAAGCATCTGTTCTACAAAATAAGAAATATTACTGATGGTTTCACCAATTAGTTTTTGTTTCTTGAAGTTATCATTACAGTAGGTCTTGCAGTAGTTACAGCATAGATTTTAACATGCATGGAAATAGTTACCTCTCCATTAAGTTGACATAAAATCTGCATCGTGTTGTTATACCATTTGAAATCTGATATGCTGGCAGCAAAACAGACTCTACTGGCAGATCAACAATCAATTTTAAGGCTTGAAATTAAACACAGACTTAGTTAAAAATGTGTCTCTTTTCCTATATATTGGTATAACATGTATATCGGTATAACATATATATCCACAAATGAAGTGAAAATAAACCAGTATCACTGTTACACTACCAGTAGAACACCTTCTGTGCCCTGTACGTGTAATGTCTCTGTTACAACACTCAAGCTCACAACTGAGAATTAAAGAACTACTGACAAGAAGAAAAAAGAATGAAAATAAAGGAAAAACACAAGCAAATACAGACACAAACCAAAATACAGTTATCAAGGAACACACAAGTTCAAACCATCATTTTGTTCGGTACTTATGTAACAATCAAGAGGAAAAACTCAGTTAGTCAATGGCAAGCTTTCAACAAATGGAACCAAGAAAGCAAAAGCATTAAGGGGTCTTCTTTCTGCATTAACCTTTACTATATTCTGCTAATGGTTACTTAATGTCACTGACAGCGTAGTGAACACTCTGACTATGCCAAGGACATAACCCGTCAGCAAGTACTCAGATAACTTAGATGTTTTCATACTAGATGAGCTCAATGGACTCTGCTCTATGGTACTGAGAGAATTGGCTGATGCCACGATTAGTTTACAGAACTGTAGAAGGAAATCTGTTGTTATCAATAGAACACAACACTGATATTATCTGTCAACATCCCAGTGTTGCCAAACAAAAAAGCAAACTTTACAGAGAGACTTATAACCAGATTTGCAACCTGTAAGATACAAGAAATCCTCCTTCTTTGGTTTGGCACTGCTCAAATTTAAGTACTACATTCATTCTAGGTATTATACTTCAAAAAAGATACTGAGAAAGTTGATAAAGACCAGAGGACACCAAAATACCTCAAAATGATGATCTCCACTGAAAAATAGAAGGAACTGGAGCTATTTACTCTGGAGAATAAGAAGGTGGTTTAAAGAACACTTTCAATGCCAATCACCTGTTCTCCAGGTCCAGACAAGAAATAATGGGATTTAATGGCATCAAGGTTGATCTCTTCTAGGTAAAAAAAAAAAGACTCAACAAAACCAACTTTAATGGTAAGAATATTTGAATTATTGAATCTATTGCTTACAGCAGTCATAAAATCTCCAGGACAGGAAAGAAAAGTTAGCAAAATATTTGTCCAGAAGACACACAAAGAATTGATGCTATTTTGGAGGCATGCAGATGGAGTCAATGACTTCCTACATTCTGCTCTAGTCCTATTTTCTGTTATTTATTTTTTGTGAACTTTTACTACCATGAAATTTTGTAAATAATAAATGGTTTTGATATTTACTTCTTTTCTTAAAAAAATAATTGACCCATAATAGATAATATGATCATAGATACAGATAATAGATAATAAAATACACAGGCTTAAGTTTCAATAGCACATGTCCCTTCCCAATGAAACCATTCCTAGTCAATATAAAGCTTTAATTTTTGAACTGATGATGTCAGTTCAGCAGGCTAGGAAAGAAAGACACAAAATCTCCTCTAGAGTCATCCCTTTCAGCTGAAACCTAAAGGCATTACAGGAGTACAAGTAATAGAAGTATGAACAGGATTATAAAAAACATTATTCCAAATGTGTTGCCCAATTTGCAGCAACATTAAGTATATGCATAGAAATGCATAAACATTACAATAAACTTACAGTGCATTTCAGTGTCCCAAGAGAGAACAAAATTAAGTAAAATGAAAATTATACAGTTTTTGGCTCACAAATATCTTCATAAATATGGTACCTATTTGAAGGGTGTTTATTAATTTATTTAATTTGGTTTAGGATTTAGAGGGAACATGACTGAATGCTACCAGAAAATCAAATATTGCTTTACTCTGCACGGCAGTGTCAAAGACAGGGGTTTTTTTTCTGTTTAGACCAACGGCTGCAATTTATTTTGCCAGAGTAAAAGTGTATTTCCTCTACTGTATTAAGTAAATCCTGGATAGATAGTTAAATGTGCATGTCTGTGATAACAAGCCTATGGCTGAATAACAGGAAAGAAAATTGCTGTTTGTGGGCAGTTTGGCCATTCTTCTGTATAACACCCCTGTTTTGATTATGAGTATATATAATCTGAGTGGGAATTAAAATATACTTGAGAAAATTAAGACCAAACATACCAAGTCAATATATTTTTAAAAAATGCTGAACAAACAAAATAGCCAAAAAAGTAGGTCAAATTATTGTTATATCAGACTTTTAAAATTAAAATTCATTAATGGAACAAAAAAACTCCTAGAAGAAAAAACATTTTTTAAGTGGAACCCCAGCCCAAAGTAATATTGTCATTTTTATAAAACAAGAAATCCAAAACAAATAGTAAAGTATGAAACAGAATGGTTAGTTTAAACATTTGTGACTTTTTCATCTCTGTTGAACTTGACTCTCTTAAATCACAGATCCTTTTGTAATTTTCTGCTAGAAAATACTTCAGCATCTAAATACATTTTGATACAGCTTAATGAAAGACTGAGTATTGCAGTATAAAATACATAATACGCTTCAGCAAGGCAATTTTTCTATGCTAGTGAATCTCTACACACTCCGAGTTTTGTTATGGTTTAAATACTAGTTCCAATTTTTCATCTTAGTTTATAAAACATACAAGCTGCAACTTGTTAAGACATGAGTTATGGACAAGTATAACTGAGTTATGGAATAATTCCCTGACCCACTTCCTGAATCTTCTGGCGTTCTTGAGCTCCAGCCTGGCAGTATGTAAACCATACAGATTAATGTAAGTAAAGCCAGTGGAAAATCACAGGCATCACAAAGTTTCAAAACATTCACGCTGGACTACAACAATGCACAGAAGCAGCACAGTTTTAGTTGCAGATTAATACCTTGACCTTGACCCTACATAGTGGCAGAAGTGACCTATATATCATGACCCAGATACAGTTTAAATTGTCATATTTTATGAAATTGAAAATAAGTGAGTTTTCAAACAAAAGAATGTCTATTATTTTCTGTGTGAACCAGGAGGTTTTGTTAGGCAAGCATTGATTCCCTCTTGAAAACTCTTCCAACACATGTATCCATTCTGTTAGCTTTCCTTTTCTGATTCATAGAAATTGGATTCTATTATAGAGGATGTAAGAGTCTAATAGTTCATGTGCAAACATATGAACTTTTACTTCACTGGACTAGGAATAATAGAATATTTTTCCTAGTAACTTCTCAAACCTCAGACTTGGAAAGAAGTGAAATGGTGACCCCAAAACCACAGAAAACCTGGCCAAGATAATATATAATATCTTAACAGTGCAAGTTTATCTTCTACTCCATTGTGAAATTTTCAGTTCAGGGGTGCATTTCTTCCCCAGATGCATCTGGACAACTTTGTAAGGACACTTCATCTGAGGAAAATAAAGCATGTATGTGTTTTAAAAGAACACGTAGAAATTAGAAGGAAGTAGGATTGAATGAGAAAGAGAAAAGGGTCTAGAATTAAATTTTAAAAAGAAAGAAAACCCTACACAAACAGCACTGCTGTCAACAGTAATTTAACATTGCAAACTCTGACTGCATGCTTGGAGATGAGACGTATGCTGCCCATAACACAGATGTGCTATTGACCTTGTGTGACAGTGTCAGACCTGCCTGAGCATTTCTGATTTTGCCTAGTACTGGACTCACAAAGAGGATAAAAGCCTTAATGTTATTACAGCCATTTTAATTTTATGTATCCAACTAATTTAGGAAACCAGTGGATGTGAATCTGAGGAGAAAAGTTAACGAGGTTGAACAAGGAAGGACCTTTGCCTCTGCAGACTACTGCAGAGCTTGCACACTGTTGAAGCTTTATAAGCACTGAACACACAGAAATAGACAGTGTAATTTGAAACTAGCAAAAAAAAAATTACAAGGAAAACAAAATTATAGCAGTAGTTTATGAAAAACTAAGAGAAAGGTGCTCTCTGGAGAAATAAAACAAACTTAGAAACGGGGCTTAGTGAGAGCATAGGAAAAACAAATATGGGTGAAGACATGGCTGAAGCACAGGCATGCTTCTGAAATAACTGTGTGTACAGTGAGCTGTGATTAAACTGAGCCTAGAATAATGTGGAACACTCAAACACAATGCAGAATGTTGTTCTCACTACTTAAAACTCTTGCTACCTTTCAGACACAATCACACTCTAATTATTTAGGAAACATAACAATTTAATTAGCTACTTCATTAATACAAAACCTGAAGTCAGACTGAGACAACTGTGGCAATTTACTACTATTTTAGAGGTACTACAGTTATGGTGTTAAAACCATAGCTCATTAGTTTCATTACCTGCTTTCATCATAGAATACAACCGTGCAGAAAGAGGAGAATAAAACTTAAGTTATTTTACATTCTTTTCCTCAGTCTTTTATTTTTCATCTACAATCTCTTCTTTCCCCCTTTTTACTGAATTCTGCTTTTTTTCTTTATTTCTAGACTGTCTTTCATCTCATCAGCTATGAAATTCTAAGGAATGTGTGACCCTGTGAACATTAATTAAACCTCCACTACACAGAAATTCATCAGAGTTAGTGTTGGTGTTAATGGTCAAAATTCAACTGGTTGTTATGAATTTTATATGTCTCCTGGGATGAAGAATGATTGTATGGTATGCTGAGGAGAGACCTATTCCAGCGCTTCAGAGTTGCCAATTATAATAATAATTTGAGAGTTCACCATTTGCCAATATTTCCTACCTAGTAAAGTTATCATAAAAATACTTCTTTTCCATGATCAGCACTATCTAGGTTGTTAAAAAATACATATCTTACCTATAAAATGCATTTTTCACATATTTTTGTTTCCTTTTTTTTTTTCAGTAATCACATTCTTTACCGAATTTTAAAATAAAATCTTGGCTAATACTGGAAGATGGGAGCAAGAGACATTGATGAACACTAGAGAAGGGAGTGATATGAAGGCTGACAGGTTTGCCAAGGCTGACGGGTGAGCCAAACATGTGCCAGGAAATACTAGCAGGTGGCACACGATTATGTCACATACATTTGGTATTTTCTGAAAAATAACAGCCTTAGCCAAACTAATGCAAAATTTACTTTTCATCTTGATTTTTCTGTCCAGTTGAATAACCTCCTTCAGATTACCCCACCATATACTTTCATGAGGGAAGAGAAAAGATTTGTTGCTCGACATTCTAATAATAAGGTGAGTTGGTCAAAGTTGGTCACTCCTGAAAAAGGGCATTATACAGAGACAAAGTTATTACATGTACAAAAATATTTTACATGCATTTACATATGCTTATTATGTATTTACTAGCTAAAATATCATCTTGTGCAAGTCTTGCCAATAAGATATTATAAAGAAAAAACATTTAACTCTTATCCACAGCTTGTAGAAAAAACTTTGACATGCAATAGATGCCCTACACAGATTAGGGACTTCTACTCCTGCTATTAGATTCTAACATTTGCATCTCTCATACATATAAGGCCAGATTTCAAGACTACAGGAACATTCATAAACAACAGAGATTTTAGACTTTTTCTATAACAATGAAAAAACTTTTTGAGAAGTATTACAATGTGCAAAATAAGCAAACAAATGTCTGGTACTTCAGTAGGTACACTGTAACACTAACACTATTTTTTCCTTGTCTTACTAAATTTGCAATTACTTTTTGTGTAATTTACTTTAAACAATTAGTATTTGAAGACCATTTTATTCTTTTGGGTGGGATGTTCATGTCTTTTTCTGAGGTCCTGCACATTAGAACAAAACAGAATTACTCTTCTGCTAATCCCAAAATACAATCAATTTCTTAATACATAGCTCATGAAGTTGATTTAAATTTTTATAATGAGAAGTAGTGTAATCTTAATAATATGGAATGTTTCCAACACCATTATAACTTCAGAAAGCTATACTTTTCCATGATGCAGTTTAAAAATAATGTCTGTCTCCTATTGCATGTAAATTTTGAAAAAAATCTACAAGCCGCATCAATGTCTTCACAAGTGCCGTAAATTTATAACTGGCTCTTATAAAAGAGTTGCTGTATACATCAGCTGCTAAACCACACAATTTTCATTTGCACATGGGCACCTGGGAGCTGCTGTTCAAAGTCACACTCAAGGAACATCCTCCCTGGCGCCTGTGCAGTGCCACAGCCTTTCTCCAGCTCCTGGGCCTGGCACAGGACACAAACAGCTAGGGAGGGACAGCAGATTGGTCCACCTATGATTCCAAAGTACAAAAGAAACACAGTGCTGTTCTGGGAATTAGGTCTTTTGCACTGGAGTAATTCCAAATAGATATGAAATTAATGGATATTTTACATGAAGTGTGAGATTTGACTGGTTTCACTAGCACACTCCTGAAATACAGCCAAATGTAGAATGACTTTCCATGTAAGAAACTGAAGGATGAATTCTGTAACTGACGTGGTCCTGCAGAACTCTCTTCATCCTTGTCCTGGCATAGGTGTACGCATAAATCACGCCCTTACAGGGAACCAAAATCAAACAGCACAAGGGCTTAAGGGATTAACGACTTATTCTGGATATTGGCGTTATTCCTGGCCCAGTCACCAGCCCCAATTCACCTCTCAACATCTCAGTTTTATCATAAAACTGGCAACAGCCAGCACTCAACAGTGGGCAGCACAAAGCCCAGCCCTCACAATTGTTTTTCTTCTTTTTTTTTTCAGTGAACAACCCCAGCTCTGCCACAAAAAATATTCTGTATTTCTACCTGATGTTCCCCATTTCTAGTAAAAGGATAATTGAAAAAGATGACCCCTTCATCCTACTCCTAAAACTATTCAGATGTAAAATGTAGTCCTTCCTCTAGAAATCCAATTCTCCAGAAGCACCAATTTAATAAATAATGTTAAATCTGAAGTAGGCTGCGTGAATCTCACTGTTACAAACAGCAACAGAGCATTTCATTCCAATTTTATCTACTCTGGCCCCAAAGGATGCCTAACACAAGGCCATCAGCAAGCTCGCTGATCTATTTTGCTGCTCTTTGTTAAGTCAGTGGGGAGGCATGGCAGGAACACACATGCTCCATCTCCTGCTTCACAGCCCTGGGAAGACTGAAGGTAGGACATGGAGCCAGACCACAGAAGCAGCTGCTTCCCAGAGGAACAATTCCAACATGGATACTCTTTCCCAGAAAGGAAGGGGAGTGGAGGAGGGCAAAAAGTCAGAAGGGAATTTCCCCAGCGCTGGAATTTTCTCTCCATGAAGAGGAATACAAGTACAGAGCCTACAGGCACAACTCATGGCATCTTGCAAGTTTGCTTTATACAAATAGCAACCATCTTTTTAACATTTAATGACAATCTAACATTATATAAAAGGTAGGTATCTTTCACGTTTTATGGGAGTTTTTTGTTTGCAAATTGATTTATAGAGTCTTGCTGAATTGTGATTCACATTAACTTTAGCAAACATTCGAAAAATGACTGCATCTACAAATTACTGTATTTTCTTGGTATCTCAAACATCTATTATTTAAGGCATTTTATTAATTTTTTCAGGTGGGCAAACAACACAAGCCCTTTGAAATTTGTGCTTCTATATAAATATGCTTGTAGATGCTTAAATAACACAGTCATAAATCTATTTTCTCTTATGTTGCATGTGTCATGAATACTTGCCTACATGAACAACAAGAATGCCAAAAAATCTCCCAAGTCTGGCCAGAAGTGCAGTATTTATACTTGAATTAAAATGAATTCCATGTGCAAGCTAAAGTAGCACTCCATCAATAAAACATTTCAACCACTGTCTGTGGTATGGCACTGAAGCATCTCCTTTCAGCTTTAACTGACACTAGGGAGTTGCTTTATGTAGCTAAGACTGAACACAGAACTATTTTAGTGTATCTTCAAATACTTAGCTTAATTTATATCTAACTTTAAAACTATTGGAAGACTCGGGTGTGCATGAATACATAAACAAGTATATATTTGAATTTTCGCAACAAAACTTTTTCATACTATGGAATTTTATATTATAAACTTCTTAATGGGTACTTGCTATCTGATCAAAAATGCTGCCCTGTCATTTCCTAGTTCTAAACCATTATGTAACTTTGCTTGTTGACAGCTGGAACAAAATATACTCATTTCTAAAACAGAGGTGCATGAAAAATATACATTCCTATTTGTCATTCTCACTCTTCTTTCAGAATGGTTTTATGCAAATATAGATATGAACTTCAATACTGATTTAAGTTCAATACAAAAATCTAAACATGACTATATGAAGGATCTGGAGAGGAAAGGGAGTTTGAGAATTAAGTAACCAGGAGCGAAGAGCTTTGTCAGTAAAGAGGGTGGTACATAAATGGGCCAATCAAAAGATCAGTGGGAATTAATCAACAGTGATGAATTTCAAGTACCCTCTCCAGAAGGACCTTGAGTCTTTACTAAAAAGTTACATGGTTGTTTCTCTGAAAAGTACTCAGAAAAGTACAAAGAGTTGCTTCACAACACAGACAGAAGCAAGCTATTAGCAAACGGAAAGGTTTGAAAACAAGCTGTAATTGCATGCAAGCAGGGAGAATTCTATAATGCAAAATGTATACATGCTGTGTTCAGCATTAGGAATAGCTGAGCAAGTTACATGCTCAAAGTTACATTTGCAAAGGGTTATTTTACCATAGCCAAAATGACAAAAATACAGAGGTCCAACCTAGAAACGATAAATGCAGACAGGCTTGCGTTATCCATGTTTGTCTGAGTCTCTTTGCCAGGTCCACTAGCAAGGCCCCACAGACATGAAATGAGAACAAGCAGTGTGAGTATTCTGAATACATTTTAAAAGACTGATAGTTAAATAGTTAAATAGTTTAACAGTCTACAATAGTTAAAAGGACTGTGAGGAGCCAAAACTTTGCTTATTCCTCACAAGTATTTAATTGTAGAATCATAGAATCATAAAGGTTGGAAAATATCTTCAGGGTCAACGAGTCCAACCTTTGACTGAGGACCACCACGTCAACTAAACCACAGTACCAAGTGCCACATCCAGTCATTTCTTGAACACTTCCAAGGACAGTGACTCCACCACTTCCCTGGGCAGCCCATTCCAATGCTTAACAACCCTTTCAGCGAAAAATTCTTCTTGATGTCCAGCCTGAACTTCCCGTGGCACAGCTTGAGGCCAGGTCTTCTTGTCCCGTCTCTGGTTGCCTGGGAGAAGATGCTGACCCCGACCTGGCTACAGCCTCCTTTCAGGCAGTTGGAGGGAGTGCTAAGATCACCCCTGAGCATCCTTTTCTCCAGGCTAAACAAGCCCAGCTCCCTCAGCTGCTCCTCATATGACTTACTCTTTCTGCTGTACCAAAAGCCAGCACCATCATTTTATCACTCAGATGTGTATACTCTGTAGTTGTACTCAAAAAAATAAATAAGCCAGCGCTTTTATTAGCAACTTAACAGAACATAAATTCCAGTACAAACTTGTAAAGGAACTTCTCCTGAGGGAAAAACATAATTAGAGTTTTCCAGAATAGTAAAGGGATGTTGGGTTTTTGATCTGTTTCAGACATATTCAGAATTCTAACTATCTATATTTATAGGTTCCAAAAGATTTTCAACAAGTCTGTGTAAAAACCTTTTTTTTGGTTTGTTTTAGAAGATGCCTGTTTATCATACATTTTCTTGTCCACTAAAGCATCTATCCAGACACAAGACCATGTTAGAATTATTTCAGACATGCATTAATCATAGTTGATGAAAGACTTTAGGCAACTATTCAGTTTTAATAAAAACTCTTGGAAGTTATTATCCACATAAAGAAATCTCTTTGAAAGTTTCATACAAAAAGAAAACCAGAAACCCAATAATTAATGAAGAGATTATGCCATCTTACGTTTTAAATAACACTGAACAGATGGTTTAATCTAAAGGGCTATATAAGCCAAAAATAGCAGATTACAAAGAAAGTGCGTGATAGGAAAGTCCACAGTTCCAGGATTTGAAAATACTATACTGCAGGGCTATAACAAATAATGAAGGTGGAAAGGATAAGGAACTGGTCTGGTGTCCTCGAGCATAACTTTTTTATTTTTTATACAGTTTATCAATGCTTACTTACTTTTACATATTTTGCAAGTTTCTGAACTCCCCAGTATTCTGGTGACAACTCAGTGCCTCCTTCGTGATGATGTACAGGCTGTTCATCTTCGTCATCCTCTGAGGAACTTTCACCAACATCTTCAAGGCTGCTTGATGTTTTACTAAAAATAAATAAACAGAATCACCAATTTCAAATAGTTATAAACTACTATGGACAAGCACATTTCAAACAGGTGTGACAACACTGTCTAATAAAAGACCTAGAAAAACACAATTCACATTACCAAATGGTAAGTATAATGATAATTACTGTAGATAGGGAAAATAAAAAATAAAAAATGGAAGGAAGAAAAAGCAGTAGTCCGTACCATTTTGAAGTTCGTTGAATTTTAACAGTTTTAGATTTGCCACTATCTGTCTTTTTTGTAGTCAGAGGTAGAGTACTACTTTTCCCTTCTTCTTCAGAGTCTTTTTTTGAAGCCTTTCCACTACCAGGTTTATTTTAAAAAAAAAGAACACAGAAATTATTTTTTCCAGATTATTCTTCAACATACAGAAAACTCCTGATTGTCCCTGCATTAACAGTTTTGGATGGATGAAACAGTTCAATGAATGTCTCTGGTTGCTTTCTGAACTCACATAAACAAATAAATTTACTATCTTCTGGCATAGAATTTGAGTGCTTAGCTATGTGGTGTATGAAGAAGTCTCTTCCTTTGTTCTGAACTGATCTCACTGGCTCACTTTCATTTGATGCCCTTTATTTTTGTCCTAGAACAGACAGTGACTATGTGTTCCCTGTTTACCATCCGCAGACATGATTTTCTGTATCTTTCTTCTTCTCCTTTAGTCATCTTATTTCCAGGTAGTTTTGGTCTGTCTAGTTCTTCCACACACTGAGATGCCCCATAGCTTTGATCAGCTGAATACAATATATATTGCTTTCCTCATATTCCAAAAAAAACTTCTAGTCCTAGCTGGCCACAATCTCTGGTGCTTTTTTTGTCCCTAAATTATAATGTTGTGAAAGCAAAATCTCTTTTTGAGCCCTGGCTGGTCACTCTATCACAGTCACAAGAAAAAAAGAAGAGTATTATTTATTATTACAGTCAATTTCACTACATCAAGACTCTAACAATGACTGTAGAAATAGGTTAGCTCTTGCTCTGGAAAGCCAATTTTTTTTTAACTGATAACCATAGGTCACATTCAAAATCTCTTTAAAATGTTTCTTGCAACTTGTTAAATTGGCAGACTTGAGAAAGACACTATTTCTTGTAGGATGACATTGAAAGGCTTTTCTGCAGATATTCTTCTTCCTTCACTAATGCAAAATCAGGAAACATGAAATCAAAACAGAGTTATGATTTCAGAAGAAAAATCCAACAATATCCAATATATATATACACTCTATTTTGGGTGTTTAAACTTTGAGATAATCTCATTAGTGAATATCATTGCTAAGCAGAGCTAGAGAAGTAGCTCATATAATACAAAATTATTACAAAGTGGTAGTAATAAGTAAGAATCATTCTGATTTTCCATCCTGGACCTCCTTTACCTCCCTCAGAAGCTATGGTTTAGATTAGGTTTTCTACTCTGTTTTGCTTTAAAAGGCATTTTACACCAAAAATACGATGATATCGCAGCCCTGGAGGACCAGTACTGCAGATGATTGCAAGTTACCTTCCCTGCCTCGCTGTGGAAATGACCTAATGACATCAAAGTTGTCGCATGACAGAAAAAACCTGAGAACTCTCTCCTCAGAAATTAATGTGTAGTCAGCTTTGTTTTATTCCTCCTAACTTAAAACAATAATGGAAACTTATAACATGCAGCTGAATCATTAGCACAGTTTAGAGAGATCTATAGGAAAATTCAATTTTTAAAATAACTACTTATCTTTGGGAGGCAGAAAACCCAGTGCTCTTCCACTTCATACATGGTTTTAACCTCTGGCCAGTGGATCCTCCCCCTGCTGAAGAACTTTTCCCTTTCTCAGATACAGTCTTTTCTGAAAAATCATGAAGGCTCTGTGATCGGCCAGAAACCTCAGCACCTTCCACATGCTGATAATTCTTCTCCTGTGCTGGGTCTTTGAAAAAACGGTATTCCTAATAAAAGGAGACATGGTTTGTCACTCATTGCTATATGAATAAGGAATATTAAAACAGTAAGTTATATGCACAATTCTAGGACTCTACTTTAAAATTGTATGCATTAAATGTAGAATGAGATTCTAAGCACAAAATTATATTGTCTTTAAAAGAACAAAACATTGATTTGGAAAGCAGCAGTTATCATGTGTAAATTGAAGTTATTTAAGTAAATCAAGTTGATCACTTGGAACTTCCAGAACATTCTTGAATATCTGGTGTTGTTTGATTTCTAATATGTCAAAAATCTGTGACACAAACATTTTTATAGAACCTAGGTCCAAATGAGTTTTAAGATTTAGAACTGCAAAGTCAGCCATTCTGCTTTCAATGGATCATTTACATAAAAACTACTTCCCTGCATAAAGGATTTACAAAAAATTCCCACAAAAAAGTGATGAATATAAAACTGAAAATAGGCTATCGTAAACTGCTAGACTTTGGTTCCAAGTAATTTAATTTGATATAGTTTAGAATTAATATAAACACATTCTATTTTTTTTCTCATCTTCTGCCTCTTAGGACAGAACATTGTTGAACAAGTCACATACAAGAATGGAGCTGAGTGGCACCTACCAATCCTTCAGCTGTCACTGTCTAGTACCATGGCTGATCAATAATATACAGAACAGAAAGGACTCTTGTCAACTCCTGTTCTCTATTGGAACACATTCAATTTTTACAGGAAAGTCAATATACTATTGTAACTTATTATTATTATTATTGTTATTGCAGCTGTCAGTGCCAGATAGGTGAAGACATTCCTTTATGTGTCTGATTCGGGGCAGTTTTAAGGAGACTGTCACAGTAGGGTCTGTTTTCAACTGGGCCCTGATGAGAATCGGCTGTTGATGCCTTGCCAACTCAAGTGTCTAATTCCAAACTAACTCATGCTAATTCTCTCATTCTGAAAATGTACTCTAGACAAGACAATTTAGCACATGATAAACCAGACAAACCACGGGGGAATTGGTGCTGTAGTTTCTTCAGTTAAGCATACTTTAAAAGTATGTTTGCTACAGCACTGTATGCCAACACAGCAATTCTGAACGTTAGCTTAAAAAAGGCCAGGCAGATATTATAAAAGTTAACTGGTTTTGCAATATATGTGTATGTAATGAGCTTTTTGAAACTCCCTTCTCTTCAGAAAATAAATCAAAACTACTTCCACTCATACTTTACTTCATTTAGGCAAACTTGGAAATACAGCTTTTCTCTGCATTTCATGGTTCTAGAGCAGAGAAGATTTTCCCTCAGGTACAAACGTGCTGCAGCTCTACGGTATTAACTTGTTTAAATTCTAGTTTTAGAAAGCAGAATGTACTAAACCAGCCCTTCAGCAAGGCAAGATGACATGAAATTCCTATACCATTAAAAAGGTATAACGTATACTCTTCTGCATAAACTTATTTACACAGCCAGTGAATATTGAGTATGTGATTTACATGAAAACTGAAGAAAAACAGGATAAATTCTATTTATTTGCTCTTATCTAATAAGTGTACACATTTCTTAAATAGTTACAATATATTCATAAGGGCAGAAAACTAGTAAATAAAGGCATGTTATCTCTATTACCAATAGTAACATTAATCTATATTAACATCTAGGATTAGCACGGAAAAAAAACAGTAAAATATTACCATATTTTACCTTTCATGAGCATCAAATGAAGCCAAATCACTACAAATACATTAAGCCAATGCCTAAAAACATTCATATGTTGTAAACCAATATCTAGGTATAACATTAAAAAATCCTTGCCCTTGACATAAATGAAAAAAATTTGGAACTTAATACCCTTTCAAACAGAATGACTCACAAATCGAATTCCATTACTGTTAATATAAGCTACTGTATTTATGTGTACAACTTGGAATGCTCTGTTCCTTCAAAACTGTCAAATGTCTGTTTCTCAAAAAAATTAGTATCAGCCCTACATCCCAGAAAATCAGAACTAGAGGATACGAAAATTTCCCCATTTATTACTTCCTTCTTTCAATAATTAAAATTGTCTTTAAATAACCACAATAAAACTCTTGACAGGTTTTGGCCTGTAATGAATTTTACCACCAAGTTAATCTGTTAAAACCACACTAGAAATCTGAAAAAAAAAAAAGTTTTATCAGGAACAACAAAACAGTTAAAATTGTAGTGGTAATGTGTGATTCTAGCTAGTATAGAGCTCTAAATAAAAGCCAAAACACTTGCATTTTACAGTGTCTGAAGCAAGACAAAGTGTGTAAGCTGGATACTTAACTCTCAGCTCTGATATTTAAATCAGGCAGCTCTCATAAAAAAAGTTGGACAACTATTTATGTTTGGGTTACAAAGAATGAAAACAAAAATTTAAATGGTTTTGATCACTGAAAAATATTGTCATGAAAAGCTGACCTTTTCCATACAGATATCATGTCTTCCTGCTTTAACATTTCCACTGCTCCATAATGAACAATATCAGAAGACAGGTAAAACACTTCATGCAAAATTAGAAGCTGACCTCACATATTGGATCAAATCCCGCCATAAAGTATGATAGAACAATACAGGAAATGGTGTATTATTTGCTATTTACAAAAGAAACACTTATTAGAAACTGAAACAAGTAATAATTTTAAAAAGCACTGCAGTCTTTAAAATTCTTCATTTAATCATAGGTTTGTCTTTGATAAAGAACATAAACATTCAGCCAGGTTTACAATGTAATTCTTACCAGTGTACATTTGCACAAAGAAGTACACCCAGCATCAATAAATACATACCTGTTTGGCCATGTTTTCTACAAATCTAGGTGATTTCTCCCTTAAAAATGTGACTATGTCTTTATATAGATCACTTTTTCTTTCATAGTCAATATCTTTACCCTTTAGTGGACCCTTAAAAAGAGAATACATTTAAAACTGTTAATATTTATGCCTTACACAGGTAATTCAATCTGCATCATAAAATAGTGCAAAAGAGCACCAAGGTCATACTGTAATGAATTAGATAAAGAAGTCTCATGCTCAGCAGAGTTGACCCAACTTCAAAAATGCTTCATAAAGACACATGGATCATCTCCATGGACCCCAATATATGATCAAGATCTTACACAGAATTTTTCAGGCAATAACCATCAGTTAATTGTACCCTGTGTAGTTCCGCTGAAAAGAATTTATGGCTTATGGCAAACAATCAAGTAAATATGAGTTGCCTGTGCAGTATGGCAGATGTCTAAAAGGCACAGAAAATAACGTGACCTGACTGCCTGAGCTTTATGAGATTCATCTATTAAAAATGTGCCAAAACTTCCCTGGATTTCTCAACTGATATCTTAGGAAATCAATCTGTGGAGTTATGCCTGACAGACATCAGTCTCTCTTCAAAATGAATGTAAGAGCTCTGGTCACCACTTAACACATGTAAGGGACTAAATAAAACCCATCTGAGAGGAAAAAGGTACCCAAAGGAAAAAGAAGGAGAAAAGAGAGAAGTAATTTCTAAAAAACTTCTGCTGAAAGAAGAAGGAACTGCTTATCATTTATAAAAAGACCAAAGCAAGGTCTACTAGCCCCACATAATCATGTCACAATAGCAATGAGGCACTAGAGAGGCATCGAGTCCCACAGTACCTTTACATAGGAGTAGTGTGAAGAGCTGTTATTTAAAGACTAACCAAACACTGCTAGCAAAGAGTGCAGAATACACTCCTAGTATAAAACTTACAGAAAAAGCACTTAAAACATATGGGCAAACTAGCACACATTTATTACTGTGGCTTTTCCTCCTGTACCAAAACACTAGCTCTGCAGGTCTGACAGCCCCAATACAACTACCCTAAACATTACTGAGTTTTGATTTTAGCACATAAAAATATTCATTACTGAATGGTATCCTTTATTATTACTTACTCCATTTAAAAACACTCCTGCTGTGCTGCAAGTGATATACAAAGGATCAGTGTCATGTGGTTTGATGACTAAATAACAAATTTCTCCATGCACTTGTCTCCAGGGAGGAGCTCGGCATCCATTAGAGAACATGTAATCTGTAATCAATTAGCATTAGTGTTTGTATCCAGTTTAAAAATATTTTAATAGTTATGCCTGATGATTAATATTACACGTACGCAAATCAAATTCCAAAAACAATACCTTGCTCTTAAGAATTCATACTGTTAAGTATTAATCATCCAAAACTCTGTGACCCATGGCCCTGTCCAACCAAGAACTACAACTATGCTTAGCACTTTTCAGGATCAGGGACTCATTTCTCTTCCTCTGCTTCCATTGAAAATATTCATATAATTGAGAGATTATTTGTATATGTAAAGGCTTGGGAACACCACTGCATATCAGAAAATACTTTTTATTTCAGTTCATAACTTCAGGGTAGAAATTAACACTTCAAATGTATTATTGAAATTAACTCAGAAAATTTCACACAGAATTCAAGTACTTAAATAAAGGTCTATATAAATGTGAGATATGGTCAGATTTGTACCTGATGTATATTCCAGTGATTCCAGTACAGTATCTTCTCCTTGCCCAGAGAAATTCTTGAGAAGACTCACTTCATTATTTACAGCAGTTGGATTTAGTCTTACATCTCTGCAATTAATAGAAAATGGTCCAATATGTATTCATGGAAAAGGATGCACTCAGAGAAATGAAGAGAATATTACACAATTTTTTTCTTTTACACTGAGTCTTAATAGAAGAAACAAAAATATGAAAATGAGTTCTCTTCCATCTTCTTAATTTTATCTATAGGTTAGTGAAATTTTCATTCCATACATAATGCAAAGTCCTTGTAACTATGAAACAGACTCAATGTAACACTTACTACAGTTCCATGAAGAAATAAACAGTTCCTTGAAAATATTTAACTGTGACTTTGTTGTTTGTACAAATGACTTCAATTTGCTAACAAAATGCAAAACACATGCAATAAATGCAATAAAACCCCCACACTTGTGGGCACACACTTGCATACCCACACCTACAGAAAAACTTCAGAAAAAAAAGATTTTTCATTAACTTAGAAAACAGTGAAAATTATTTCAATAAATTTCTTTGTCACACCAAAACCACATGTTGTGGATTGAAACCAATCTGATTTAACAATAAAACAAAAAATGCACTGGCTGAAATGGTTAGCTTCTATTTGAAATGCACTTACTGTGAAATCTGTTTCAAAGAACTATTAAGCAGTTGCAAATCCAGCTGATGAAGAAGAAGAACGATTTTCATTTTCAGTTCTGTTTCAAGATCAGATTCTTTTTTCACTTTGTCAAATAAATGCAAGATGGACGTATCTTCTCCTTCAACAGTCCCATATTCAGGGCCAAGAATTTTCACTATAGGATCTCTGTTAGCTGTAAACATGAAACAGAATCATGTCATGTGCTACTATGTTTAAAATGATCAGGTAAGACAAAACTCTTTTATTTCAATTGCTCAATGATTTTGAGGCTCTTCATTTACACTAAAAAGTTTATAATGTGCATAGCTATTCATCAAACATTACTGTATGATGTATTCTTTCATATTCCTCTACTGTAATTTGAAATGTACTTTTAAGAACAAAAAGATTTTTTTTCATAACAAACTAATTGCTTTTCAAAGCAAAGATTAAGATTCATTCAGCCAAGGGGTGAATATTAAACAGTTCCCTCTATCAACACTCCCTTATCCAAAAATATGCCTGGCTGATTTCCAAAACAGGAAATCAATGGGCTTAACTCACTGAAAACTGATCATTTTGGAAATACAATTGAGTGTTAAAGAACATCTTTAGGTTTTCTAGCAGCATTCCCAAAGGCCCCATTACTTCCTCAGTTATGCCAGCTGTTCTTCTTGGTAAACAGTGACATAACTGCATATCAATGTGTTTTACAAAACCATTTTGCTCTGTTCCTGCAAATGAAGTCCCATGCATCTGTGAACGGCTCTGCATGATACACTGTCCATATTATTCTTCCCTAATATTCATGGTTGATCAGTGACAGGACCCAAAATTAGATGGCCCTGCAACTTGATCCAATGTGAGCAGTTAAATTTAATTAAGGCAGTTTCTACTAATATTATCAAAGAATATCACTGATTTCTTCTACCTCTAGGTAGGAGAACGATACCTAGTTTAGCATATCAAGAGTCTTGTCAGTTTGAAAATCTAGGGCTTGAAGATGACATAGTGGAAATATTCATACCTCTACTTTAAAGCCATTGAGAGAAGGAATCTGGAAGTGCTCACAGTGAACCTCGTGCAGGTAAGAATGCCTTTAAGCATATTATTTTTTCTTTGGCTATCTTTAAAGGATGTAACATTTTAAAGGAGTATTAAACTACATACACAGGAAAAACTGTTATTAGCATCAAATAAAACTTTTTTTTTTTCCCAAACTTAAACCTACTGTCTGTTGCAATAGCTGGGATAGTACTCAGTATACATGAATTTGTATATGAGATTCAACAGTTTCATTTTAACTTTATTCCAAATTTCTGGGTTATTAATTTCTGTGTAAATAAAAGAAGAAATAGAAACTCCATCATGTTCTGGATCACTTTTAGCCACCTTCATGAAACAACACCTTCTCATATACTTAAAATGAAGGCATATCTTCCTTCCTGGACATTTCATAAACATGAATTCAAGAAGACATACACTTCTTAAGAAAGAAGACAGATGAAAAAACAAAGAAGAAAGAAAACCTTCAAGGCATGCCTGTGCTTCCTTTAACTTTTTTTCCGTAGCAATTTGTAGCAAACGGGACAGCTGGTCAAAGCTGCGAACTCGGAGAGATGATGCCGAGAGGACAAGCAATGGTTGGCCATCTTTACCTCTGGCTTCAGACTGAACAGTTGCTTCACTAGAAAAATTAAATTATATCTTTTTAAAATGAGAACTTCAGTTGAGAAGAATCTTGAATGTTATTCAAGCATCATATGATACAGGATGATATACAATTCCTTTAAACTGTATTTCAGAAAACTTCCAAGGTAAACCAATTTATTTACAGCACATCAACAGATAGACAGGCCCAAAGCAGACTGTGACTCCATGGGAAGCCCACACTGAGCAGGCTCCTGGAAGGACCTGTGGACCTATGGAGAAAGGAGACCAGGCTGGAACAGGTCTGCTGGCAGGACTTGGGACCCTGAGGGACACTCACACTGGAGCAGCCTGTTCCTGAAGGACAGCACCCCATGGAAGGGACCCATGCTGGAGCAGCCTGTTCCTGAAGGACTGCACCCTGTGGAAAGGACCCACGCTGGAGCAGATTGTGAAGACCTGCAGCCTTTGGAAAGGACTCACATTGGAGAAGTTCATAAAGGACTGCCCTGTGGGAGGGACCCCATGATGGAGCAGAAGAGTGTGAGGAGGAAGAAACATCAGAATAAAACTGACCTCAACCCTCATTCCTTGTCCCCTTGTGCCACTCAAGGGTAAGGAAGCAGAGAAAATCAGGAGTGAAGTTGAGCTTGGGAAGAGGTGGGTGTGGGAGGAAGGTAGAAGGTTTTAAGATTTGTTTTATTTCTCATTATCCTACTCTGACTTTTGATTGGCAGCAGATTAAATTAATTTCCGTGACTCAAGTCCAGTTTGCTGATGACAGTAACTGGTGAGTGATCTCTCCCTGTCCGTATCTCAGCCCGTGGGCCTTTCTTTGTACTCTTCTCTCCTGTCCAGTACAGGAGGGGGAGCAGCTTACTGGACACCTGGCAACCAGCCAAGGTCAACCCACCAAACAGGAGCAACTCCTAGCACCGAGAGAAATGGCACAGTTAATCACCGTTAGACACATGTTGTAAAAAATCTTGGGACTAGACAGGGCAAGTTGTATAGATCACTGGTTTAACAGGTCTGCATCGCAAACAAGACAGAATTGTCTCAAACTCTCAAAAAGCAAGTTTTTGCACTCTACTAATTTTAGCTCAAAATTTTCAATACATATCAAAAAAACCCCCACCTGTTTCAGCCTCTCAAATACAATAAGGTTTTGTTTATGCTAAACGAGGAAAACATTTCTTCACAGTTCACCATCTGCATTTCAAAACACACTGCAATTCAGACTTACTTGATCTCATAACCCTCCCCAAACACTGAAGAGTCCAACTGCGTTTTCCACTCAAGGGGCTCTCTGAAGACAAATGCTGCTTCCTGAGGATGCTTAGTGCTGAAGTCCTCTGCAAACTTAATAATTTGATTTAAAAGGGATTCGTTCAAAGGGGTGATTTCAAGTGTGCCAGTTCCAGAGCCAGCAGCAGTCCACTGAGCCGCTCTCGCCAATGCCACTCCCATGGTCTTGGTCAGTGTCACCGGAGCCCACCTTGGCAATGAGACCCTGTCACAGAATGACCAAACCGAGCTCTCAAATGGTTAAATATGCTGTGGCTGCTATGATTTGAAATAAACCTATCTAGGAACGACTAGGTTCTTTAAACTCATTTAAATCCGCGAAGAGAGGAAGGGGGACTTGATGAAGCCAACCCGCAAATTTTAAAGAAATGGGGAAATCAGGTGCAAACACTGATTATTTTTTCTTAATTCTTGGTGCTATTAGAAATTCTGCAGCCGACAGCAGAAAGCCTCTGTTGAAGCTGTAGCAAAAGGATCCTACTGTTAAAAGCCCCCTGTGCGGGCGGACAGACACGGCCCCCACGGCCCCCCGGCACTGTCCCTCAATGGCGGACACAGGGGGTCAGCCCCGCCCGACCATCCCGCGCAGGCCGAGGGCCGCCCAAGTGCGCCGGGCCCGGGGCGGCCTCGGCCGTGTGGGGAGCGCGGAGCAGGGTCTGGCGTGGGAGCGGGAGGGAGCCGGGACCCGAGGGCCCGGAGCAGGGACACAGCGGAACCCGGGGTCGCACGCAGCCCGCCCATGTTCGGCCCTCACCTCGCCCCGGGTCAGCCGCGCCGCGCCCCGCCATGGCCGGCGGCGTTGCCGTGGGGACGGGCCGGTGTTACCGGGACAGCCGGGACAGCCGCGGCCCCGGCCGACACTCCTCGTCGGAAGGGAAGGGGAACGGCATTTGAACTCGTAAAGCGGGCTGTGTGCTTTTTGTGTGGAGTTAAATAATGTGGTAACTGGCGTTACCTTGCACCGGAGGTTAAAGGAAGACTACCGAAAGGTTTCTAGCTTGAATTCTAGCCAGTACAGCTTTAACTTTACCCTGGCTGTCAGCGGTTACAGGAAAACAGCTTTAATTAATAAAGGTTAAGATTGACTACTTTTAGTTCTTGAGGCAGTGTGACAGATTGTTCTTAAAATGCTTTTTGTTGAAGGAAATGTAATGTGTAATTAGTATTTCTTGAAAGAAGTGAAGGAAATAGGTAAGGGCAGTGCCAATGAATAAAGTCCTTTCCCATACTGAGGACAACACAGCACTGTACACACACAAATAGACAGCCCCAAACACAGAATGGAAATTTACTCTATTTACCCAGTCCTGTTATCAATCCGTATGTTGTTGAATGAGCCATCACTTTGGATAAATGTTTGTTACAAAGTTCCTACTGAACTCATCATGCACTGTCTCATCTTTTGTACCACTGAGCCAGTAAGAACTATATTCTCTGGCTTCCCTTCCCACTTGTAAATTACCCTTCCAGTTCTGTTATTTGTCTCCATCAAAATCCCTATCAGATGATAAAAATTGGACTTAGATTTGTCCTAGGAAGGAGTGGCTACCTGCTGTACACTGACTGAAGTTAGGAAGCTATGGTCAGTTTTCCAGTATATGCATCCTTCTGAAGACACAGGAAAACAATCTTTTCGAGGACAGTCCAGCAGAAGTACCCAGCTTCCAACACCACAGAGTCAACATAGGCAAGAGTTTTTTTACCAACTCAGAACTCAGCCGGGTAAGAAACCTCCAGTAATGAGGAAGGTCATGGAGTGTACGTGGGGTGCATCTCAAAGGATAACAGTATGGGATTAATACACCTTTTTGCATGGACATGATTGGCCGTATACATTTTACTTACTGAAACTTTCAGGCAGTAACTATGTGTAAGTACATGCAGTCTGCACACTAATGGCTTAAGAATAGCTTTGGCTTTTCTTGTTTTACTTGTTTAACTTACAGTAGGGTTTACTTGTTTAACTTAGAGTAGATAGAAAATTACTAATTTTATTAGGTGAAACGGAAAGAGAATTTTTTAGCTAAAAGCCTGCTTAAAGACTTAATGCAATTTCTTTTCTGTATAGAATACTATGTATGAATGCAATTCCAGAAGGGATTAAATATCTTCATTTTACTGAAGTAAGGACTCTATAAAAATTGATTTTGAGGGCAGAAGGTGCAAGAAACAAAATGTGAAAGGGAATAAAAGTATTCATGCCATGGGTGGTGGGGAGTGAAGACAGTGAGTTTTCACACAGAGCTGAGTATTTTAAGCAAGAAGTCGGTGGAGTAAGAAATAGAATTCCTAAATGAGATCATTCTGTTCCACTGAACAGCAAGAAGAACAGATATTTCAATGGCAAAGATAAATGGGATGGTGTGCCCTCAAAGACTCTGCATCTCCACTGGCCATAAAAGGAGCTTTGGTAACTCACTCAGTCTTAGTTACCAGTGGAACTTTCTGTGGGGACAGGTAAGTCAAAAAATGAAAAAGCAGAACAGATTCTGCAAGCCAGCAGTGAGGAATGCTGCTGGGATCTGGTATTAGAAGCAATGACTATGGATGCTCAAGAGTCTGAAGTTTTCCTCTTTTTTCTTTGTGGCTGGCAAATGCAGAGTTTGTAGCGTAGCAGTACTCCTAGGAAGACTGCTCTAACTCTTCTGAAGGCTAGAAACCACCTGATTTAATTTATAACCTCAATTTGTATGACTAGTTAGTGTGTATTTTTTCTTGTACAAATGTTGGTTCTTTACCTTATTTTCAACAGCTACTTTTCCTCCATAGATTTTACACCAATTTTCTGAGTTAGAATATATTGTCCTAGACTTAACTTTGCTTGGCTAAACCAGTCCAGTTCCTCTAGACTCAGACTGCAATTTTTAAATTTATTTTACCATCTTAGTATCCCTTATTTGCCTGTGTTCCAGTCTGAGATTTTTTTTTCCTAAATAGATTCAACACTGTTTCTAAGATCCTTTCACCAAGATCCATTACAATGGCATTAATAGTCTTCATCACTTCTGGAAGTTCCTCAACTACTACATTCTAGGATTATATTTGGTTTTCACATTTGGGGATTGTTGTCACCTTGTAATTGAATAAATCAACCAATTTTTAATCCATTACTTGTATT
Source organism: Oriolus oriolus (assembly GCA_013400235.1). NCBI lineage: Eukaryota > Metazoa > Chordata > Aves > Passeriformes > Corvidae > Oriolus > Oriolus oriolus. The sequence goes on along the minus strand of VXBT01002209.1, from coordinate 284,596 downwards.
TTCAGCTGATGGGTTTGTAGCTTTCTGCAGGATGTGAGCATATAATATTGCAGTTTTCCCTTATAAAATCAAATTCCCCTTTTAAAGAAAAGAAATATTTATAGCATGTGGTCTCTATATTTTAGTTCTCATCCTCTTCCTCTTTCCAAACTAGTTTTTGAATCTGATATTAAATTTGAAACGTATTTCACAGAGGGCTGTGGTCTTGGAAGTAATTGACTGATATGAACAGTTTCTGTTCGTGTGTGTAGTCTCTGTGCTCGGTAGGTTTTTGCACGTTTTCAGACATGTATCAGCTGTAGCAAGTCATTACTGCAGTTACTGCATTGGTATTTGAGCTCTGCATGATTCCTTTGGTTACATTCAGGCATATCTTGCTGGATGGCAAGGAATCTTGCCTTCTTACATCAGCTATCACTTAAAAATAAGTACTTAGGTACTCCCTCACTCAGCTAGCACAAGAGCATAAGTGGATATCTTGGAAGAAAATTTTGCCTGAAAGCTAAAGTGTTAAATAAAGTAATCATTTAAAGAAATATGAAAGTATTCTCTTGGTGCCCCAAAATCAGTGTGCAAAAAATTCCAGGCAATAAAGCTGTAATGTGTTCCCAAAAACAGCTCACTCAGGAACTGGGTCCACCCAGAGATGGCATTTGCACCATGTTTGGCTAATTCTGTAAACTACTAGTAGTACATTTATGTACAAGTGATTTTTTTTCCCTGTTATTTTTACATTTTGAATGTAAAAGACATTTTATAAAACAGTAGGTGAGATGTTTGCCAGTAACAAAAGATGAGATCATTTCTTACTGGCACAAAGAAATGGGGAATATGAAGAATTTGTTAACATGGAGAGTAAGGCAATTGGAAATTTTTTTACAATCTCAAAGTTGCAGCCAGAATGTGCAAGCAATTTCTCATGTATATTTTCTCTCACATTATTATAGAAGAGGGTGTAAATTATTACTGTTGAAGCAGAACAGTAATACCCATTGTAAAAAAAAAATTGTAGAGGTTTACATAAAATAAAAAAGGTCAATCATACCAGCTAGTCCTTCTGTTAAATAGCAGTTTAGCCGATCAACTTCATGGTCAGTTTGTCAGACAAGCTGAAAATCAGCAGAAAACAATGTAATATTCATCAACTTCCTTTTATTGTTCATTAGCTTGCCCTTCTTGCAAAATTTACATATTTTTGGCATTCACAAAATGAACCAAATTCCTACTGTTTTGATGTAAAGGGTTTAACAAGAGAAATAAAAAATCCATTTGTGCTGCGTTTATTTCGTTTTGTATCAGTACAAACGCAGTATTTCAGTGCCTGGAGTTGTTAACAAATGTTTTTATGCATCTTAGTTTCTGTTCATCTGTTGTTGTTTGTTGTCTTTTGGGTTTTTGTGTGTTTGGGTTTTTTTTAATCGGGCACTAGTGCTTTGTGCAGAGGCAGGATTTCAGCTCAAAAGGTGATGTACATGAGAATGGAGAATGAAGCAGAGGACGTGATGAATCTGTTGATATCTTTTCTTTAAGCAAGATTTTATGGAAAACAATGTTTAAAACTCAATCTTTAGAAAGAAAAGGACTACTGATTTTTCACCCAGTCTCTCATTCCTGTATTGTGATCTCCTACTTACATCTTGTTTTCTGAGTAATTATGTGCTTCAAAAAATGCCAGATTATTTGCAGTGAGGATTTTTAAGGCTTGGACATTGTGCAGTGCACTCTCTTGGGCTTAGAAATTAAGAAACAGAAAAGGCCAGTTTTCAAATGGGACTTCCTGCAAGGGGCAGAGGTGTGCAAGGGTGTGCATGGGTGTCTGGCAAAGAGAGAGTTACACAAAATCTTCAGAGAAAATAAGGAAGAACAATATTTTGGGTAATGAGTGATAGATTGACAATTTCTGCACAGTTATTTTCTGAACAATGACAATAACAGAGATTCTGCTGCTCTTTTTTAGAAATGGCTTCCAGATGGGATTCATGTTTTACAGTCCAAGATTGAATGTGATTTAATCAGTTTCTATCAGTAAAAATTATAATATTTCAGAATATGAACTGTGTTACTAGACTTCCCTCTATTTGTAGATGGCCATTTATTCCTTTTTGTTAATTTCTGTTTACTACTACCCAGGATTTTTGAGTACAATTTGAAAGAAATAATTAGTCTGGTGTAATACCTAGATGACTGTAACTGTGTCATAGTAATATTTGGAATATTCGGTTAGAAGACTGTGGTTTTGAAAGATGCAGTAAATTCATTCACTTGTTTTCTTTGTAGCACTGGAAAAAAAGCCAGGTCAGGTTGTCAGGGGCCTTAAGATGGTGGGATGCTGCTTCAGTGAAACTTAGGTTGTTTTTCCTGGGTTTGTAATACTTTAGTGGGGAATAATTACATTCAAAGATTTTACTTTTTAATCTCTACATTTTTTTTGCAACTTCAACCTCGATTCCCTCTTCATGTAATATTTTTCTTGAAATTTCTGCAAAAAAAAAAAAAAGTGTGCCTAGTAACAGTGAAAGAGAAAGCTTTGGAGAAAGCTGTTCTGAAGCAGATTTTTCTAAGTGTATGAATAAATTTGGAATTGTTTTAAAATGTGGTAAGTCACCAAAGTATTGACTCAATGAGCCACCTTAATTTGTTCATGTACTGGTACAGCCCCTTACATGTAGAAAGCATAATGGCTAAGTCTCTTTATTTTTATGATTGATTCTTCCCCTCATTAAAAAAATCATATTTTGCCTATATTTTTCCAGGGAGACAGAATATCTATGCATTTTGGTGTATAGATAAAGTGCTTTTTCTAGAACTGGTTAATTGTTCTGACCTCAATTGTATAGCAATTCAGTATCAGTGGAAACTACATAGTGCCTTTTAAAACTTGCTCACTGGTGACTTGAATTGGCTTTATGAGTGGATTATAACTACAAAGTTGATACAGTTCCCATGCAGCAATCAGAAGGATATAGCAGCCTTTTAAGCCTTTAGTGTAAATCAGGCATTTTAAGTTCTATTATAAAAACTAACGGAACTTTAGCAGTGATACTTTTCTCCAAAGTAGTAGAGATTCAATTAAAACAAAACAAAATCAAACCAAGAATATCTATCCAAAACAGTGTGTGCCAAGTGGTAACCCTGCAAATTACTCTAAGGTAGGTGTATCCAGAAACACTTTGCACCATTGCAGTTTAGAAACAAATTTGACTTTCTGGCTAGTAAAAATAAAATGGAGAATTATTTTTAAATGTATGCAGAAAAATTGCTACACTTCTTAATGATAGGTTTAGCTTGTGGTGCTAGACATTTGCAATTAATTTGATATTAAATGCAATACTGCTGATAGTGTGTCTTGTACTGTATTGAGAACCATGTTTTTAGCTTTCAAACATAAACCCTGTGCAAGTAAATGCTACTGAAGTGCTGAAATGCCTTTTGCTTTCTTAGTAGTTTCTATAAATTGCCTTCTTTTTCAAGGGGAATAAGGGAGAAAGGATTGGGCTGTTTGTTTTGTGGTGGGAGTGTGAAAAGGAGATTGTTTTAAAATTAGAATGTCATAAGTAGTCTCCAGTTATGAATTTCTTTTCCTAGAAAAAAAGTGAGAGTTATTGGTGGAAAGTATTTTGGACTGTAATGTGGGGATATTAATCGGGAGAGAGAGTTTGACTGTTTCTTGAAGAGCAGATTCTCGCACAAGGTGCGAATCCAAACACAAAAAAGACACTACATAGTTAGAGAGAAGGCTAAAATACTTTCCAGTTACTCAGCTCCCAGTTATTACTGTGGTAGCCCCATTTCACTCCTTAGGTAATCACCAATAGTAATTCTGGATAATTCCCTGCACAGTTTTTACAAAACTAACATAAAAATAAAAGTAAAAAAAATCTGTATCATTTTTCTCCTGTTATATAATCAGAAAGAAAGCCAAGACTGACATCAGGGCGTTTTCTCTTCTTTGTAGGTCATTTCAAGGCAGAAATTCAAGCACCTTGGAGCAATCACTGGTTTTGAAGAGACTGCTTCTATCATTTATGGTGGTACGGTAATATTATATGGGAAAATGTGAAATTGTGAGAGGAGTGGAGATCAGAATTAAGCCAAATCGCTGCAGGGTTTGAACAGCAATTGGCTGTAAAATTAATATGGAGCAACAGTTGGATGTTGCAAGGTTGAGCATTAATCCAGTGCCTGGTAGAAAAATAATGTATTTATCTAAATTTCTGCTTCATAGTGATCACACTGTGTGAGCTACTAAACAAAGCAAAATAAAAAAACAGTTCTAAGTCCATAGATTATGTTCCATGAATATGACATCTTCACTCAACTTGGATGAAAATGAAGTCCTGCGTGGATGAGAACAGGGATTATAGCTCTATTCCAAATCCTTTTACAGTAGAACTTCAATTTGGGGAGGAAAATTGCCATTTTATCAAAATTATTTTTATTGAGAGAAGCAGAAATGCGTGTTGCGTATACATGTCTTCTTGCATAGTGTACATTCTGATACAGTTAATTCAGCCAATTTTCTGGTATTGTTCTCAAGATCTGTGCCATGGATATTAGAGTCCTCCATATGGGTACATTTTTCCTCTGATTTTTACTGTTTCTTTTTCTGGTAATAACTGTATACATTCAAGTATTTTAATTTAAATTTAGGATCATTAAGGTTCTTCTGGAGGATCTGGAGCTCTGCCACAGTTAGGTAGTTGGTTAAGGAGTTACATGTAGCTCTTACATCTATATTTTAGCTCAAGCAGAGATAGAGATTAAAACTGTCTAGTTTTTAAAACTCTTACTTTTCTACCTAATTTATGCATAAATTAATATTTCAATTCTGCATGTAAAATTTAGGGGCTGAAGCAGGCCACTTTTTCAAAATGCATGTATATGTGCTCTGTTTAGATTTAGGAAGAATAACATTAAATAGTTTGAACGTAATTTTTTCCTGGAATATCAAGTTAGCATATATTGCTTTGGTATTGAAAAGGTTGCTGATTATGATGCCAAAAGACTGTCTTACTGGGAAGTTTGAAATAATTTCTGAGAGATGAAAAGGGATTCTGTCCCTGCTGGAAAACTGTGCATGGCAAGACTTTGGTATCTGCAGCCATTGTCATCGATGGATTTCTGTCATTGAAGGAAATGGCAATTTCCAAATCTTTCAAGGAAAGATTTGGTCTATCAACAGTACTGTCAGAAAGCAAGCAGTAAAGCTTCATTTTTCCAGAATCTTTAAAAAAAAAAAACTAGGTCCTGTGACATTCTAAAACATACTTTAGTTATATTAATGACATTTTTCTTCTGAGATTTCAGTGTGAAAAGTTTGTGATCTGTTAGGATTTTGGTAAAGCCTTTCACGCTGGAAATAAGGATGCCAAAGGTCAGTAGAAATTAGGCTTAAGAGTCTGAATAAATCGACTACCAATTAGCAGTTTGCTACTGCTGTCAGTAAATAAATAAAATAAATAATAAAAGCATATTTGAGCGTGGTGAGCCTAAACTGATGCACTTTAGTGATTCATTTATAGTGGTATTGTAGTCTTTTGCTGTTCTAGTTCAGTAATACCACTGAATTTTAAGCAGTGACATTTAAGAATTTTAAAAGTTTTATGCTATTAGAATGAGTAAGTGCAGGGTAAAATTTGAGTATCTGAATCTGCACATTTTTATGCAAGCAGTCTTTTGCATCTGCTACTAGCTATGCTGTACTGCACAGCAAGTCCAGTGTAGAAATCGGTGCCAAAGCTAGCTCATGGACTGGGAGCAGGGTAGCCTATTTGTGCAGTGCTTTGTCAAAGCTAATTTACTTTGCTAAAAACCAGGGTAAATTAGACAGCGTGCAGCATTAAGCAGTGTGGTTAAACTGCTTCCCGTTACCCAAGCTGGCTCCTTTTGAGCTGCTCTGGGTATCTCTCCACAGCACCGTGTTGTGCAGCACAGACATGACCTGACTAAAACTGATGTGTGTGAAATTTTATTCATGTAAGGAAGGATTGATGAATCATACCCATCCTCTCTTCTGAAGAAATTCAGTCCTCAGATACAGGAAAATGTACAGCTAAGCATGTTTTCAAATAACTACAGTATAACTGTCATTCCATTTGACCTCAGAAATGTGATTCTCTGTGTAAACACAGAAAATGGAGGCACCACAACTGATTGTAATTAAATATAAGTAGCTAAGCACAGATCTGTGGTATAAATAGATGTGTTACGGCTGACAGTTAAAGTTTGAGTTCAGTTTACGTGTGAGCCTCTGCATTACTCATGTAAATCAATGTTCTCACTTACAAGAGAAACCTCATAATTTACCACTACCCATAAAGTAGCCTCACTGTAATCAATAGTGATTCCTATATGGAATTACTGTGCAGAGCTACGTTTCTTCCATCCATATCCTCAGTATGATTACTGTATGGTTTGGCACCACAACAGAAAAATATTCAGTGAGCTCAGTAGTTTTCTGCGTGGAAGGACTTAGTTGTCCTGATTTGGTACAAAAATTCCATTCAGTTTAAAGTAAGCAAAACTGGAATTAAATACTCCACATGGGGAAGGATTGAGTAGAATCTTCAGGGGGGCAAATTGTTTGCAATCTCACTCTATTGGGACTACAATTAAACCCAGCTTTATTTTATTCTCGATAGAAGTAGAATACAGTAATTAGAAATACTTGATGTTGTCTGCTATACTGGTAAATGTAAAGGACGATCTGGTGATTTTTTTCATGTCCACTTTTGGTGATAATTATATATGCTGTGTTTAAGATTGAGAGCAGACCATATTCAAATGAATCTCAAAACATTTTACAGCTTTCAGATTCTGTGAACATGCTGCACTGCACATACAGACATGCTGTGCTCAGCTCTTGAGTCTGCCAGACAGGAATGGTGAGTGTAGAGGGATTTCTGAACCCCTCCACTTCTCCTGGGAGCCTGGGGGTGCCTGTGTGGCTGCAGGGCTGTAAGGCACTCTCCCAGGGCTCCCCATGGAGCTCCAGTCCCTGTCCAGTGGGATTTCCTTCTATAAAACTGGCTGAAGCTTCGCACAGTCAGACAGGGACTCTGAAGTGTGCAGGAACCCGGGTCCTCTGTAACTCACCACTTTACTGGACAACTCCACAAGGTCACAGGCAATTGCCAAGTACCCACGAGCCCAGGACATGAGTGACATCCATCCTGGAAGCAGCCAGTGGTGTCAGTAAGTGGTAGGTGGGACTGAAGTGGTCAGTAAGAGCACCTGGACTGAAGTGAAACCTCAAGGAACCAAATCCAGACTTGTCTTTTAGTGGGGTTAAAAGAAGCTCTAGGTAGAATATGAGAGTTTGATGTACTCACAGAAACCTGAGCTTTGGCACTTAGCAGACTGACAGGACTAAAACAATGGAGCCAAGTGAATTCAGATTCTACAGTCAGTAAAGCAGAGGTTTTCTGAATCACTTTTGTGGATTTGGATTGCCCGAATTCCACTTTTGGTGCCTTGTGTACATCCTGTGTCTATGATCTGTGTTCCAACAAAAATATAGGTTACATCTCAAATAAACAAAATTTAGAAAATAGTTGGGTTTCCATTGTACTCTGTGTTTGTGATTACTAAAGTAAAAAAAATACTGTTATTTTCTAGTCACCTATGTAACTAAGACCTCTGGTGGAATGGAGCATACCTCTTCCAGTTACACGAAACAGGCACTCCCAAATGTATTGTTTTAAAAATCTGTGATTAACCAGTGGGGGAATAGAAGAATTTTCTATTAAAATACGGTAAATATGCAAAATAAATAGAACTTCTAAAAAGCAAATTGTAATTGTCCTTGGCACTGGATTACAACATCAAGGAATGACAATATTTAAACTGACAAAACTATACTACAGAAATCTGTCAAGTTATGTTTTCCTGTTCTCATTGTTCCATTTCACAGATGCCTTTGCCTGTCTTCATAGAAGGATGGCTTCTATACAAGAAGCTATACATTTTTTCATGTAATCTGTGATGTATAAGATCCACAATACACAAACCATCATGCTTTATTTTGTGTGGAAGCAGAAAAGTAACTCTTCACTTCAAGAAGTATCTTCCCATAAAGTGTCCTATTGTCTTTCTGCCAACAGAACAGTATAGTATTTTTATTCCTTTTAGCTGTACTGTTAAGCTTTTATTTTGCACCTTAAGACTATGGAAAAACACAGAAGTTACTGAATCTCTAACTTTGCGTATGGCCAGTAACAGCATACATGTATTCACAATATTGCTTTAGTAGGGACTTCTTCAGTGACTGCTCAGTGATGGAATAACATTTCCATTTAAAAAGATAAAGAGGAAAGATAGATAAGGACAGACAAGTGCTAAACAGTAACTTTACTACTTCTCAGCTTAGCAGATGTATCTTAAACTCAGCAATTGCTCACAAATACTGCACTTGTATTTAGCTAAAAATTTGCTGTTCTTATTTTAGGTACAGGGAAGGACAAGTATAAGAAGGACAAGTCCCTTCAAGCTGTTCTTCAACCACAGAAATTGAACTCACGAAGATTTATCTTTGTAATCCCTGCCTCCACTTTTCTTGCCTGCCTCATTGGGATGCAGGGTGCCTGCTTTCTCAGTGTTCAGCACAGCACAACTCCCACTGCCTACAGTTTGCAGTGGCACTTCTACAAATTACACTCCTCTGTACCAAGCACCACGAAAAACAGAGTTAACAACCCCATGCGCAAAGTGACTCGTATCACACAGGAAATCTGTGGCAAAGGCAGGGATACGATTCGGTTCCCCAGAGCTGCACTCATGCCTTAATCATGAAAACATGTTCTCTGCAGTTGTCTGCTTCATTCACTGTGTCCTTCCAACAGCTGCAACAAAGTACAGGTTGTACAGAGCACATTCACTTTTACTATGGCGTGATTCGTCCTCCAGCGCGGGTCCTTTCTGTGCACTACATGACACAGGAGGGCACGGAAAACTCCCTCTGCTCGAAGGAATCACACACAGCTCCCTCTGCCTCACCACTGACACAATCCACCAGAGCCCTTGTCCTTTTGTCTGCCTCTTCTACCACCAGGACTGTTGGGTGCATGGGCGTGATGGGATTCCTGATCCAATTCCTGCGCGTAATCAGGCCCGATTGCAGCTGCAGTGAGCGGCAGGATCAGGGAAAAACTGTTTTGAATGCCAGTAGCCCCAGGGCTGGAGCATGCCCAGATGTTTCACGGAATGGCTCTGGCAGACCAGTCGCACACAGGTGTTTATTGGCTTGAAGTAAAAGTCAGGAATACCAGGAATAATTCATCCACCACTTGGCTCTTCAAACAGAACAGGAACGAGCACGACGTGCAAATCTAAATGGCAGATAACAGCGGCTCTCAGCTAACAAACACACACACACGCTTCACCCACGGAGCTGCTTGCGGGATGAACTTTTTATTTTCCTGGAATGAACTCATTTTAGTTATGAAAACTGATTATGCATATTGTTAAAGGCATGCAGCCAAGCAACTGTACAACTCTCTTTTTCACTAATATCTATCATTTTTAGGAACAAAACATGCTGCTGCTAAATGCAAGTACAAGTCTGCTTAGAAATGTGATTTGCAGTTTACTTTCTCTTCATGTTTGAAAGCTATTTCAAAGCAAAACAGACTTAACCAGATCAAAAGTAGCATTGTGTACTTAGATTAAATATACCAATTTTCACACTAAAATTACTTCAAGGAGCAAACACTTGCTATATGTGGCAAAGTCAAAGGAGAAATGTAAGAAACCATTCCAGAGAGGTTTGCTACTCCGCACAGCAAAAGCTCTGCTCAGCCTCTCCGTGACCTGGGCTCTGCACGATTTATTGCTTATCTTTAATAAAGCGAAATCCAAGCGCCTCTTCTGTTTTGTTACTTCCATTTTAACACCAGCAGTAGCAGACAGACAGACAAAGTTTAGTTTTAGCCTGGGAGCTAAAAGAAATACTTCTAGCATACATATGTACTGTTACAGTCTGACTTATAAATGCTCAGTAGTAAAGTCAGCAGGAATTGAGCACTAAAACTGGAGAAGAGTAAATGGAAAGAGATCCTGCTGTATTTGCAGACTTGTGGTAATAAGGAAAGTGCTCCTGACTGCTCTTGGAAACGTCATGTAAGTGAGTAAGGGGAGAGGTCAAGCAGTGACAGACTGCTCTGCCAGCCTGAAATGGGGGGTTGCACCAAATCTAGAAAACCAAAAACATGCATTTAACTTAAAATGAATGTTATTAAAACAAATTATGACCATCATTCAGAAATGTAATCTGAAAGTACCATAACTCCTGGCTTCTGTTCACATGATGTCTGGCAGTGTGCTGTGTATCATCCACAAAGTATCTTCTTGAATCCCCAGCACCCTGGCTTCAGGAACTGCTCTAAATCTCACCAAATTCTGATGATTCTGATGTCATTTTCTAAGCTTAAAGTATTCTTTCAAGTGACATCAACCATGACTCAACCTGGCCTCTCTTGCCATATATGACAAAGGCTCCTATTTTTAATTTTTCAGACGAATACAGCTTGTGTAACTTTTTTTTTTTGCCAAAAATATGTCAGTTCAAAACTCACTATTCCAAGCATATTCTGTTCTTTTGGGATACATGTCAGCTGGCCTATTTATATCAAGTTTGTAAGAAATTAAATGTTTTTCTAGAAGCAAAATAGCAGACTTGGAGAACAGAGCTTCCACCTTGCATTATTAATAGAATTTGTGAAAATCTGTGGTTATATTGTCAAGAAGCACAGAGACTAATTGCACAGAGCCAACAATTCACTCAGCGTGGTGGTTAAAATGCATAAATGGATAAAAATGATTTGTATTAGTGCCTGCAGTCTCTTGTAAATGTCAAATACTTTCTTGACATTCTAAAACCCAGGCTGTACAGTGAAAGTGGGAGAGTAACATTTCGTATTAATTCAAAAATGTCTAAAACTGATTATCCCCTTCTAGCACTCAGTATTTCACTGCTTCATGAAGACCTTAGATGCTGATTGTAACTGGCTATACTCTTTCAACTCATCATGGCTCTCATTTTTCTTCAGAATGACTTGAGCAGAGCAATGAATATTTTACTTGAGATAAATAAGTAAGATTTTACTTCCTGTGAAAGAAGATACTTAAAGAGATTCCCCACAACCAGATTTCCCACTTGGAGAAAGTTGTAAATGTTCCTTTCCCGTATTTCCTATGCATGGCAGTCTTGCCATTCCTGTGAACTTGCTGTTCCTCTTCTGTAAATCCCCATCCCATGCATTTATCTCCATGTATTTCAGTACTGTCACTTCAGCTTTATACTGTTCACTTTAATCACCTTGCAGGATTCAAAGGACACCTGGACATATCCCCATCTCCCAGTCTTTAAAACATTCACCAAAAGTTCTAGTATAAAGGATTTATGATGTTTCCTTGGATCAAAACTTTTGTGTCCTTACCATACATCAATTAGACTTTACTTTTTTTACTCTGCTAAAGTAGAACGATGCACAGGTGTAATTGAACTGACAGAAGTGTTTGTATTCTAGAACAGATCACTTATATTTTGTACAACTGACATTTTACTCACTGTTCTCATTAGTACCCACATTTATTTCTAAAGAATTGTGAAATGAAATCATCCAAAAGCTACCAGCTGCACAAGTCTTCTGAAGCCTCTGTCTGAGTCTGTCTTACACATTACAAAAACATGCAAGGCTAAGGGCTTAGAGATAGTCTCAAAAAAAAAAATGAAAAAAAAATTGAAAAGGAATATCCAGGTGGTTTTTTAACTGCAAAATACAATAAAGTAGAGTTTGGAAAGTATTACTCAGAAATATAATAACAAAAACCCCCAAGATACGCCATTTACAAGTTGAGCTGTACAGTGCCGTGCCTGTGTGTGAGCTGAAACCAGTAAAGCAAACAGAGCTCACTCGACAGGGTTTGTGAACTTGTGACAGCTCCGAAGGTAAAAACGTACAACTGGCAGCTTACAGGCTGCTGAGCAACACTAGAAAATCTTTCAAGGCTTAAGGTTAACTAAGGTTAATTATTCTGAAACACTGTTTTGTAGATTTCAGTAATAATTGCCTAAAGTGACAGCAATGAATTTCTGCCTCCATTTTGAGAGCACTTGGGAAATTACTTAAAAGCGTGTGAGAAGATTTATCGTGACCACATTGTAAGTGTAAAAAGAAATGAAATGCTGGAAGGACAGCTGAGAAACAAAGGGCAGGGCCATCTAATGCAGTCCCACAATTTCCATTAAATAATTTAGACAAAGAGTCAATAGATTTATCAGCCACACGTATTTACTCCCACGTGTTTGACGGGACTTTGATGCATTTGCATTGAAGTTTGCTCCCAGATACTAATCTCAGATACTAATCCAAAGATAATAACCAGACAACTCTCACACATCTGATTACTTGCTGAAATATTTATCATCTTTCCTGATTGCATCTTATCTCAAAGCCAGACCCTGAACCCAGAGAAGTAATCAGCTTGATTCCAGGGTAAGAGCTGCCAACCCCATTGTGAGGAGTGTTGCAGAAGTCAAAGGGACCACACATGAAATGAGGCACTAAGGTTCAACTGTAAAAGTCAGCAAGACCTGGCATTAGATTACAAGGTCTTCAGAGCAAAGGCATTCCTGATTTCCCAGGCACAGAAAGAAAGGAGGTGAAACTCTGATACTGTTAAAATAGAAATGAAACTTTTCTAACTTCACTAACTCTGCGTGTTTATCGTGTTCATCCACTGCCATCTCATCTGTGCCACACTGTTAAACTGCAGGGACAATCCTGTGTGCTCAAGTGCTACAGATGAAAGTCATTTGAGGCTAACTACAGGAGGAGTTCCTACTGGCGCTCCTTTAGGGATTGAAGTGGTGTCAGCTCTCTGCTGATATTTCACCCTTGTCCCAGGCACATGATACAGAAAGCAGCAGCAGCCATTAGGTACTCACAGTGAAGCAGTCCAGACTAAGCACTTTCCAATAGCACAAAATGAAGCAATTTACCAGGAAGAGAGGGAGTTGCACTAGCATGAAAAAATTCTAAGTTATTCACAAGATGCTAAAAGAGAAGAAAGAATCATCAATCCTGAGCACTGGAACCATGAGGATCCATAAGGATTTTTCATGATGCTCATGAGCCCAAGCCAAGTAACCACTGCTGTAAGTGGAGCTGTGAGGGAAGCAGAGCAGTAGCACTGCCTCCCTGCAGAGCTTGCTCAGATTTAGAGAGAATCTGGCCTCTTGTGTTTTCCACTTACACTTTGTGACAGACAAATTAGTGTAGCTGGGAGCGACGCAGGAGTTGCTGCAGAAAATCTGAGCATGAGTGTCTCACTGGGGGTACTTAAACGTGGTTGCAGGGACAATAACAAACACCAACTGTATAAAACATTCTGCCAGTGGCAGCAGAGTTAACACCAGTTACCATCACCCCTCTGGTACAAGATAGGCGAACGTGAAGGAGGCTCAGGATTAAAAGTGCAATCACCTTGTCAGCGATACACACACACTTCAACCACGCCCGTCTTGGGAGTTGCTGGACTTGAACAGACTCTTAAGGGTAGGCAGGTTTTAATACCACTTTCAGAAGATGATTTCTGGAGACCACAAAGTCAGGAGCTCTGTTCAGTGACACTGTGAAGGGGAAGCACATGCAGAGTCTGCCATGAGGTAGCCAAGAACTACACACTGGGGGGTGTTACCTGACCCGGGTAACGCAGCTCCTCCCTGCTAAATGTGAGTCAGTGAAGGGCTCGGGGTGGTGACGGCTCCTTCTTGTAGTGAAGAGGGAGTGAATGACACCTTGCTGCTTAAATCGTCTTCCCATGCTATTTTCACCCATAGGCTGCTCCCTTTTGTGCAGACTTGGAGACTTGCTGGTGTTCAGAGCCCAGCAGTGCCCCAGCTTCTCCCTTCCAGCGGTTCCTGGCCAGCCTCTCCTTTCTGCTTCACATTGCCTTTGTTAAACTCCTGGCCCCTGACATGGAGAGGCTTTTTGAGAAGACTGGTTAGGAAGAAAGGAAACGAGATTAAACAGAATAGGTCACTTGAGAACATTTGCAGAAATTTTGTCTTTATTTGCTTGGTCTGGTAGCTTTGGAAGATAGGAACTCCACATGTTTTATGGTTACATTTATATAACAAATAAAAGTGTTTAATTACAGCAACCCTTGCTTTCAAGGAGGCAGTAGGAAAGCCAAAGAAAAACAGAAGACTGTGCAGTCAGAGTAATAATGTCTGATAATCAGAAGTGTCACATAATCCTCTGAAAATTAAAAATGGAATAATAAAATATTTTCCTCACTTACTTAGTTACTGTGTAATCTTATCAGGGATACCATCCCCCATTTCAAACACTGTGGTGTTACCTATGGCAGCCTCTCCCGTGGCAAAGAGTGGCACCTCCTGCTTTGCTTGGAACAGCTTCCCTGCAGCTCCCCTGCCATGCCGCAGCATCCCCCGAGCCCACGTGCTGGCTGACACTCACGGAGAGCACAGTGTCAGGAGCAGGGTACGAATGGATTTGGATTTTTGAAGGGAAAATAGAACTTGATACTTCAGTTCCCACAGGGTACCACCACAGAGACTATTTTCTGTAAAATGAAACCAGTGGAGTGATGTTTTACACCACAATATCGCATAAAAGGCAAGACAGTTGGCCCAGTGATACTCCTACACAGACAAATTCCTGTGTCTCTGGACAGGTTCACATTTCTTTATCTGGCAAGCATAAAATTGTAGTCTGTGTACAAAGTAGCCTTTTCATTTAGGGAACAATTAAGCTAATCCCACAAGATTTCAGGTTTAACTAGGTTTGTAGTGAACAAGTTTGTAGTCTGTATTCAATCAAGCTCTTTTGACTTTCAGAAAATACGGGCAAACCAGTATATATGAAATGTAAAATTTTAAGCTTCCTGAGATGTGCGAGTCCTGCTGGAGTAAAACTATACGTCTATTTGCTAAAACTTTAGTATTTTGTAAGAAGAATTTTTTCTTTAGTCTGCCCTTAATCTTCCAATTATGCAATATAAGCCTGCATTTTTCATTAAAATAAATTGGTGTACACTAAAGCACTTGCTAAATACATAACAATATGTTCATGTGCATACACGCTCAGTAAAAGCTGCTGTTGGCTTGAAGGTAACATCAGCTGCACTCATGACAAGATGCAGGCTCTTGGCCTTCAAAGTCTCACCTACTCAAAAGTGTGGTCAGGCTCTGTGCTTTTTTTGGTGTGGTTTGAGCTGGGGTTGAATCCAGCTGTGGCCAATGATGATCTGAATTCAATGAAGTCAAAAGAAGACAATAATTCAGGTTCAGTTCTGGTTTTTGACAAAACAATGGTTCAAATCAGTCTTTGGTTTTCATTCTACTTCCTGCTTAACAGCTGTGTAAAGAAAAACATCTGGAATAATAACACAGCAGGGCCAATAAGTGAGGCTGCTCTTTCATACTATCCAGATAGCACCAATAATAACAAAGCTTTCAAGCTAGTTTTCAACAACAACAATGAAAAAACCACAACCAAACAAGAAAACTCCTTTTGTGCCTTACAGTCAGTAGCAGCCAGGACTGCACGCAGGACTTGGAGCATTCCTGCATCCATTGGCACCAGGCAGGGAAATGGGACAAGACCAGCCCTGCCGTTGTGGCTCTGCAGGAAGGAGGCAGAGCACAGCTCATACACACACAGCTAATTCCCTCCTGCAGCCAAGCTGGCTGCACAGCTGCCAGGGCCAGGCTTCTGCGAGCCCTCAGCTGTGCCTGGGCACTGCAGAGCATGGGCCAAAGCCCTGCCAGGGAGCTCCAACCACCTGGTCCTTCCGTGAGCTGCTGAATCCCAGATCTGACAGCCTCATTAGGCCAGCACTGCCTCTGTGCCAGCTGGTGGGAAGAGCTGTGCCCAGTGCATCTCTTTGCACCTTCCTGCTGCACTGCTCTGCCATCTATCTCACTTCTTTTAGTGAGCTCCTTCAAACCTGGGACTACGTCTTTGTTCTGTGTTCATTCGGTGCCTAACACAGGCCAGTCTGTATGTGGGGGCAGGGCTCCAGAAGCTGCATCCAAGTAGGTTTAGGGGAAGCATAACCCATACAGGGCATGCAAAGCTCTGCCGAATGGTCTCAACCCATGCTCGCATCCGGGCAACTGCCCCATCGTGAATGTGGGCCTTGATCGTGAAACATGACTACTCCCACTACCTAAGGTTAAGACCAATTTTAGGGAACTGTATTTGCTTAAAACCAAGCCATTAATGCAAGTCTAGAAAAGGGAGAGGACACACCAGAAAATGTCCAGAGGTCACACAGAAAACAAGCAGAACTGCCCCAGTGGCCATTGCCTTAAACAAGAACCCCTGAAGCCAACACTGGCTGCATAAAATTTAGAATTGCTCATGGTCTTTTTTACCACACGCTGCTCTGATGCATTAAACAGACAACAGGGACCTCTCAGAGCAATTCTGTTTTCATGGGACAAAACACTGTTCAGGTGCTCTCCACCTGGAAAAAACACTAGCTCTTCACTTCTGTTTCAGGAACACACCACCCCAGTGCCCATTGGGAACGAGGTAAAAAATGTCCTTGTATCAAATTTTTGGTGTCTGTTTTTCAGGATCAGTTACTTTTCCCCTTCTTTGTATGGCTTAATTACTAAACTGAAGCTGTACAAGGGTGAAGAGGAAAACAAAGAATGAAATTGCCAATGACTAAACACAGTTTTGTAATTTTGAGTTAGAGCTGTGATCGCTGTACTCTTGCTGCAAAACTTAATCAAGTTAGAAGGAAGTAAAGCATCATCTTGGCCAACATCACCAGGATCTGGAGTACTCCTTCTCCTTCTGAATACTACATTTCAGCTCCATAATTTGGACAATTTTAGTTTTGTTTACCAATGAAGATTTACTGGTGCTGATTTATATTTACTGAGGAGGGAACAGAAACCACAGCACATTTGCAGACAGGTCTCTGACCTCCTGTTCAGTGATTTACAAAACCAAATATGCATTTTTGGGGTGGTACATGCATTTGTAATGTTCTCAGTTCATCTCTGCCATACCCACAGACCCTCACTTTAAAACATGTACCCAGAGTTTCTATGAGCCTGTGTATAATTCTATAGAAAGCTTGTAACATCTTTGTTAAAACACAAATCTAAATTTTACTTGAAAATTATCGGATGCCTTCTGAGTTTTTTTAACATATTCAAGTTCTGAATATTAATACAGCTACTGAAAAGAAACAGATCTAATTACAAAAGAAATTGTGACCTAATTTTCTCTATTTATTTCTTATCAACAAGTTTTCAGATACTGTTGGAGCCATTTGAACCCTCTTGAAAATCCTGAGGATATTTTTCTCCACATATTGAAATGTGTAGCTGGCAGCTTTTGTCACTGAGTCTTTAAAAATTTGTTTAAACATATGTAACTGTACAACTGAAAGAGAAGCAAAGCAAAGTCTCAACAATCACACAGATTTACCCTCTTTGTTCAAATGTTGGATGTCAGCTACACACAATACCATCGTATTTTATTATAGAGATGTAAAATCATTCCATACAGTCTTCCAAATATCCAACTTGTATTTCAGACACAGATATCAAGAGGGGAAAAGTCTCCAGCTGTCTAGAACTCCAAATTCTCTCATTTGTACTGCCATTTAACATAAGACAAAATTTAAGACCAGACTTTAACTGTTTCCAAATGTTGTTGTGTGTTTTTCTGCTGAAACCTTTTAACTGTTATCTAGCACCAGAATTCTTAAACAACAAATACACCTACAGTCTTCCTTTAATTTTGTGTTCAGACATTTTTCTGTTGAATGCTTGGTATCATACATTAATGGTAATATATGATAAATACTTAATGACTCTGAGAGCAGAAGGATCTTGGGCAAATTTCAAGTACAAATGACTTTAAGCACTGATACACAGAAAACACTTAATCCTGTGGGGAAATGACTGTAGAGAGAGCAGCAGGAAAAACAGACTAGATTATAACTTCAGCTTCAAATCTCTGAAGAAACTATTCACCCTTTGAAACAATCTTACAAAAGCTAAATATGAGCTTTACTGAAGAAAAAATTCTCCATAAACAGTAGAAACCTGAACTGAAGTACATATGGGAAATGCAGAATAGTGCACTGAAACAAAACAGAAGGGGCTCAAAGTCTTCTCTCTAATCCTAGTATGTGTAAGGCTTCTTTTTTTTGTTTTCTGGAAAAGGCATAACACAATGCAAAAAGTAACTGAGTTCAAGCATTACTTTCTCTGAGTCCTACAAATGAGCACAACCTCCCGTGGGACTTGTGAGTGGCCTAGAAGTGCATGCGTCCAGTGAAACACTCCGAGTCAACCACTCAGATAACACTCTGAGACTTTGCAAGCCCAGATGAGCTGATATTCCAGTTTGAGCCACTGACATAAGCTTTTCCTCTCAGAAAGAAAATGGTTCATTATTGGGTGGGCTACAGGAAAGGGTAAACATCAGTTCTGAAGAAGAGTTTGGCAATAAAAATGAAATGTTAAGAATTGTTGTTCTTGTTCTAGGGTGCTTTGTTTTTCCATTTAAGATAATTGGAGCATTACAGTTAATAGACAGTCCCATGAAATAATTTACTACTTAGGCATTTTACCTTTTTAAGTCATTTGTTCACCCTGGAGAAGGCTCTGAGGAGACCTTACAGCACCTTCCAGTACTGAAAGGGAGCTACAAGAGAGCTGGAGAGGGACTTTGTACAAGGCGATGTAGCAATAGAACAAGAGGAAATTGCTTTAAGATGAAGGATGGTGGGTTTAGATTAGGTATTAGGAAGAAATTCTTTACTGTGAGAGGGGTAAGATACTGGAACAGGTTGTCCAGAGACATTGTGGATGCCCCATCGCTGGCAGTATTCAAGGCCAGGTTGGATGGGGCTCAGAGTAACCTGGTCAAGTGAAAGTATTCCTGACAATGGCAGGGGGCTTGGAATGAGATGATCTTTAAGGTCCCTTCCCACGCCAACCATTCTATGAGTCTATGATATTTTATGGTGCAATTTACAATAAAGAGAAAACACCTTCAGTGGTATATCAATAATTTATTGTTTTGCATAAGAAGGTAAGATCAGATTTCAGGTAAGACATCAACCAAGGACCTGATGGAGGATTCAAGTATAGAGCTTGGTACAATATTAAAAAATACTACCCTTTGTTTGACTACAGCAAACAGCTAGAACACAATAAAAACATCTGGACTTGACTGTCAAAACATACATTTCTCTAAAAACCCACACAGCACAACTTGAATATGTGGAATATTGGAAACATGTTTAGTTGTCTTCGTTCCCAAATTCTTAGGAGTCAAAGGAACAATCCATCCCCCTGTTCCCCTTGGTATCCCAGAACAGTTCAGCACACAGGCTCAGCATCCATCATGATAAGCAGGCTCCTGTCCTGTTGAAACTGTTGGGCTAAGACATTTTTTCTGCCTAGACTTACTGTCATCTCTGCCTGCCTCGTAGAGGGCTTTGATTTTTAGCTTTTGAAGTTAACACTGCAATAATGTTGATTTTTCAAGAGCAATTTAGTAATATAATTAAAACCATTTCTAGCTCCTCAAAGACTCTGTGCACGTCTTACTCTGTTGGTTGGATCTATGTTTTTGAGATTCCCTTTCTTTTGCAGGTGTTACTATTCAGGAATTAGCTCCTGGCTCAGAGACAGGGCAGGCAGCCATCGGTCTGGGAGACTCCTGCCAGGACTGTGCCGCGGATCAGAGGGTCAGTGTCTCTGGGAATGCAGCAGAGCACCATGCTGCTTACTGCTGCCCAGGACAGCAAAGCTGTGCACAAGATCCTCCTAGACCACACCGACCCAGGAATGGGAATTAAATTAATTTCAAAAAGACAGGAAAAACAACCTGCAGGACAGCCAGAACTGTCTCTACCAGGGAGTTTGCAGATTTTTCTAGCATCTACTTCATAAAGAGAAAAGCAGGTCCTTTATGTGAGCATGACTGTACCCCAATGTTCCAAGACAGCCGAGGTTAGAAGCAGTGTTAATAAGTGTTTTAGTGAGGACTAAAGCCCCTCCTGTTGGAAAAGGCCAGATCCTGAGAGCTGCCAAGTGTCCTCTCCATTTCAAGAGATGGTGAAGGCACCTGGCGTCTCACAGGCAAAGGCAAACTGACCCACTGAACTCCATATCCCCTGAAAAATAGTTTGATTTTCAGTAATTAAAAAAAAATAGAAAATGTTTTCTCACCTCAGATAATCTCCGTGCAGTTAATTTAATCAACAAATTCCTATTTATGTTACAAAAAAAGTTTAAGTCCACCAGGAAAATGGTGAAATTTGACCGAAGTTACAGTAGAACTGTTCAAGTAGAGCACGAGTCCATAGTGGGACTCAGTACATCTGTAACTCTTGCATAAACATTTCCAGACTCCCAGGGATTTTGCTGTTGTTTCTTGCATTTCATTTGTTTTATAAGACTCTAAGCCAAATGCAATGGCCCACACACTAAATACACACTTAGAATAAAACTGCAAAACCTGATGGCTTTATCAGCATATGAACTGAAATAAAATATTTACATGGAATGTTGAGCTCCATTTACAGAGACTGTTTCAAATTACAGACTTAGTAATCTCTTTAATAAATGATCACATTGACAAGAAATTTAAAAACTTAACATCCCTTTTCAACCCTTTCATAAATATATAAAGTTTCACTAAATTCTTTTTTCTTTAAACAAGAGAGCTATATTCTCTTTACAGATTAACATGAAATAATGGTTTCCTGTTTGAATACCACAGATGGGATGATGTGAAGTCAGCAAGTTCCTACACACATTCTGTACTTACAAGACATATTCACAACACAACACACAGGTGTTACTTGGTCTTTACATCTGTACTCATTTCTTGCATATCAGTAGTAAATAAAGAAAAATACCAAATTATCTATATTAAAAATACATCCTCTAATATACATTTGCTTACACTGACACATCAAATCTTGAAATGGGGTTTCCAACTGTCTGACCAGTGACAAGGATGTTTTTTACAGTGAACTCTACAGCATTAATTTATTTTTGAGTGGAGACAAAATACATGTTACACTACTAAAAAGTATCACTATATACTCAACAATAAAAAGAATTAATCTCTTTCAACTGCTTCTCAGATGTCCAGGGTTTCCTCACTGTTCGAAAATTTTTGATTGGAAAATAAAGCATGCCAAAAATATTTGAAATCAATTTAAAGGAGGAAAAAATATTATTCTCTACTTTGTTGCTATTTGTATCACTTTGCCACTGATTTTACAGAAGTTTAATCCCAAAGACTTTGAAGTTATGTACGCACTAACTCACATTTTTTCCTATTTAAATAATTATTCCCATGACTTTTCTTTGTTGTGCCACAGAGCATGCGTGAAAATATTTTCAATCCATGCATGCTCACAGGTGAGTATTTCACAATTAAGCCACTGAATACATTTTTCTTTCCATGATTATGTAATTGCAAATGAATACTTAAATCAGTCTGTACACGTAAGACAAGGTTCACATCTAGAAAAGTAAAAACACATTGATACATATTTAAAATTATGATGTCTTCCTCATAAAAATGTTGGTCACTTTTGCCTGTTTCAGTTCTCTCAAACACTAAAAGGGCAATAACTTCCAAGTGCTGATGTGCTCTTTATAGGAACAGTTATGGTTAAAACCACTGAAGTGCTGATTTCCAGCATTAATTTGTATCTTCTGCAAACTCTCTGTTAAAAACACTCACCTTGGAAACACACAGATGATGATAAAGAGGTGTTTGGCAGTTTTGCTACACTAGTATTAGCTCACTTTATGGAGCACAGTAAATCTCTGGTTTAATCTGGCTGTTCTGCCCCAAACTGTGGGCAGGAGAATTGAAGACACAGGAAAACAAGACCAGTTCCGAGTGCATGAAGAGTATACCTGCTGCTCAGTAGAGTTAAAAGCCCTCCTCCCAAGAAAACGGCCATCGAGTAAAGCCTAACCATGCCCCAGGTTTAGATGCTGACACAACAGCAGAGGTTTTTTCTATTTAAAACATTACTATGAGTGTAGCCAGCTGACAGGAACCCAGAAGGTCTCAGTCTCCAACCTGTCAAAAGTCGTTTTAAGTTCACTGTAAGCTGTGGTGAGGTCATCATTGACTATCACCTTGTCAAAAAGGTGGCCGTACTGGCTCTCCATCACATGGGCAGATTTAATCATTTCATGAAAATCTTCTTCCTAGTAAGACCAGTACAATAAAGATCAGTGCACAGCCAGTCCATAGCAACACTGCATAAACTCATTCTGTATTAAACATGGTCTAATCGCTTATTTCTTATCTTATCAGGAGATGGAAACTGTACTTCTAATTAAAAAAAATAGAAATTACCATTACAAGTGATCTCAGAGAGTATTCTGATGAGTTGACTCTGCTCAACAGGCAATTCTTTCATCTCTTCCCTTGAAGTGACACAATTAGTCACTGCATGGTAATTACAGAGACGTTTTCTGTTAGCAGCACCAGTGGAAAATATTTCTAGCTGTTTACTTTGATGCTACATTTAAAGTTTCATTATGTTAGTCTTGGCTTGCTATTACCACACCATGTATTAGAGCACAGCCTTTTTTCTTTTAAGAGCTTGGTAGCAGTCAACATTCTATGCCTTGTTCAATCTGGCTTAGTGTATTTCTTGTCATGTTTGAGGACGGAACAAATCTTAGGAACTTGTTTAAATGACTTTGAGAGATTAAACCTGTCCTAACTAAGCAATGTCCTGAAGGTTGCTCTTAGAAACGAACTCCTCTTACTTTTTATAAGTAACAAACCAACATTTTCTTACAGCATGTAATTTCCAAACCATTCCAAATGCACATTCTACACAGATACAGTCTGTGACTATTCGTGACTGACTTTGAAACAAAACCTAAAAAATTCTAAATAACATCTGAATGAGGAAAAATGATACACACTGTAAATACAGATAAACAGTCTAACGATGGTCAACTTTTCTGTAGCTTCAATTAAAATATGATTCCATTATATTACACGGAAGCAAGTATGTTAATGTTGCATAATCTAAATGTTTTTTCTGGCTATTGACAAAAAACCAGCATTTGTTCCTTGCTTAGATATTTCTTCTTCTTTCTTACTGTGTTTATTTTCCTATAACATTTAAAAAACCCTCTATTTCTCTTATCCACAAATATGGGCTTTTTATTACAGTAGCATTTATTTTTTAATTGTTTTTTTATATTTGAATTTTCCTCTAAATTTAGACCCCTTAATACACTTGATAAAACAAATAAATTCTTCTGTTTGAACAGAAACATCTAAGCCCAGGTGCAAGTTTTTTAAAGGAAATCCACAGCATTATCTCTCATAAAGATATGCTTGCACTGTGGGGTTCTTCAATGACATAAAATCAGAGGACCATCGCAATTGTAAATACCCATGAGCATAGCAAACAATGAAAACACCACAGTAAATGTGTAATGTGAGACAGGCTGGGAAACAGCAAGATGCTTGTGTAAGCCCTGACAAGTGCTGTCAATGAGATCCAGTGATCACCTTATTTTCCAGGTAAACTGCTACAACAAAGCACTTAACAGGTTCTCATGTTTTACCATGTCTAATTATACTTACTGTAAAGGGTTTTGCAGTTCCCTTATCATCTTTACTTGAAATAATCTTGGCATTTTTTCTGGTCTCTCTCAAACGGTCAAGTGATGGAGGCTTTATAAATATAACAAATGGTTTAAACTCATATGTCCGCAAGTGTTTCACTGTCTAGGAAGAGGAAAGATTTTAATTAATTAGTTGATTTTGCAAAATGGAATTTACTGTAATAAAAGAAACTCCCCACTGACCAGAATAAACCCATAAAGCATTTCTAGGCAGGTATTTTTCATTTACTGTCATCCTGCTCTGCTGACCAGCACTGATTCATGTAGGTAGAATTTTCAGAATGGTAAGAAAACCCTTTCTCCAAGGGTGATCACTGGTCTTGATTTCCACACGGCTGCTGGTAAACCCCATCAGTCTGGCAAAGGCTGAGTTGTGCACACCAGTGCCACTGGCAGCGCGAGGATGGAGGGGAACAGCAGGTATTCAGGGGAGGAGGAAAAGTTCGGCCTATTTTAGCAAGAATAACCCTTTCTGTACCCATGAAAAGTTCACAAAAGGTCAGTGATTTTTCTCTTCAGTACTGTGTGCCCACCACACAACTCCCTGCTGTTCGTTCTTCCTGAGTGAGCTACGTGTGGAGTTAGAGGCAGGTCTGTGATTCAGCTGCAGCACAGGGTGGTAGTATGGAAGGCCAGAAGCTTTCTATCCTTTCCACACTGCCAGGGTCCACAGGAAAATCCCATGCTGGAGAGTGAGATCCCAGAATGGTTCACAAGCTTGGGTCCCCAAGAGAATGTGCTCTGCAAGAACACAGGGCTGTGTGGGACACGCAGTGATCTCGTCAGCTCCCCTCCTCCCCTGTCACGGGGTATGGCTTCCCTGGCCACTCCTCTGTGAGTGCAGCCGCTGCCCTGCTCCCAGGGCACAACTCTGCATCTGAAAGTGCCCCGGGAGCTGCGCACAAGCTGCCAGGGTTCAGAAGGCATACACTGGCCAGCCTTGGAGAAGAGATGTTTTGGCTAGGTTAAACAAACTATTCCAGCTCCTGGAAGCACTGGGGTTATTAGGAGCAAAAAAATTCCCAGTAGAGCTATTCAGAGGGGTTAAAAGACAAGGTCAGTACAAGAAAAAATGGTTTAGAGAGGAATTTCTTAACAATTATCCAGCCAACATCGCATTTAGCGCATTCCTTGACTCATGTCCACCCTGCATGGAAACCCTTGGCATGAACAGTCTAGTGAAACATTTGAGAGAGAGTTGCTGGACTGGGTGATAACTCAAAGCTATTCTGAAACTGAAGTTTCAGAGACAATCTCTTCCCCAACTAACAGAAAGATGAATGGAAATACAGGAGCATTCTGTAATTAAATCTTTGGTATTATGCTGCAGGCTTCCAATTCCCTTATTTACTGGCTGTATATTTATCTCCTTTCAGAGAGCCTTGCTGAGATAAAGGTAGCCAGCAAACCCACTCAACCCATTCAGTGTGGGATAAAGTACACCTTTTCAGAAATATTTTTTCCTGAAATTCCAATATGTAATATGGGGAAGTACAGGAGTTCAGAAGACATGCTTACTTACATGAGGTTGCACATCCAACAAACAAACTTTGTTTTTAGCTAGAACGGATCGAACAGAGTCTAAACTTGTACCATAATAGTTGTTCTTATACTCGCCATACTCGATAAACCTGTGGCAGAAGGTGAAAACAACTGGAATCATTTCCATTTTCTCCAGAAAAAACCTCACCAGTTTGCTTTATGAGATTTAATTCAGGAGCAAAAATACTATACTTTACATGAGAGTTCCACCATGTTTTATAAAGGAAATGCTGTCAAGTACTTCAACATGTCAATTTTAAGAAATCTTCTACTTTACCGCTTTCAAATCAGTAACACCTGCTTGTATTACAGTTAAAGAGAAAAAAGTACTGTAGTCCAACAGCCCACTAATGTTTTCCATCACCTCTTTTTCTGAACTAATGCAATGCAATAAAACAGTGGATAAGCTAAACAATAGAAACTACTGAAATTTCATTGCACACTACAGAATATCCAAATTCTCTGTCTCAGAAGAGGAGGAGGAGTGACGACGGTGCTGGTGGAACCAAGGCGGCTGCATATTTGCTATAAAAGTACAAGCACTATTTGCCAGAAAAGCAAAGCACAGTTTGATGTTTCAATAAAACCCACAGCTTTGTGTCTAATACACTTTTGCCCTCTGAAACTGGGGCAGAATTTCAAGCTACAGAATTTTACAGGCTGCTGAAGAGCATGATGTTACCATTGTCTCTTCATTTTAGTTTACTTTCTGGAGGGTGTACAGGCAGGAGCTTCACTGTAGATCTCTAAATTCAAAAGCAGAGGAAGTGCCTGGCCTGAAAGAGAGCAGAACTATGCAAACATTGACTCAGGCACGTCTGCAGCACTTCCATGGCCCCCCTTCCCTAGAGCTGCAATGCTTTGCTGCTATGACAGAAGATGCTCTATTAAAAGAATGCTCCCCCGTCCTAAGCACCTATAATTTCAGTGTCTTCTTGAGAAGCTGAGGTACTGACACTGCTTGTAAGCTTAGAAACTGTTGTTTGCACGTACTGCTTTTTTTTTTGCTGTGTTTTTTCCCAGCTGCTTATATAACAAAATGTAATTTTAACACATCTTTAAATCACTGGAACTTACATCCACTTCGACTTATTATCTACAATAACAACCAGCCCCATTTTATAATAAATCATTTTTTAAACTGCAGTTCTAGTTAAAAATCTCTTCAACATACTTGTTATTCTGTACGTCTGTCTCAAACAAGTGCTTGGAAATGAAAATGTATTCAACACCATCGCTTTCTTGGCTTCTCCTTGGACGGGTAGTGTCTGCAGTTTCATCATATTAAAAAAAAAAAGGAAAATATGCACAAAACAATATAATGCAAACCAGTTCAGGAAAAACTGAGAAGCACAAACTCTTTGTGCAATACTAAGCGTAGCACTTCCCTCACTTCTGAAGCATATAAGGCTGCTCTGGATCTGGAAGGCAGCACACAAGCACATGACAGGATTGGTTTTAAATGCATGCAGGAAAAGCAGGAAAAAACCTATTGGACAAGTATCAGATTATCATTTTTTATTAACTAGGGGAAAAATCGAATAAAATGAAGACAGCTGAATAATAAAAGGAGCAGCAGTCCATAACAATTACCCCAGCCTTGCCTCTTGTCAAACTTATTAGCATATGAGACCATAAAGGGAAACAAGCACACCATCCTGATTTATAAAATGTTATGTTCATTAACAACACTTGTAGCTATGGTATGTGAAGCATGGTAATAAAAAAAATGGGGTGTGAACTTTATGTTACAGTGCTTTTCTTTATCTGGTGATCAAAATAGAACTCCGTTTTCTTTCAGTAGCCCTGTATTATTTGCACTTCTTACTTTCCCCCAAGTAGGTATAAGGGTTTCACTCATAAATGAAACTTATTTGTGGGGTTGCCACTTATGATTAATGAACCCATTAAAACATCCTATTTTAAAGAAGTTGAATACTACAGCATCATGTATTCTCCATCACATATGGACATACAAAACCTGCTTGCAGCAACACAGTCTTAAATGCCATTTGATATAATGCTCTTCTTGTTAGGCTGACACAATGAGGAACATTTCCAAGACAGGAACCCCAGTTCTCTGTCCAAGTCCTGACTTACTGAATTTCAGGGAGAGGGATTTCTTTACATGTTTGTTTTAAATTACAACCAGAAATTTGGAAGAGAAAAGAGAGAAGGCAGCTTGATGAATACAGGCAATTTTTAGAGAAATATTTTTGGGCAAATGATTGCATATACTTCAATATGTTAAATATTTTGGGAACATCTGGCTTTTGTGTTGTTGTTGCTTTCAATACCCATTTGAAGCAAATATATGCAAAAGAAATGACTTGCCAAACCAAGTGCATTATTTTTCTACTTAACTAATTCATTTATATGTATACACTTCACAGAGTATCTGCACTTGCAAAAAGACCTGTGACAGGATGTCCCAAATTCAGAATGCTGGAACCATATTTTTGAAGGATCCCTATAAAAGGTACAAGTAGAAAGCAAACCAAGAAATGAAAGTCTAAAACTGTTGAGTTCTCCATATTAAAGAAAATCCAATGAAGTACTGTAGAAGTTAACAGAGCACAATGTTATTCAATTTTATAAAAATCACACTACTTGGTCAGATAGGGGAAAGAGGAAAAAAAATCCCCAAATCAACTCTTCTAAAGCTAATCAAAGGGATTTAATTAATTTCTTCACTGGATTAAACTGTTTATCATCAGTCTTCATTTTTCAGCCTAACAGACAAAGGCCAGTTTGCTGAATGCAAGAATTGGTAACAGAGTACATTTCACTGCTTTTACAGCCAAATCCAGGGTGTTCTTCAGCTGAGTTTCATTTACTAAACCTCACTGACATCAATCATGCTAAGCTTGTACTGAAAGTGCACTGCAGTGCCTCTGAGCCAAAAAGCCCTATCAGTTTAATTAGTGCTATTTAATACAGAACTGCAGCAGCACTTTTAAAAATTAGAAAAGTAATTTGGATGCCAAGCATGCATTTAGAGACCCAAATTTGAAAGTACCTTAAAGGTAATACAATAATAAATGATAATAATGCAAATATATCATTAGAGAATAGAAGTGCATTTTTACTTACGTGGCACTGTTACCCCATAGTGCTGGGTATCGCTGATTAGCAATTTCCGTTTAAGTTCATTCAGTCCAACCCCTACAGGACCTGAAAGAAAAAAATTGTCCTGTTTCCCAATAGCCAGTTGTCTCTTGTATTCCGGTGCAAGTATACTCCAAGACTACATAGCATGTAGCTGTGACATTACTGCCTCTTAATCAGTGATTTGGAAACGCCCATGGTTCCAGCCTCTCCTAGAATATACAGAGCTGACAAATTTCAGGGGATGTAGTTGGCAGTTACTCTGCTCTGACTTTATTACTGAGGAAAAATCAGTGAAAAAAGGTGCCAGCAAAGCTGACTTTCTTTTCTACAGCAACTATCCTCAGTGTGCACCCACCTCCATCTCAGCCCTACTACAAACCTCTGCATCCTAATCTGAAGCTTTCCAGAACAAAAACTGGTTTGGCTGTTTATTTTGCCAGAATATCCCCAACTTGCAGACTAGAGGACCCCAGCTGGCATGTGCAAAGTGCCCCAAAGCCTCCGCACTCTGTGTCAGCACAGCCTCACTCCCTCCTGCTGCTGCATCCCTTGCCTGCACCAGATGCCCCTGGGGACAACTGCTTCCACCTTTTCATACCCTGGAAGCACTGCTCCTGCCAGCCCCTGCTGCAGGCAGGAACACTGCCCAGCTCCTGCCTGGCTGTAGCTGTCACCATCCACCTTTTGACTGCGTGAGGGTGGCATTGCATAGAGAGAGGAAGGAAGGGCAGCACTTGCCAGGTCACAACCCATTTGGGATGTTTGGGTTTCTTTCTTTGTTGTTGATTTTCTTTTAAGCTGTGCTTGTCTCCTGCCTGCTGTCTGAACTGGTCCAAAGCAAATGTTTCCTTCGTCATGCGACTGCCAAAGAGAGACCACTCTTGGAAGGAGGATGGCAGGAATAAACAAAGACTGCATGGAATTTTTTTGACCCGTCTCCTCCACCTCCACTTGAGTAGTGCTGTACTAGAACCTACTGAGCAAGACATTCCTCTTGGCTTCTGGGTTGTCTCTAATTCTTAGCTGTTTGCCAGTGGTGCCTCAGGTCTCAGTGAGGGCACTCTGTCCTGTGAGGTCTCAAAGGCTCCACAGGCACTTGCTGCCTGCCCCCAGGAGCCCTTCATGAAGGGCTCCAGCCTGCCTGCCCACTTTGGTGACAGGGACATGGTGCTGTGTGTGAAGGGAGTTCAGCTCTGCATGTTCTTATGTTTCTGACAGTGGAGAGCCTTCATTTCTACAGAGCCAGGTCAAGGCCAGAAGGCAGGGGAGAATGAGTCATTGGAACCATATCCCAAGTAATGCAAGGATAATACCTGTGGTTTTAAAGAAAGTTGTTGCACATCTAGTAAAAGTGACACGTTTATGTATAGAGTGCTTCTTAACAAAGACATTTTAAACATTGTTAAATACAAAACCTAATAAACATTTCAATGAAATAGTGTTGCAATCACTAATTACTAGTCAGAGTCCAAAACCAGACTGATGCATCAGTACCTTGAGGTGCCTATTTGTAAAAATGACCATACACCCTGTCTGGAGTTGAAACACATAATGATGAAAAGCAAGTTGCTACTTTGCTGCTACCCCCAGACTATGGTCCTGCTGTAAAATCTCTGAGTTTCTACATTTAAAATTTCTATGTGTTCACATCAGTTAAACACACAACTACATTTCAAGTTACATCTCTGACCTTCCTGTAAATTAATCTATCAGTATGTATAAATGTTTATTTAATATGGTGTACAGCAGCCTCTACTGGTGCATGTCTGCAGAGGACTACAATGTGTTATGTAGATAATGGCATTACTTTTGTTATATTTTTTTTTCTCCTTTTTATAATAGTTTAGCTATTCAAGGCAACAATAGACTTTTATAGGAAAAGTAATTAAAACTCTTAATATATACTAGCAAAGTAAACCAAACCAAACCAAACTCAATTTTTAAAAATCACTCTATTACTTTTAAGCAAAAAATCTTTCCCATCAAATCTACACAAATATTATTTCCTCAGTCTACATGCTGTCAAATCAACAGTATGCTTTTAGCTCTATTTATATATATAAAAAGAATCCAGGCTTCACTTCCTGTGACACATGCTTTGGAAACTTAGCTCAACTCTGCTTCCAGACCACAACTTCACTACTACTGTCTCCCCTTCCAGATCACCATTTAAAAATAATCTTTAAATTGAACTACTGAAAGGTGTAGATTCTTCTTTTTCAGTGCTGTCTTCACAGAGTTCTCATAACTGTAGCATGTGGACACTGAAGGCTGATTGCAGCTCAGCAAAGCCATCCATTATGTGGATTTTTACACTACCTCTCCCAAGTGTAATATACAGTTCCCTTCTAAATATTCTTTTAATTTTGATGCAGCAGAGAAAGATGCCAGTTTCTAACAGTTATGAATCTGAACACAATTTGAACTCAAAAGTAGAATAAAGTGTCAGGATTTAAAAGGACAATCCAGATTCTTATAGTCAAATATAAGACATACAGGATCCATGACTGTAGCGTAGTTTTCGTTTACTATAAATCACCCCAGGCAGCAATATTTATAGTTATGGTGACAGATTTAGAGATACTTTGTTCACTTTTTTAAAGGAACATTTGTGCTGCTTACTGTTGCATGTTAAGTCATGCTAATGGTCAAATCCTGCACAACTGGACTGCAGTGCCTACCTCACTTTATTGAGGGACATCTGCAGAATTAAACTACCCATCATTAAAACTTGCACTAAATTTTGTACCACTCAGACATGTCTGAAGAAAACTGAAAAAACCTGTAAATTTAGGTCTTGGGAGGGTTAAGCCAACCAGACATTCTTCACCCATAGACACATAATGAGCTCCTAGTAGTCTTTTTGAAAAAAAGGAAAGTGGTCTTTCAGAAAAGATTTTGTGAGCTGGGTGACAACATCCCTGCTGGGATCATAAGGACCCAGTAAGAGACATGCCTTGTCAGAGGCTCTGTGGCTCAGTTCCTTGTACACTATAATGCAGTGACTGCACATGCGTGTCAGACTGTAGCTCAGTGTGGTAGGAAAGGAGAACCTCATTATTTTGTGTTTCAGTACATTTTAACAAGCAGAGGGAGTGTACTTTGAGATCTGCTGCTCACTGAAGTAGGATCAATGAGTTCATACTGGTGTTCTCATGGGCAAGGCTAGGCCCCATGTTATATCCTATGTATTTGTTCCTGAACCTTGCTGGCCTTCCCATGCCTTCAATCAGGAAGGTTTAATGCAGATAGCAATTACAGGTCTCTTTCTTAATTGTCCAATTAGTTTACTGGGAGTAGCATAGCCATGGCACGCCATTTTCCTGCACTACTGCTGTAGATCATCTAAGACTCTGCAAGCCACTACTGAACATGTTAAAGCTAAGTCAGGAGATGGGGAGAGTTAAAAGGCCCTTTCATTTCATCCTCCTTTGTTCCAAAATAGACCCGACCTCATCATTAACTCCTTAATGATAAAACCAGAGGTGATGGATTTTTAAAAAAATCTAAGAAATACAACAAATAGAGAGCTTTTCCAGTCCCAGATTCCTTTTCTTCGCAGTGGTGACCAGAAGCACATCTTTGTGAGAAGAACTGACAGCCTCATTCAGAGACAGACACTTTTCTGATCGTGTATCATGTCAGACACCAATAACAACTTCTCCTTTATGGTAACACACCTCTAGTCCTTGCTTCCACCACTGCCCACTTTGGACAGAGGCATCACCATGGGTAACCACAGCACCTGAAAGGCTCTGCACACCTTTGGTGATCACACTGCGTGCACAGAACAGGGTGTGTTCTGGGGGACAAATGCTCATGGTTTGTTATGGACAACGTCACTTTATCCTAGCACTGCTCCTTCAGAAAGCTCTGACTTAGCTGAAACTATGCCAGATAAAGTTATAGTGTGTAGCACATTCATTCTAACTCTAAGGAAATAAAATCTATGCTACTCTGGCTCTTACAATTAACTACAGCAGAAGAGTTTGTGAGCAGGACTTTCCCCTCATTGATATAAATGAAAATTCTGGTGTCTGAATAATACATTTATTAAAATATTCTGCCTTTGTCTGATAGGGCTGTGAGGTATAACACTTAGGATGCAGGCAATATTTGTGACAGAAGACTAAGGATTTCTTGGCAGTTTGGGAACAGTAAGTTACTAGAAGCTGACTGGTGACATAATATTGGATAATTTTGTTTTTAGCAGACTCATCACAATCCTAACAATTAAAAGCACACAGAAATATTTGTATCATTACTAGTTCAGATGATGTTGTTTAAACCCCAAGGATTTTCAGGGCTTTATTAATGAACTTACATTTGCAGACAAGGTAAAATCTTGACAAACTGGTACATTGAGCTCAACCGGAGAGCAGTGTATATCACACTACAGGGCACTAAAATTACTGTGTGTGCAATTCATGTTCTTTAAAGTGGACTAGACCAATTCAAAATGAAGTGAAATTTGTTTCAAAGTTGTCAAACTCCCTCTCCCTAAAAAAAGGGCAAAATCAAACTTAAATGTCCCCTTTTAAACAGTAAATTATATATTTACACCTAGCATAACACAATAGACATCTAGTGCCTCCACCAATTACAGCTATAAATTAATTATATGTCCCTTTCTTTCCTGGTACTACTATCCAAATTATATTCAATGTATTATATGGAATGCTGCTACTGGCACACAAAAAGCTTTTAAAATGTGTTCGCTTCTATTATACCTGTATTGCTTAGCTCTGCTAGTTTTTCCACATTTTGCCCAAGACATTTTTATGGTATTGGCCAGACTTAAGCTGCTCTTAATATCCAGAGAAAAAACATTAGAATTACTGAAGTCTGCAATAAATTTCTGAATTGCTTTTGTTACTGAAAAAGCACTCTTTCTTCATTTGATTTATTACAACAAAAATCAAATGGAATCTCTAGGCATTCCTTAGATCAGACATATGCAATTTGTTATAAAAAGTCTACTTATCACACTTTTGCACTACACTCTGTTGATGTAACTGTAAAATCAACTCAACCACGTTATTACTTGTTGTATATAGCCCACAATCACACTAGTAGGTGGCTGATTTTTAGTGCTGGAGAGTGACAAAACTGTTTATTAAAAACTCAATTTAATGTTCCCTTGGATATGAGCGATATAAAAACACAGCTACTCAACAGTTCCTAACAGTCCCTGACAGAGGGTCATATTTCTCTGCTCCGCTGCTTTCAGAATGGAAGAAATTTTACTAATGAAGCATCAGCCAATGTGCTACTGCCAAAAAGCAATAATCAATGAGACATTACTCACTGGTAACAGTGGTTATTCATTACTCATTGGTTCTCCAATTGTTACCTTTGAAAAGCTTAAGATAATGCATTTTCTCTCTTTTTGGGAGACTGAAGCAATACATTTTGATTACACAATAAACACTGTGAGGAAGCCATGGCAGTGACAGATTATAGAAGAACGGAAAGCTGACTAAGGATAATATGTTGAGTCTTCTGCAGCTATGCTTACATTCATCCTTGGCCTACAGAGCTCCACCTTGCATCCACCTTTCTTACTACTTGCCCATTTACTTTTTCTAGTGCAGTAGGTGGTTTTGTTTCTTTCCACTTTTATTGTCTGTCTTCACTGACCTCAGGTATTTATCCTGTTCTTTTTTTTCTTCTTTTTTTTCCCCACATAGATATATCGATTGACTGATCTCTAAGGTATATTGATTGATCTCTAAGAGCAGAATATCAGCATAATTCTTTTGAGTTTTAGTACAGCTTGACTGCCACGTTCAGACTTGCAACCATGGTAGCTATATTTTATTGTCATCTCCCCTTGGTTTAGGAAAGCTTTACATGCAATCTCCTAAAGCATCCTTATATGCAAGTTGGGACATCCTGTCTAGAAAGGTGAACTACTAGACAGGTGAAAACTGAAGCATGTTCAAAGGGAAAGGGCTATTGGTCTGTGCTCTCGGACTCATTACGAGGAGTTCCCTGGGACATACTCTGTTTCACATCCGTACCAGTGACACAGAGTGGGCCCTTACAAAGCTTGCCGATGCCAAGATGGGTGATACAAGTGACTTGCTCGAGGGCAGGGCTTCCACCCAGAGTGCTACAGGCATAGCGTGGCAGAACTTTGTGAAAGTTGACGAGGACAAAGTTCTGCATTGCAGGCTGGCGACTGCTGGCTGGATGACAAGGACCTTGGGGTCCAGGGCAGAGCTAAGCATGAGTCCCCAGCACTCGCTGGCAGCAACAAAGGGTAACAGGAGACTGGGCTGTATCAGCAAGAGCCTGGCCCGTACATAGAGGGGAATGATTGTTCCCCTTCACTCAGCACTTGTTACACCCTGTGAGGAATACACTGTCCACAACAAGCCCTGCACTACAACACTGTTGATAAACTGGATCAAAGACATCGGAGGACCTCCAAGATGGTCAAGAGCTGAAGCACATGACCTGTGAGAGAGACTGAGGGAATTGGACTTGCCCAACTTGGGGAAGAGATGTCTTCAGGGGGATCCACCAGCACCTTTCTGATACTCACTGAAAAGATGGAGGGCACATCTTTACTGACGTGTAAGGTGAGAAGACAAGACAAGACATGATGGGATGACAGATTCCCAAAGTTGCTGTCATCAGCAACCTGCTTTGAATCTAGTGTTAATCTTGCTTAGTGGGAGGCTGGACCAGGTGAACTCCTGAGATCCTTTCCAATCTAAATGACTTTCTGGTAAGCATTGTGCTAATCAGCAGGTCTCTGTTTTACCAGGTCAAAAATAAAGAAAACAACTTACCAACCAAAACAACAAGCCTGTATTTGTCATTAGGTTGTCGTCTATATTTTGCAACTTCTTCATAGGTTGGGATATCTGCTGTATCATACTGATCACTCTTCTTGCACTCATACATGGACTTGTTTGTTTTTTTATCTTTTCTGCTAAGACGAAAGCTTCTTCTAAAACCAGCTGCAGTAAGAACAGGGTTTTTTCAAAGTAAGAAAATAAGTCTTCTTAAAAGATTTGAAAATAGTCTCTTCCAAACATTCAAGGATTGGAGCATGGAATAAAAAGTGCATTGTATGTTTCATAAGCCAGGTCATTAGAACAACATTTCCCATGTTTTTAAACTATATCAGGTACCTATTTAAACTGCAAAATTAATATTACCAATAAAAACATAACTTTTGCAACAACAAACTGCAAAATATAATTGCAATAAATTGTTAATATATTTAGATTATTTAGACAATTAGAGTATCTTATAAATTAATATATATACACAAGGCAATTCATGCAAGCTGGACTCTCATAGCACATCTAATGCATGTCTATTAAATCACCATGGCACACAGACATCAAATACAATATATGATAGAAACACATCTGGTGGTTGAAAGGGTTAATGAGAATTAATTCCTTGAACTATTCTGTTGTGCTTAATTCCATGCTGGTAGTATATAAAAAAAAGTGCATTAAACCTTTCCTGAATATGTTTAATAGTCAATCCAAGCACTCAATTAAATTACAAAATACTAGAAACACCTTAGACAATATAGTGACCGTATTATGAAATTAAAACTTAATATTGCTATTAAATCTATATTTATAATTGCATCAACAGTGTGACATCTATAGTGTCTTCTAGAGAAGAACTGAAATTTCACATAGCTTTTAAGCACTCTCGAAGGAGAAAATCATATGCATTTTCAAGCAGAACAGCACAAAAAATCCCACTCTAAACTATATGATAAAAACTAATTTGCTCCTCTGTTAATGATTACCTTAGAGTTTTTCAAATAAATCCTTTATATTGCATTACATTATATTTTACTGGTATCTCTACAACACCACTTTTGTTCTATAAGGAAGTACAAGAAAGACTGCAAAGACCGCAAAGCTGATTTTGCTATCTGGTGGTAGCAGAGTAAAACACAAACTATACTTTAAATACTGGTAGAGTTGTTGGGGTGTTTTCCCCAAAACGCTTCATAGGACAGTAAATGCTTAAACATTTGGTGACCCCAGATTTTCAGCAAAATGTTTTCATATTCTTATAATAGCACTTATGTTTAGGTGTTTGAGAAGTAATCATATTACAATTTCTTCTTCAAAGCTAATTTCGTGCAAATTCAAGATTCAGTTCTGCAAATATTTAGAACCAGATCTCAAGAGAAATGCTACAAGGCTTAGTTACAGGTTTAGCATTTTGCACACACACAGTTTCACTGAGCATAAATTGTCATAGAACCTGGACAACAGAGGATGTTAACCAAATTATTTAATTGATGTGAGCCCCTATACCTATGGGAATCTACACATGCATACACACAAAAGGTGAAGAAAAATGACTTTGAGAATACCATAATGTCAACCCATTCATATTCAAAATACTAGTAAGTAAAATGAAAATCTATGACAAAGGAGAAGATCCAGCATCCATAGGAAGGGTAGATTATATTTTTAAGAAGTACAGTATAGTCTAGACTAAGTAGGAGGTGGGCTGGCATAGAAAAAAGATCAAAATATGAGCTATGAAAACATAATGAAATAAACTGGGTTACGTTATTTTATTATTTAAAGAACACTAACACTGAAGTGACTGCAGTCAGAAATAGAAATGCCCTATTGGAGAGCTTACACACTCACAAGAGGGCCTATGAGATCTTCCCTGCTCTATGGTGAAGTCCATCACGACACAAAAATGTTCTCTTGATCATAACTACACCTAAGTGTACAGACAGCTATATAAAGAAAAGTAGCTTTAGCAATACAGACTAGGGACACATGAAGTGAGTTACAAGTTTCCTGAGGCCTCATCTAAAATGCTCCACAAAAAACAAAAACCAACAAAAAAAGTTTCCCAAAAAGCTGAAAATTATTCTGTTTGTTGCATTTTATAATCATTTTATGGAAAAAGAAAAAATAGAGAAAAAATATAGAATAATTCTTCACCATTGACTACTAAATGGTTTACAAAATTAAGAGCTTTGTTACAAGAACAAGAATCCACATATCTGGAAAAGGTAAAAAGTAAGGGTAACAATCAAATGAAGCTATATCAATGGTCTCCATTCCAGTTTGGTGTTGACCTTACAATTAACAAGAGCTCCGGGCCCCTGATCAGCTGTCTCAAAATGCCATTAGAACAGCTTCTCAACCTCCACTTAAATGGTGAACTGTGCAGTCTTTAGGAAAAATATTTTTTCTGCAAAATCTTCATATAAATTCAACACCCGCTTTTAGGTTTTATTAAGAACATTGTTAAGTTGTTCCTCTTTTCTCCAACCAATTTATTCAGATTTCACTACCAAACTACCAGGTGGTGGATTATTTAAGAATTTTCATTTCTTTCATCCCTTCAAAAAGGAGGGAATCTTTCAGTGCTGTCTTCAGTCTCATTTGTCCCTTGTCACTTTTACAGGCTCCACAGAAAAAGACAAAGACTCAGGGGATCTGATTCTACTGCTAGCATGCATTTCCTTGAATAAAATATTTGGTATTTCTGCCACTGAAACTCATTGGTAAAATGAAAACAGTAATATTGTCCTATATATTAAGAAAGCTCAACAGAAATTCAACCAGGACTTAGATGTTACAGAAAATAAAATATATTAATTAAAAAGAACAAACATGAGACAAAGATAGAAAACAGAGTAAGGCTGACTTCTTTGCAGTGTGCTGGTGAAGATGCTCTATAAAACTACTGACTGTTAAAAGTTTGTGATATGCTGTCTGCTTCGCCACTTTATGACTATTGTCAATTTGAAAGTTTTTTAAACTGTTCCTCGAAGTCCATCTGAATAGTCCCATACAGAAACTCAAGAAACCTTGCTTTAAACAGCATTCAAATGCAAGGAAAACATACAGTTCCAAGAGGAAGGATGAGACTGTTTCAAATATATCCAAAACTTTTATGAT
The DNA here is from genome assembly GCA_013400235.1 of Oriolus oriolus. Lineage (NCBI taxonomy): Eukaryota > Metazoa > Chordata > Aves > Passeriformes > Corvidae > Oriolus > Oriolus oriolus. The sequence continues at coordinate 246,325 of VXBT01002209.1, read as the reverse complement.
ACTACTGCTGCATTCCTGAAGGCATCTTCATTCCTCATCGCTCATCATCTGCCATTATATGTCCTCTCAAACACGGCTTAACTTTACTGTGACCTAGAACCTATTTTATAAAAATGCTAATAAATATTTTCTATTGAATGTCTGCATTTGTAATTGCATTTTATGTTGGGAACTATGACTGCACAAAAATATTAAGCTGAACTGAAATAATATTGTACTTGTAAGGAATAAAAACACTTGTGAAAAGACAAAAAATATTCTACAATTGTTTGCATATTTTATAGTTTTGACAACATGAAAACCAAACTTCATATATTTAAACTAAAAATAGAGCATCATTAAAAATATGATGACAATTACTAGAGAGAACCAAACTGAAAACTAATATGCAATAGAAAAAGTTTCTATAAAATTATTTAGGTATCATTAGGTAATTTAAAAGTAAATTTCTATAAAGAACAAAAGGTAAAAGTATTGCTTCCCTAGAATATTTGATAATATTTGCTAATATAAACCTTGATGAATATGAAAGGAGCTGCAGGCTACACTGTCTGTAGAATATGGATATCAGCAGAGATTAACCTTAGTTGCCAAGTATGCAGACTAAAATAAAAGGGGAAAATTCTGTCACTAAAGCAACATAATCTCCCAAACACTGAGAAGCTTGCACCAGCTCACTGGTTACAGCTACACGACTAGAAGCTTACTGAACATGCAAACCCATAAACTACTGCTGGAATGTAATAGATTTGGTGAAATAAGAGCAGGCTCTGGGAAGAAAATATTAAGAACAAATGTTCTCAAACTACTGATGTCTTCAAAACTTGTAGTATTTCTCAATACAAAATAAAAATAAAATACTATTACTAATAAACTTAATTAAGGCCCAACAATCCAAGAGAAACCACTTAGATCTCTAAAAATGAAAAAAACACCTTAGCAGAAAAGTCTGATTATTCTTAACCATTAGAAGCACACATTTCGTCATGACACAAAACCCTTACACAGAGAAATCCATTGGGGCCTCACAAAGAAATCCAGACTGAAAACAGGCAATGTGTGAACCTGCCTCTCTTGCAATATTTTAAAAGGATGATGATGTAAATAGCTGTGCTTATTTACATTTAATGACATAATTCTGGAGAAGTAGATTGCAACTATGTTGTGTAAATTTCAGTCCAAATATACTAATAAAACCAGAAAGTTAATTTCTCAAATTCAGAGAAACTAGACCAACAGGAAACAATAAAATATAAATTCATGCATGCTTCATGAATTCACAAGTAAGGCTCCAGAATGTTATAAAGCACTTACACAGGCTTTTGGTAATTTTCATTCATTAAAATAAATGCTTAAGCACTTGTTTAAATTACATATGTTCTTCACAGAATTTAATTTCATCTTAGAGTGAACAACTTCTCTTTAATTGTAAATGCATTTAAGACCACCCTTTGTATTCATATTACTGACAAAAGTAAGTTTGGTACCATGGTCATTATCTAGGTTTGCATGAACATAATATTTTTACTAGATATTTCTGGATATTCTTTTCCCCCCAAAATACTGGTATTTTTTTACACTGGCTCATATACTGAGGATTTCTATTGTTACACAGGAACTGCACAAACACAGAGCAGACTTCTTATTCTGTTTGCTTCTGGACTAATTCCCAGCTTGCACATTTAGACAGGGTTAATAAAAATTTAGATTATGTCTGGATTTTAAAGACAAAATTGAGGATAGTAAACAGATGATATTCATCTATATTTACTGTACGTTCATAAAGGTTCAAGCAATGTAACTAGAATGTAAGCTTGGCAAACTCCTAACGTTTTCCTCAGCAGTTCCTCAGGAAATTACAGCAGAAACATACAATACTATACTGTGACTTAAATATTAGAATTTGGTGAAAAATCATTAAATTTATCTGAGTCACTTTAGAGGAGAGGGTTCAAATTAATAGCAGTATAACCTTGGATATAAAAGATTTGACCCCAAAATGGTTCAGACATTCTGCCTTCTTACTGGTATCTTCCTGTGCTCTTTATGACCACCTTGTATGTGGTCTGAAGTACATAACCTTTCAGAGAGGGTCGGATGTTCACAGAATAATGTGGTTCATGGATTGAAGTGCCAGAGACATATATATGGTTTGTGAAACAAGGAGACACTGGAGTGCATGAGACAGTTTGAATTATCAATCACTGTGTCCTGTTACTGCACGCGAAAGAATGGTAACATCAACTTTCAAAAGTCTACCTGCTTGTTCTTAAGGTAGGAAAATTTTTAACAAATTATGCTTAGTAAAGAGCTCCAAGGAACCTGTAATTTCTAAACAAAAAAGCTACTTATTCATCATCAGTGAATATACTTGTGTCCTTACCCCAAAACTGGCCCTAACATTAGTTTTTCTGCCTTCTGACTCTCCTCTCTGACATCTCATTCCAAAAGCACATACCCAGCCTGAGAAGGCTGAAAGAACCACCTCTGGACTGATGGCAGCATGCCACTACATGGAAGCTCCCAAGAAAGTAACCATTGCCTGAACTGCTCTTAGTAATTCTGAATAGGTTTTATAAAGTTTTGCCTAAGTAAACTACACCCCATCTTGATTTTTTGTTCTTTGCTTGTGGGACGACAGTAGCTTCTTCCTCAAGACACCTCCTTCCCACGATGGCTATGTCTTTTTGGTAACTATGGACCAAAATGTTTCCATGAAAAAGGCTACAGCACCAAGAAAAGGTGGATTCTGTTTTGCTACCTTCACTCTCAAATAAAGCAGCAGCCCACTAAGATATGATTGCAAAACCAAGATAGTGTCACTCTAAGAATTCATGCAGTATATATTTGCATACAGAAAGAAAAGACCGGGGGGGGGGGGGGGGGTGGATCTTGTTCCTGTTTCAAAGAAATTATTTGATAAGGAATATGAATTTCATCTGGAATCACATCCAAATTATCATTTCCCAAACATACTCAATATTTCAATACAATTCAACATTAACTTAGTTGATTACTTAACAAAGGTAAGAAGTGTATTTTCAGCATGATCAGATGACCATGAGTTCCACAAACAAGATGGAGTTATACCACACTAAGGTTTTGTAAAAAGGTCAAAGTTCTTTCAATGCTATACTTTGTTTGTACTTGATGTAGTTTATGTACCACATTTAAAACCATTAAAGTGCAATGCGAAAACCAACTCCAGTTTACAGTACTGGACCAGGATGTTTCAGTGAGCCCAATGGCTTGGATGTAGTAAAGTACTTTGACAAGTTTCTTCCCACTCCTCCTGTAGTAGGAGGATGAAAGTCTTGGGAAAAGGGCTGGTTGCCACAAAATCTGCTCCAGCCAGCCTCCAGCTGGCAGGAATTCTGGACAGCTTCAACTAAAATATTTTTACATAGCTTTCAAAATGGCACAAATTAAAAAGTTGAAACATATCATGGAACATTCACCTTTTTTAAATGTTACTTTTGTTTGAAATTTGGAATCTTGAAACTGAAGCCAAAGGACTCTTTCCTCTCCTCTTCCCCACTCCCCACAATGATACATTGAGCTCAGACTAGCTTTAAAGCTAAATTTAAGCTACTGAGTTATTATGACTTATTATATTTTGCAATGTGGAAAAAGAACTAGTGCCTGCAAATTTGCTCTGTACTCTCACTGAATCCTCCCAAAATGGTTAGATAGACATGTACAAAGAAAAAATGTGTACACAAAACTTGAATAAAACCTTGAAAGTGTCTTTAAATAATTACTCAAATTTTTCATGATATAGTAACCTTTTTGTTTCATTAAACACATTGCTTGCTTCATGTACTTTAAAAATTTTGACTTTAAAATCAAACCAGTATTTTAGTAGCCTATGTTTAACCAGGTAGAGGCAAACACTACATAAACCCTTTATGTCAAATCCAATGAGCCATGTTTAAAACCTTAATATTCATGCATTTGTCATGCAGAATAAGGACACTTGTATGCAGATTACCCCCAAAAGCAAAGTGGACACAGTAGCTCCAGGGAAAAGAAGCTGAAAGAAAGGAACAAAATTATCTTTTGTAACCAATTGCTCACCTAGATAGGATCCGCTGCTGTGACCAGAACATTCAGCATCTTCTGGACGAAGGGTAAAAGCATACAGAATAAGAGCCAAGAAATAAAGCAGAATAGTTAGAAGCCCAGCAAAAAATACAGAAGAAATTATTTTCAAAATGACAACTTTACAAAGCATAGCATTAAAAAGCCTTCAATAAGCCATTTTTAAAAAAACATAAAACAATATTTATTGTTTTATATTTTAGCTGGAGATATTATTGGATTTTGCAGCATGCACACTGATCTTTTTACCTTTTCAAGCAAAAGTTGTGATGACAACAACCATTCTAAAAAGAATTCTAACACTGTATTATTCACATTTTATCAGTTAATAGAAAATATGCCACTTGAAAGGACACAAAACGATTTGATGTAAATCAAGCTTTTTTGTAAACTATACATTATCAGACTTTAGCTTTAAGTTTTGGCTCACTGGATTAGACAGAAAGGTTTTTGATCAAAAACACATCCCCTCATTTAATATAAAATAGCTATAATGTATATTTTTACATGCCAGAAGCCCTTTGATCAAAAATATGAGCTACAATTTCTAATGCTTTTATAAACAAAAGCCCCTTAAGTAAAAAAAAAAAAAAAAAAACAACCAAACCAAACAAAACACAAGAGATCAGCTGCTATTACTTTAACATATGCTGCAAACGTAACAGCAACCAGCTACACTCAGAGGGAAAACAGTAACGATGATACCACAGAGATGAACTTTCTACCATCTCAGAGAAATAGTCTGTCAGTATTAATCAGAAATGGAAGACCTCTGATGGCCATGTAATTAACTCAGAACCATCTCTTTCCATCCCAGCCCACCCAAGTGCTGCTAGTATTATTCTATCATGCTACTTTTCTATACTATCTTGCAGAAGTTCAAGAGAGAGAAAGTAGTTTAAAACAATAGTTCAAATTACTGATCATTAAATGAAGCAACCAGGAATATTCTGGTATTTTTTCTGGTATTTTTATCTACCTTAAAACATGATTCAATGTATTTGATGACAATGTAAAAGCATCATATGTATAACATCTCTTAGAAACATTGGACTATATTCAATTTAATTCTAAACACATGTTCTCTAAATAAAATTATTGGGCTATTCAGGGAAACTTTTATACATGTACCTTCAATTTCCTCTGAGAAGCACAAAGGAAAAATAGGAAAGGAAATAATTAAATTGAGTGAAAACATAACTTAAGAAAGAAAAGTTAAATCGAAGAAGAAAAATGCACCTACCACACTCAACCGCTTCCTCATCTTAGAACAGCCAAAAAGACAAAGTATTATTGTTTAATACTTCATAAATAGAAAAAAAATCAGGTATGTATGCTACTCTCAAATTTTCTTGACAGCACCTATTAATTTGAGGCATATACCAACATACCAGTAGTGAATTTCACTACACTCAGAAAAGGATGCAAAAAGGCATTGAAATACTATGTACACTTTAAACTTCCCATATGAAATTCTTCCACTATTCATTTGGTAGCAATGACCTTACCCAGCTGTCATGGAAGATCTCTTTGGTATTAAATGTAAAGTTTGTTAGTTCCAATCAATCAGTCTTAACCTAGAATTTCTAAGAATCACTACCATGAACATGATCTCAGTATTTTCTGCACTTATAGTAACAGCTGGTACTGCCCTTGGAGATGGATTTTGAAGAGGCTTTTTGGTCATGGCTTTTTTGTTTGGTTGGTTTTGTTTGTTTGTTTTTTGTTTTGTTTTGTTTTTAAAGTCTACAACTGCAGCTGAAAACATGCTGGAAAAATTTATATACTCTTGTAATCTTTTCTCTGACATTATCCTAATGTAAGAGATCTACTTAAGACTTTCTTCTTACCTACAGTAAATCAATAAATTTCTGCTGCCTTGATAGTAGAAAACATACATTTTTATAACCGTCTTTTGGGTTATACAGAAAATCAAGATAAATATAATGAATTTTTGTTCACAAAGATATTATATACTAAGGTTGAGATTTATAGAGAGATTTAACAATCTATCATTCAAATTTCCTTTAGAATGTGGATAAATAGGCTTAAAATATAATTATTTCAAAGACTTTCCATGAAGCATGTCTTTTCTCAGAGTGTGAAAAATTATTCAAGAGCTATTTTACAATCTTTTATGCATAACTAATGTGCAAAATAAAGGCTAGGTCAAAATTCTCCTGCATATATGACCACATGGAAGAGCTCTTCTCATTTCATGTCATGAAATGGATATGAGTCTCTTCTGCCAAAGGAAAATACTGTTTTGTACAATCACTTCTGGGTGCCATTTTTCTTGAGGATTTACGTTTTAAAATGTAAATTTGGAAGGCTTTTCTGAATCTTATTTAAAGTTTATTTCTATGGTCAAGGTGACCATATGGTTTATGTTGGCTGGGAAGTCCTCTAAGGTGAACACTGCTTGGTTGACCACATCTGGTGCCTTAAAAGAGTGTAGACAGTTTTGTGAGTTGAAAGTGAAAACACTGGATCCATTTTCCTCTCTTGACCTTAAAAGCTCCCAGTTCTTGACGAATGCCCTAAAGCTGGATCTAAAATGGCAGGCTGGCTTTCAGGTACTAATTCTTTTCTCCTTCTCTGTGTTGTACGACAAGTTTTTCTATATTTCCATTTCCATGACTTTCAATGGACTACAATGTATCTCTTGAAAACAAGTCACTAATGCTCAACACCAGTTCACATAAACAGATTTTTAAAGTCTCATGAATTCAAGAAAGTTATTTGACTTAACTAGTGAGTGTGCATTTTAAAATACTGTCTGGTATTTTAACACTGGTAACAAGTCCTCATTTATGGACGTGAAAAACCAGAACAGGAGCAAAGAAGGTCTGTATGTACACATGGAGAGAGGTGTGAACCGGTGTACACTCGCTCAACCCTTACCACTGCAGAACTCACAGGAGTCCTGCAGGTTTGGAAGATGGTGAACTTACAGCATCAGGGCTGAGAACAGCTGAAAGGAATCCAGGCTTCTAGGCTAACCCCAGCCAGGAAAGGGAACACACTTATCCATAAATGAAAGACAGTAGGATTCCCAAGTGAGTCAGCTGATCCCAGAGAGCAAAAGCCAAAATGTCTACAAGCTGAGGTTTAATGCTGAGATTAAGTAAAGGAGTTCTGAACTTTTTGTGTTTTGTTAAAAGTCTTTCTTCTTAATACTGCTCTTAACTTTCTTCGGCTACTCTTAAGGTTGAAAATAACAGTCTGTGATGAAAAGATTTTGGAAATCACTGGGTTTTCATAGTTTAATGCAGCTATAAACAGTCATCAACATGTAGCTCCCACTTTGAACTTTACAAGGAATTTTACCAGGGCTATTGCCTGTCCCTAGTAAAGTCAGAGGTTACTTGCCAGGAAACTTTGTATTGTGATTCACTATTAAATACAGCTCTGTGCATCTGGAGCAGTTGTATGAATGCAGCAAGTGTCCAAAGTTCCAAAGTTCTGAGACATGAAAAACTGGGGCCAGTACAGTTTCACTAAGTTGAAGTGTGCTGAGAAAGGAAATAGAGATCTTCATCTGGAAGGGACAAACTAAAGACTAAAAGAGGTCAAGGACTAAAGAGGAGAAAATCTGATGGGAAGTAGGAAAACAAAAGCAACGACAAAATGAAAAAAGAAACCAAACCCAAACCATAAGGCAACATGGAACAAATAAAACATGGAGAAAAGAAGAAATACAATCAATGAAATATATTGTGGTAAGAAGGGAGAGGAAGTTCCAAAGAAAATAGTCATGAAACAGGTTTATGAAATGACAACAAAGCTGTAACAAGACAAATGGGAAAAAAGAAATAGGAAACACAAGTGCAAGGGAAGCTTAGGAAGTAGGTGGTTTTATTCATTTTAGAAAGATTTCAGCATAGCCAATAATGCTAAACTATAACAATGAAAACCAGTATCACATACACTGTGTTTTTGTGTGTATTTTAACTGAAATATAATCAAGACTTGATTTTGGGGGCCTCACCTAAACTATACTACGTAGGAAGCTCAAAACTAGGGCCACTTCCAGGAGCATTCTCAACCCTTTGGAACAGTCCAGCACCAGACTAAGATTTTTAGCTTTTGCTGACTTTCTTTCAGAAATATTTCCACCAAGCAATTTTACTTAGATGTTTCTCAATCAAAAATTAGATCCAGCAGCTCTGTACTAGTTTCTTATCACAAACAAGTTGCATTATTCCTTAAACTATACTTTACTTTAGTACAATGGTCTGCCTTATAGTGAATATATTAAGCACTCTTGATTTTTTAGTGATGAACAGTCTCACACAGCAATCAACATTGATACTGTTTTGCAGGTTTTTATCCTATGGAATTTTGTAGATTGAATGATACACATATATTCATGCAACAGGAAATGTAAGATGATCTAATTTAATTCTCTCATAAAACCACCAGATAACAGTATCTCTATGAAGATAATTTGGAAAATGAAGAAGGACAGTCTTGCAGTGAAGGACAGATCCATTTCGACCTTGACTCAAATGTCATCCAGCTTCCGGTTTCCTTAATTTCTCTGTGGTAGCAGGAAGTTAAGATTTGTAAGGACAGGAGACTTCTGAACAAAAATGCTAATGTGCTAATTTATAGGTCTGGTTTATTTTTTGTTTATACTTGTAACTACCTGCAGGTGGGCAATCAAGTTTCAAATGTGAACACAGAAAAATACTGAGAAGAAAGGCAGAGTTAAGATTGTGCAGCAATTATAACAAGCAAAAGAATCCTACTACACATTTATCCTAAATGTTTGGTCTTCAAATACAAGTCGTGCAAAGCATTTATTCTTTTTGCCTGTTTAAATTTTTTTGCTGGCAGAACACAATCTTCAATTCAAAAGACACTCAGCTATGGGTAAACTGGGCTACATCTTGTTTGAATGAACACCATTTGGCTGCAGTTAAGTCTTTCCTCCTGCTCATACAATGCCAGTCACATACAGTAAATCAAAATTGAAAGTAAAATGGGTTTTAAGCCTTAGAAAAACGATATGGTCATGGCTTTATCACAGTAAGTATTTACATTTAGCATTAAATACACAGAACAAATGTATTTTCAAGGAAAAGACATCTCTGAACAACTCTGTCATATATGCTACATACATATATTAAACTGTACACACAGGGTATGGATATACACATACACATATGAATGCAGTGCACAAGTTAACAGAGCTTATAGGCTACACAAGTATAAAATATAAAGTTACCAGTAATTTTCATACCAGAGACAACACATACATAACGTAAGAATAAACACAGTAACCACTGTGAAAGCAAAGTTATGCTGAAGGAATATAATTTCTTGGCTGATTATTGCAGTTTATAACAACTGCAGAATAGTAAGTTGTTTGGTTGTTATTAAAAGAATTTTTTTTTTCCTTAAAAAAACAGGTTATCACTTTTGCCTACAAATTAAAGTAATCTACACGTGCAAGAATGACCAAACCTGTTGGCAATATCTATTACAGTCAGAGCATGAGCAGTCTTTGTATTGAAGTTAACAGACTGGGAGCTATTAAACAAATAATTCTTCCCCGTACAAAGTCTCATGTCACTCCAATTTAGCCGGCATGCAGCAACAGGAGAACTCACAGAGCCAGCTCTGGCTGACAAAGCTGTCCAAGCTAAGGTGACCTCCTAAAGCCAGGAATGCTGTTAAGTATTACTGAGGAATACCAGGTGAGCAGATTTCTGTGGAGCTGGCATTCAGCAGCATCCCAAAAGCTCAGACACACGAAAGCCAGTTGCACATAGGCAGACACACCTACAGTACCTCCCTCTGTATCCCAGAGAGTTCCCTCATACCCACCCAGGTATATGGCACGTTCACCATTCCAGCACATGCAGGGTTAGTCCTACTCACACAATCTCATGCAACTCTGTTCCTTTACTTTCATTCCATTTTTCTTTTTTTTCCCTATGCTGCTTGTTCTTACAAATTTTCTCCCCAGTATCATTTCCCCACAGTATTAATGTACAAAACTGCTTTTTGCTGAAAAGTAATTTCTGTTAAGTATTGAAAAAATGCTGAAAATACTTCAGTGGTTTGTTATTCCTCCATCACTTCTGCACTAACCCTGAGACTGGGAATTAACACATCAATCTTAACAGCAGGTCAGAACATCTAACAGCCACTTATCTCATGCATCAAATATTACTCTTGAACTTGCTAAGGTTTTGTACCAACAGTAGCAAAACAAATCAGGTCAGAGTTCTTGTCAGTAATTTTTGCATTCACTGTTTCAAAGACTTTTACAAAATACATATATTAGCATTTTATTTAAACAGAATCAGCAAGCAACTGAACCACTGCACAAATAGCAATGACTATAGCAATGCTCTTGCATAATACTGTTAATTGCATTAATCTAATAATTTCAAAGCCCATCCTCTGTGGAGTTTTTCTTAATGGGGCTTATGGGCTGCTTTTGTCCATCTGTTCTTCCATTGCCCTTGTTGCAATACCTTGTCCTTTTCTTCATCCTCAATACAAAATTTCACTTCCTCTCTTTTCCCTTTATTTTTTATTCCTACTTTTTCTACATCTTCCTCTTGTCAGCGCAGGTTCCACCTACACTGCCAGTTTCCTTCAACTTCAGTCCCAGATACCATCAAACTCTGCATCTTCTCCATTTGCACATGAAAAAGTATGATTTCACTTACCTTTCAGTATGGAGTGTACACTGTTCTGCCCCCTCCTCCAGTGCACACATGACATGTGAAATGTTTTTCACTTTAACAGGCACCATGTGAGAATGATTGTGTTTTATCTTCCAAGAAAAGGGCTGGATAGGCATGTGTATTTACACATAGACACAATGGAACAGTTCACTTGGCTATTAAAGTGAAAATAATAATTGGCATTTCCATTAAAAACTGATCCTTTTAATAACTTAGAACTAGACTGGGTTTATTTCAGTGCAAATAATTCTTGCAGAAAAGGTGTTGCAGAAAGTAGTTTTTACTCTTTCCTCAATATGGGAACGCATACAATCTTCACCTAAAAGGCCCACTTTTATTTTGCTTCCAAGTGTATAATACACAAATATGTGAAAATATTAGCAAACTACATCCATTGCTATGCTGAAAAGAGTGAAAAATTCAAAATAGGAAACAGAAAAAAGGCTTCCCAAAAGTAATCCAATCTATCTCCTTTCAGGTTTTCAAACATATTTGATTATCAAAGCAAAACCAGTTGTTGACTGTTTCAGAGAGCTCTTTGTACAGACAAATACAACAGTCCTTTCCAGTTCCAGGACTGGCTTGAGAAGAAAGGAAAAAAATAAGTTATTGGATACTTCTCACATATTATATGATTTTAACTTATTTTTAGATTAATTTTCAAGTAGAAGGACACCATCACCCTGGAAACCCACCTAAGAAACCAGAGCTGATTCACATTTTTTAGGTATTCGAGAAAACAGAGTATTTTTCCTTGATTGTCCCTATTAAAAACAAAGCTTTGTATCAAGGTTTTTTCCTCATTACAAAACAAGGGATTTGTGGAGTGAGTTGACTGAACAGAGCAGACCAACAGCCATGCCCACATACCAGGTGTCAAGAAAGCTTCCTAGTGCAACTTCCAGTCCTGTCAGGAAAGGGACGTCTCTCAGCAGCTCTCCTGAAGTCAACAGGTTTTCATCTTTTTTTGGAAGCCATAAGAATAGCAACTGGCAAACTGCCCTTTTTATCCAAACTGCTAAGGAAATTCAGGTCACATGACTGGATGGGATCCACTGCAATAGCAAGCAGCCTCTCAATATACAGCAAGTTCAGGATGATCTACAGAACATGTTTTCCCACATAATTATCCTTCCAAGCACTGGAAAACTCTATATTAATATGAAGGATTAAAAAGAAATCTGAAGAAATCAAGCATTATCAATTTCCCACCTTCATCCATGGGCTAAAAATAAAAAAACAGAATTGAACCCAGCAGTTCCGTCCAATTTTCTGTTCTCTATGTCACCTTCCTTACATGTTTCTGGTACTGTCAGAATGCTGGTTGTTCAGCTGAGCAATGCATGATTTTTCCAGCATCTCCTAGTTTTGGCAAGATGATCGCTGTGCACAAATACAAACATGGCCTCTGTATCTCACAGCTTCACTGCTATGCTTGGTAACACAAAAAAGCTGATTAACTTTAGAAAGATCACAGAGGTGCAGAGTTTCCCAGGAGAATATTCTTGAAAATCCAAGCAAGTGGAAGGTTCTCCTGAGAGCAACTTGAGCAACATCCTAGTCACAATGTTTTCTTCTACAGCCAAATTCTGATCTTTAAAATGTCTTCCCTATGAAGGATCTGAATTCCCTCCCAGAACTAAAAACATGTTTAGTCTTTGAACGAAGGGATAAACCTCTACTCAGAACAGCATTTCCCCTGTTCCCATGAAAATCTGGCAGATACAGCAGCAGACTGTCTTAAGAAAAAAGGAAGAGAGAGAATGACAAACCTACATTACTCTGCAGTCTTTCCTCCTTCAAGAGGCACCACTGCCTTTTGATGGTATTTAGCTGGAACTTGCCTTGTTCAAAGAAATTCCAAAAGAGAACAGTAACAGGCATACTGCTTGACCCTCACACTCTGTCATGTTTTAAAGGAAAGGGGAAGAAGAGAGGAACTCTTCTCCCTGTTTAAGCTAGTTAAGGCAGGCAGTGGAAAAAGCAGAGACAACAGTAGACAATGTACTCTGGGTCTTCTTTAGGTTGTAATTTTGGCAATTCTCAATCAAGTTCAGGCTGCCTATTTGGAAGGATGAGATGCATCTTGTAAAACCTTTCACTTGAAGGTCACTAGAAAGATGCAGTCCATTACAAAAGGATTCATGCAGTGTTGCTGCAGCAGCTGATTTACCTCTTCAAAAGCACCAGTGCCACCTTAATTGAAGGCTCTTGCTGAGTGTATTATCCAGATTCAAGAACAGTGGGCAGAGAGAAATAGCTATACCCTGGGATCAGACATTTTTCCAAAATTGGGGCAGAGCAACTTGACCTAGAACCTAGAAAAACAACAGATTTACTACAAGCTGGAGGAGCTCCTCTTGTTTCTAAGATCTATGTAAACAGAAAAGCTATAGTGCAATTGTAATGTCTGCTACTGTAATTCCAAATCTAATAAAGGGCTTTGGAGTTAACAATAGCATTAGGCTGTACAGTCAAAGAGTGAAATGGAATGAAAGATAGAAAATGCAGATTATTAGAAAAATAACAGTTATTGTCAAGCTTCAGAACACAACAACCATAGCAAGAAGTTAGGAAAATTGCAAGAAACCTTGGTGAGGAGTTTTAAAGTTAAAAGCATTTAGTTTGGCACTTAGTGTGCCAGCATCCACTGTTTGCCATAGTATCCATACTTTTTCTTTCATTGTTAGATAATGAAAGTTGGTTGGAAATATTAGACCACCTTCTGAGTACTTCTAGTTGAACTCACAATCATGTTTGCATTTAAGATTTATATCCTATTGAAGTGTGATAGTTTCTTACATTGCTGATTTTGTTATGAGTCTGTACAACTGAAAGAAATAACAGGTCAAGTAAAATATGTAATAATACTTAAACCAGATGTTGATGTAAATTCCAGTGAAGAGAAAATATTTGTTTCAATGTATGCGCTTTCTTAGACGTTATTTTTCTTATATTGTGCAACTACTGTATTTAAAAACAGAGGATGAATTTGTTTAAAAAACAGTAAGAAGTGATTCTGTGAATGTGTATCAGTGAACTGAATGTTCTGACTTCTAAAAAATTCTACTGCTTCATGGACACAAAAAATTACCAACTATATGGGGGAGAGAAGGGGAGACTACCAGACCTTTTATCTTACTCTCAATATAAATTTCACTGCATTGATGCAGTCCAAATTATATAAACTGCTGAGCCAATTCTGTACTGTTTCAACAGGAAAAGAATACTCTTCAACCTTTGAAATATTACATATCAAAATATTAATTGGGCTCAGTACTTCAAAAGCAAAGTCAGAGGGCTGGGAAAGTTTCTAGCTGCTTTTAAAGCTTTTAATGACATTATTTATATTTATTTTCCTACTGACACAATGGGATCAAGAAGCTGTTGTGCCCAGGAGAAATGCATCCTGTAGTTGAAACAAACTGCTATTTTATAAGGTTAGAGATGTGGAGTATTATTTCTATTCCAGGTTAAGAGACTTACATGATTTTCTGTTGGAAATTTTCAGTGGCTGAACCTGCACTTCTGGTCTTCTTAGTGCAAATCTCCTATAAAATGGGAGGTGGTGGGGAAAAGACACAAATTCCTCAGTTTTCACTGCAAATTTGCGATTAATAAACACTTAATATCATAAGACTATTGCAAAATATCCCGAAGATTTTATAAGAAATTAACTTAAAACAATGCAATCCATTCACAATCTAAAAATATTAAATCTTGCCTGAAATTTTTGTAAGCTCTCCAAAACCTGCTGCAGTTCTTATTCCTGCATAGTACATCAGTGTGGATGCAGATACTGATGTGCTATTTTCCATATGTTTTTCCTTTCAATCTGGATCAGTGTTATCCTATCAGTTTTTGTCATTATTAATTCTAGCCAGAGAAATGAGGAAATCCAGAGTATTTCAGCAACGTTTCCAAGTTCACTTGTCCTGCTGCAAACGCACATTTATTGTACCCATGTAGTCTATGAGCATTACACATGCCAACTATGCTAACTTAACAACTCAGCAATAAGTCTATTATTCTCTTACTACAAAAAATAATGAAATTATGCTTCTCAGTAGCTCACCTCTCCTGGAAATGCTTTGAAGGGATCAAGCCTGCTCTGGGATTGGCATCACCTTCATGTTTGGCTTGCCACCAGGTTGCATCATCCTGGCTCATGATCTGAAGGATATCTCCTTTTCTGAAAGCAAGTCCAGCTTCTTTACAAGGAATTGCTTTATCTTCATTAGGATCATAGTCAAATAAGGCTCTGATAAACATCTGAAACAAAGAGTGTTTTATCTTTAGAATCAAAATATGAAATGCAATCCAAAGGTATCTCCCTTTTCTGTTTCTACTGTTCAAAACCACTGAATTAAATAATGTCAACATTTACTGCTGCAAAACATCTTTACGGATGTCTAGCATTGGAAGTTCATATGGCAATGTTCAACTCATTGCTTCTGCAACTGCAGTCTCAGTGGAGTAAAGGCTCTGTGACCCAAGGCAAGCAGGACTTTGCAGGTGCATAGCGTGCCCATATGAGGAACAGAGAAGATACTGTTGAACCAAGATGCTATTGAGTGTCTTCTACCTAGTGAATGATGGAAGAAGTATTTGGAACCAGGTCCTTGCAGAAGGTGGAAGATTACCTGTCAACTACACAGCTGAGAGTTCAGGCTTAAGAACCACGTTAAACCCATAAATTCAGCATCTGTGTATTGAAGTGTTCAGTGTGCTATATATTGCCATGTTACAAAAACTGAGTCTACAGAAATAAATCACATTCTTGGTTCTGTCATGCAAGCAAAAAATACATATCCTCAGCGTAACAGTTACTGTGGAGGCTTCTGAAATAATCTTGCTTACCTTGCCTTCCTTCACTGGCATTTCTTCCTTCACACTGGGTATAATTTTAAATGTAATGGCTCCTTGAGACTGAGCCTGGTGAACATTTGAAAAGAAAATGCACTGAAAATTAAGCTATACATTTCAAAGAAATCTTAGAAGATAAAGAAATTCAAATGAATTTAAAAAAATATAATGAGTCTATCCTCCCCCATGCATGATCTCTGGAGTTTGACAGCTTCACTCAACCAAACTTTGTATTACAAAATACCCACTTGAAATGCTTGGTTTTTTTGCTTCTCTGGTGGGGCAGATGGACCATTAAAAATTGGGACCTGCATGGTTCAGAGGTCCCACTTCTGTACTGACGGCAGGAGAAAATGCTACAGCTAAAATGTATGCATATTAGAAGCAACTGCTGGACTCCTGGCACAGTTTGGACATCCTTGGAAAAACTGAACTAACATTTCATTTTTCAAAAAAAAAAAAATTATAGAAAAATTCAAACAGGCTTGTGCCATATTTATCATATAGAGCTATTGGGGGGGGGATTTATTCTCTTGGCAACTTTAAGAAACTAGAAAAGAAAAACATATTTGAATAGACTACATGTACTAAATGGAAAAAAAGCTCTCCACTATAAATCTTAAACAAGTTAGCCATCATCAAGCACCTCATCCATTCATCTTTCCCTATATCCCACTTAAAGTGTGTCTGGCTGCATTTTACTTATTAACCACAATATATTCCCACTGCCTCAGTGACATTTTGCTATTGAAGGAAGTGCTAATCAGTTGGAGGCTCTGCTACTATTGCATGCAGCCGACAAGTTTCATAAAATGAGCACAGTGCTACAGACAGCCAACGATTTAAGCAAAATGGAAACAGGCCTGTCCACTACCAAGCGAGACATTCTTCTGCCGGCATGTCTGTGATCCAAGGCTCACTGTTTGACAGGCAGCAGCCAAGGTCTTATTTCACCCGCCGTAGGACTGGAATCAATAATTTTGTTACTTTTGAAACAAGCTCTAACTAGCTTTTGATGTTTATACTGTACCTCAGAAAGGTAAATGGGGAAATTGTTCACACCTTTTCTAGAGGTATTTTGTTTCTAGATATTTTAAAATATTAATTTTTGAAGGAAACTATGGTTCTGCAGGGAACATGAAACCATGAAGCAAGAATGAGTATCAGCAGGCTAGCCCTTGAAATGAATCATCTCAATTACTGAACAAAAACTGTGAGACAGCTGCTCAATCAGCAGGACAGCAAGGTATTTATGTATATAGAAATGCCTATAGCAAGAATAACAGAGCTGTCATGAACATCATCAATTTCTTTGATGTAAAAATATTAAATATTTCTGAAAAAGTCTAAATTACCTAATTTGCAAAAGTTTCAATAATGAGAAATCAGGCTGGCTTTAAAGACTGTGCAGTTTAGAAGAGCACAGACAAAATAATATCTATGGCTATGTACTGTAAATCAGTGTCATATAAAATCTTCATATACCAGTTATGCAGTCTATCTAGTACGTGTATTATTATTAACTGTCACATGGAGTGACAATGAGTTATTAATGAGTTATTAATGAATACATTTAAAAGAGTTTGAATTCAACAGATCATGGTGGGCCTTAAAAACTGTAGGTTATAAACTGAAGCCTTCAACATTCTGCAACATATTTATGGCAATATTACTGTCTTAAACTCTTTACAAGTAATCTATAATTGCATATATATGTAATGCATGGAAAATCACTCTAAGAGAAATGACAGGTTTGTAAATGATGGCACTGGAAGAAAAGACATTATAGTAGAATATACTTTTTTCTAAAAATGCAGTAGAAATCATAAATCTAATTACTTTTTCTTGACTCTCCTAAATTAATTTTAAAATGTTTGGTATTTACCAAAATGTGTATTATTTCTTCAGGCTTTTTATCATCTACGGGAATCCCATTGACTTCCCTCAGTTCATCACCAACATGAATAAGCCCTACAGAAGAAAAAGAAGTTGAGAAGCTGTAGCTATGTATTACACAGAAACTGCCATTAACATTCAGCTTGTTTCTCCCTTGCTCATACACTTTAAGCTCTAACTTAAAAACAGGAATATATGGTGAATGTAACAGCTACTGTCCTCCCAGACAAATTTGATAAGGTGGTTGGTTAACTCACCTCCCTGCCTTCCTCCTAAAAATTAGTACCACCTTCTCTATAACTTTTCCAGACTTTCATGCAGATGTTTGAAAAATATCTGTGCCAATTCTTTTTCTACACATACTACTTTCTTAATGTTACACAGCTGCAAATAGTGCAAAGATCACTTAGGCTGGGAGTGCTAATTTGTGGCACAAATGCTAGCTAATCTATCTATCTATCTCTATCCATCTGTCTCTAGATTTACTCCATTACTGCATCTAAGAGTGAAACACAGCTGTCCTAGATCTTCTTCAGTGAAAAGAGACACTTTATTGTATGATTCAGGACTTGATCAAGTTTTAGCAGACACTGAGCATCCCAAACTAAACAATGGTGGTCAAGGATGTGCTGTTATTTTGGAACCTACCAGCTGAAACTCCAAATGGATGCCCTAATATAAAATAATGTCAGCACCCTGAGTTCCTCCATCAGCAGGTTGGTGTATCCCATCATGGTGTGATTCTTGAGGTGTCTGGCACAGGGACAGGAGTAGGACTTGATGATCCTACTGGCTCCCTTCCAACTCAGCATATTCTATGATTTATAAGTGGATTTCATCAACTGGAAACAGACCATGATACATATATATATATATATATTTATATATATATATATATAAATCCCTCTGTATCCACTAACTCAAAGATACCTTGCTGCAACTGAATTAGGGAAAAAAAATCAGCATACTTTCAGCAGTACTGAATTATCACTTTGGAAAACTGTCCAGAGCCCAAATACTTCTGTTTGTGATGTATTTAATTTCTACAAAATATGCCATTTTATCTCATCTTGTTCTGAGTTCTAGAACTTGAATGGCTAGTGCCAAACAGCAACACCTTACCACTTCTATCTGCAGCTCCTCCACGCATTATCCTGGCCACCACAATTGCCCCAGTATGTTCATCCCTTTTAATAGTAGCTCCCTCGGGTAAAAAAAAGAAAAAAAAAAAGTTATTTGGTTAATCTCAACACAATTTTAATATGCTACACTAAAAAACATTTGCTATGTAAAACTGCAAAAAGCTGACATTGTATTAATATGTGATTAAGCCAGAAATGATACTTGCTTATGAAAAGAATATACAAAATATGTTGCTCTATTTCTGTCCTCTTAAAATGTGTCTTGTTTTTCAATCAGAAGTAACTCGCATTCTGTGAGTACACAGGTTTAAAGAAAAAAGGACAATGATGGAAAAAGTTTGCTTTTCAATTTAATAGTAACTTCAGCGTACCTTATATGAGTCTGCTGCTAAAATTGAACTAAACTCCTGCTGCAAACTGATAAATTGTTGTTCCCACATCAAAATAGGCCATCCAGCACACTACAGGTACAGAAGGTATATCACTGTTCGTAACTGTTGCACTTTATGCTCAGAACTGGCTGTGCACCCACTGATCATCCTTTTGCTTTACAGTGTTATCAGTAAACAAATACAAATTTGAGAAGTGCCCCTGAATGTTGGGGCTCACCTGGAATACTCACAGGACAGAAATACAGAAGAGGTGAACATTTCCTGAGTTAGTCATGGCTGTTTTCATACATTATGCATAGACAGCCCAGGGCACTGAGGTAAAATGACATTGTGTAGTTAAATTCCCAATGAACAGCTGTCTATATGATAAAAATGCCTTTGTAACAAGAACTGTGAGGGTGCACTGAAAAGAGGCACAAGGTGATGGGGAAGCAGCAGGCAGCAGCAGTGCCAAGTGAAAAGGGACACGGAGGCACGGAGCCGCTGCCTCAGCTGCAGTGCCAGTCCTTTCAGGCAGAGCTGGGAGAGTGAGGGCGGAAACGCTGGCCCTGTTCTGGGAGACAGAATCCACAGAACAACCAGGGGGATTTTAACCAGGTAAGCTGTACTGCATAATCACCTCCAAAAAGGTTACTTGATTCAGTATTTTTAAAAAACAATAGAAAAATAGCGTGCGTTGTCCATCAGGTTTTTAACTGCACATGATTACTTTCCCATATTAATCTAATTAGTTACCTGCAATAGCTCTAACTTTGTTAATCAACAGAGATATTAAGGACTCTGTCAGGCAAGCCAACTTTCTGAAAACTTCCATATTTGCGATCAGTGAATGAACAGTACTACTTCACCTCTGAGTGCTACGTGCACTCTGCCATCACTGGTTAAAATTTCCTTCCATCAGAGACGTGTTGTGCTTGGAGTAAGGTACAGAAGTACTTTTTAGGAAGTTCCTTGAGTAATTTAATGGCTTTTATAGCTACCTTTCTATATTTGTTTAGAATAAACATGATCATGTTTATCACTACTTCAATTTTTAAGTGTTTCATGAACATAAAGCTGAAAATTGTACAAATAATGGAGCTGAGATTTTTCTACAGTTAGCAATTTCACTGACTGTAAATAAACTTGTTTCCTTTTACCTCTAAGATGGAAATACAGCACAAGTCATGAAGACAAAAAATGGGAGATTAATTTACATTTTTTGTATGCAAGTTGCATTTACTGCAAATAGAGAAAAGTTAAAACACTCACCATTCACTTTGACTGAAACTTCAACAGCAGCCAGCACTCCACAGCAAAACTGATGTGCTATGTTTGTGCATTTCAGTTTACATACTAAATTTATTAGTATGAAATTCTATCTATAAGCAAAGTAATTCTGCAATTTGCCAGTCTTATTCTTATGTATTGCTGATTATGTAATTATATCAGCATGCACTTGTTTGCATTACACCTTCAGATTAGTCTGAGAGTTTCAAAAATATAGCTTTAGTTACAGCTAATCTCACTTTAAAAACTCATTGCTAGACTTCTGTACAAAAAGAATTGCATATCATTAGGCATCTATTAAACAGCCTTAAGCCCCCTAGTTTATATCCCAATATTAAGTTCTGACCTTGCAGCAACAGCTACTAATTTGAAGTTTATTATTAATACCTGGAATGTTTTACCTGTTTTGAAGTAAAAAGGATTTTGTTGGGATTTTTTTTCTGAATATATCCATCAAAAAGAAAAGAAGCAGCATTAGGATGCTAGAGGCAAATATAAATACAGGACATTTCCACTACACTGTCCATACAGAACAGGCTCTCCTAATCAATCAAGGAAAAAGCCTTCATCAGAAAGGCTTTATGCCTTCTACCTAGAATTCAACACCATGAAATGCCCCCAAATGCAAACAGCAAGCAATGACTGACAGCCCTCCCCTGTGATCACCCACTATCCCAGCCCTGTGCTGATGTCTGGAAAGTGATACTTCACTTTGCCAGGCTTTTTAGACAGATCCTACAAAAAAACCTGTGTGCAATCAAAGGCCACACTATTGACCCAGACAGCATCTGGAAATAACAATAAGGCTCTCGTTCAAGTGGAACAGTCACTTCATGCTCTATGTGATTATCACTACTGGCACAAAATTAATTTTCCTAGCACAGATTAACTGATCTGAAAGATGGCCCCATGAAGATAACAGGTAAACTGAAATTTTCCAACAAAGGACAAAAACAAGTTCAAAATGACAGGAAAATTATTTAACTCAAGTTTGCTCACTGTCAGTAGCTCCTCTGTGGCAAACTCAACATGAATGGGCAGGTCCATGAAAAACACTATTTGAGTTTATGTATTTGTATCTTCAGTACACAAATTAAAAAGGGGGTTCTATAAATTCCACTTTACTCCCAATTTAGAACTCTTAAATCATCAAACACAAGTGGATTTCTTTTGAAAACCTGAGGAGTTGATTTTCTGAAAAAGCAGCTTCTCTTGTACTGCTGCCAGCCCTGCTTAAACTATGAGGTATATATAATCTGGCAAGAAATTCTCCTTATAAGATGTTCAGCTCCAGTACTTTCAGTTACATGTGCAGTGCAGCTCCTCATTTAGAGCTTTAAAAATGGAAGAAGGTTAGACTGGACCTTGAGAGCTGGAAAATATTTTTGGTGTTGTGAGCCAAAAGTGTAAGTTACCCTAAATGAGACATATACAGATGTAATAGCATAGCTCAGTTTAAAATACTTTTAAAGGGAAAAATAAGGAGTTTGGGAGCCATATGGTGATCAGACTGAGAAAATGCTTAAAGGTATACCATACAAAAGCACTAAAAATAATACAAGTTCCTTCAGCAAGGCTCCTTCACTGTTTTTTAGTTGCTTTTTTTTCTCCTCCATTTTTAATGTAGTACCACTCAGTGAGAAGCATTGCTCAGTGTTTCACAGACGTGAGCTTTATTAATTCATCCATTTATCTGCTGGTTCCAGAATATAAACATTTTAAGTCTTTATTTTTAAAGAAAGAAAAACTAGCCTGTAAAATATATTACTAATAAGAGAATTTGAAACATCAGGAATATTTTTGCATACCCTTCTGTTAAACAAAAGCACATGCAGATGATAGATGCAAATAAGTACTTCAATAGGCCTTATGTTAATTCATTCTCTACTGAAAGCGCAAATACAAGTATCAGTTACCCACCTTGCAGTGAGGAGTTATTTAAAAATTGATGTCCACTTTTATGTAGACTATGTAGACTAAAGCTAACCCTACATCCAAATTAATCCCACCAAAAAACCAGCTAGGTTCATCCACTACCGTGAACTGAGCTACAGGGACTAAGAGTGTGAGGTAAGTAAAAGCTGTAGGATCTGCATGGACAGAACACACAAATGACTCCTTTAAATCACCAAAACTGATTTCAACCAAGTTCAGCTATGGAAATCAGGTATATAGTTCCAGTTACGTGTCCAGGCTACTTCTGTAGCTCTGGAGAATGAATCGTCCTTTCATTAAGTCAGGAATCTTAAATAGATGGCATGGCTCATTCTCTGGAGCTGCCTATTTTTCTCTTGACTCTACACACGGCATGGCATAGAGGTTAGTTTTCAAATGGCCAGATTTACGTGAAATGAATCTTTGTGACAAAGAAGCAACCATCTTAGTGTGAAGAAGCATCCTATTCAGAGTAACAGCTGTAACAAACCTGGAGTATTACATTTGAAAGCTGGAAGTAGTAGGAGGCCAGGTACTGAACTCCTGGTAGTATGGTTATTCATTTTGGATATCAGGAATGCTAACTAGGAGCAGGGCTGTGGCTGAAAAAGCCTTGGAGAGGTAGGTATAAGTAAAAGCTCTCCAAGCTCTCTGATAAAAAGCCCAGTTACAGACAGGTGAATTTTGGATTGTCTCTGAAAAGAGATGTTTCTACTTCTCTTTAGGTAAGGTTCAGAGATGTTTCAAATTTCTTTGTTAAAATAAAACATCCTAACACAATTTCACCTCACTTGAGGGAGACGCTGCTGGAATGGCATTTGTTAATAGAGCATTAAAAAACCGCCAAACCCAATACTGTGGAAGGATTAACAAAAAGTTTAAAACACCTCTCTCAAAAAACTGGGGGAAAGTTCAGCACTGACTTCTGAATTGATGAAATCTGGCAAACAGAAGGCCCTCCTACAAACCATGTGTTTCCCTCTCTTTTGAAATGATTACTCCTGGGAGCTCAGGCTTCATTAATATATGATTAACCTCAGCTCAGAACACTGGTGAGGTGCTTAACTCACAGAAAAGCACAAACAGGAGCACAAAAGGAAACGTGGTGCAGTTTTATATAAAAATGGTCACTAGGTATATTCCAAAGAAGTTAAGAGAATGTCTAATTGCTTCACAGTGAGTACTGTTGAAAGTCATCCAAAGGAAATGCAGTTCAGAATGCCTAGGGTGTGCCAACTGATGTAAAGCTCATGGCTTTGCAGGAAAACAATCTCTACTGCTTGGGTACAAATTGAATATGAGACTGTGTCTGGAGTGGAAGAGAAGTCTAAAGAGCTCAGCATCTTCAAGTTAAGAAACCAGACAATCTCTACCCCAGTAAAAATATTGCGTAGTACTTCCAATCTCAAGCTCAGTTGCTTCTAGAAGTAGAATTCAGATATAATGTTGCAAGTGGAAGTCAGACTTTTTGACTGGAGAACAGTGAATCGATTAACAGAACAAGTAGAGACTCTTTGATCTCTACTAAGAATATCCAAGAAAGCAATATCCAAAAATATTGGAAAAGAATATCCAAAGCAAGCTCTGAAGAAAAATCCATTAAAAAAACATGGAAATAAATACTAAATGAAATTATAATTAGTTTAGTAAACATAGATCATGGTGTATCTTCCTTTAGTAAAATAACTTTTGGAAGCATAAACACAGTAGATCCAATATATACAGTATAAGCCTGTCTTTAGTTATCCTGCCATGCTGTATTTCGGTAAGACCTTATCTGAATTACTAGCCATGCTTCCTCTCACCCCCACCTAAGGGGGAAAAATTTAGAGAAGACAAAGACACAAATAATAGGTTTGTTATTTATTGTGGTGGTGGTGCCATGATGAACCACTGTAAATCTGACACAAAGAAATTAATGTTTGATGTGAACATGAATAATGCTAAAGTGGATTGAATGTGCATTATGGAAGAGGAGGAGGGCACTATATTCTTTGAACTCTTCCTGGAGAACAAGTAATAGGACTCACCATAAGCTCTTCTCTAACAAAAATAAAACATCACAATAGGCTCAGGATCTGGAAAGATCTCAAATACAGTTTTCCCACACAGACAAAGTACAACCTTAGAAATGTTAGAGATTCCACATCTGCTCCTGTGCTGGACTTGCCAACTGATGGAATACTTCTGTTAATTCTTAGTCTAAACCTCCCAGGGCTGCACCTTGTGACCACTGTCCCATGTTTTGACATCTTTCACTGCTGAGGAGTTTGAATTTATTGTCCTTGTGAGCTCCCCACTCTCAAGTACTTGTACACTGCAATTAGCTCCCACCCTTTGCCTCCTCCTAATAAAAGGTTCTACAACAGATTCTGTTGTAAGGCTGTTTTCACTTTGGTAAATAAACAAAGCAGTCTTAAACTACAGAAATCAGTTTGTTCACATGTTTTATATTTTCCACGGCTGCTGTCGTGTCTAGTAAAAGATCTAAAACTCCCTCTCTGTTACCTCTGTAGCACAAGAGTTGTGCCAAGTGTGGATTTAAGAGATTGTACAGGTTTGGGCTGGGATGGGGTTAATTTCCTTCACGGTAGCTCCTACAGTGCTTTGTTTTAGATTTGTGATGAAAACAGTGTTGATAACACTGCGAGGCAGTGCTTACACACTGTCAAGGCTTTTCTGCTCCTCGCCCCACCAGTGAGGAGGCTGGGGGTGCACAAGGAGCTGGGAGAGGACACAGCAGGACAGTCAACTCCACCTGACCAGCGGGATATCCTACACCACATGCTGTCATGTTCTGCAATAAAACCAGGGCAAGAAGAAGGAAGGGGGGATTGTGTGGAGTGATGTTTTTGTCTTCCCAAGAAACAATTACAAGTGATGGAGCCCTGCTGTCCTGGGGATGGCTGAGCACCTGCGTGCCCAGGGGAAGTGATGAACAAATTCCTTATTTTGCTTTGCTTGCACACGCAGCTTTTGCTTTACCTATTGAACTGTCTATCTCAACCCATGAGTTTTCTCATATTCATCCTTCCAATTCTCCCCCCATCCCATGGGGAAAATGAGTGAGTGGCTGTGTGGGGCCGAGCTGCTGGGCTGAAATAGACACACAGGTATCTGGAACAGCTCAGTGTCCCATTGGAGCGAGGAGGCAAGAGTGGAATTTGAGGAACAGCTCAAGGATAACCTTTGGCTTAAGCAACTGTTTTTGTCCCTTTAAGAGAGCTCAGAATCTCAGAAGCCAATATACAATGTATAAATTTCATAGAAGTTTTCAGCAAATATCTGAGTTATGTTTTAAAAGTTACTATTATCCAATCCATTTTGAGATACTATTAACTTATGGTATTTAACTCCTAAGTCTTAGTAACAAATCATGTTTGTAACATGAAACTGTAAGTTAAGATTTTATTAAGCTTTTTCTGACAAATTAAAAAAATGCCATGTTTTAATTAACAGTAAAAATAAGCTGCTCAATTAGTCTTCATTTCATACTGTATGTTCAAATCTCCACACACCTTTCAGAATGGATAATCTGATACTAAATCCTAAAGCAAGCTTGTTTTCTTTCACAAACAATTTATTTGATAAAAAAATATAAAAAACTTAAAGCTGTGATTTAAATATTTGAGGAAAAAATATTTAGTATGTTAAAACAAAGTAAGAACTTTCCATATGGTCAAACTTGTAATTATGCCCATAGGCACCTACAGTCAGTCAATAAGAAAACTAATTTCTTGTTTATTGATGCCAGAAATCCATCAAGAATTAGAGTGATAGTAAGATACCTACTGTGGGACAAGCTACCCCTGTTTGTCTAAGAGAAGCAGCACTCGCCCACTGTCATCTCATGTACAGTATGATGACCTTCTCAAAGTAAGTTTGCAGGTATTTCTCCAGGATTGCTGTACATTAAAACAAATATTCAGTATAACATAAAACAAAGGCCTTATTGGTTTGCAGGAGAAAAAGAACATAGTTAAATTTTATACAAGATGACTGCCACTCTAGAGCAAATAAAAATAAGCAAATCAGTAAAGCATTTTAATATTCTTGTAATACAACCTAGGTTTAGTCCTTTCATTTTTCCAGATATCCCCATGAAGATATTAACTTTCTAGTATTCATAATGCAAAGTACAACAACAGACATCTTAAATTTGCCCAGGTTTCAATTCAAGTATTTTAAAATATGTTTTCATGCTTTCTTTTCAGTGTACTGAAAGGTCATGGTTTTTTACATGAATGCTAGCAGGCACAGTTCACAACACAGGTCAAGATTTCTTTGGGGATTCATTCTCTGTCTCTCATTTTAAAGTAAGTTCATGATTTGAATTCAAGATAAAAGACAAACACATATTTGAGCTAAATGCTCAGACTGGCCCACATATATAATGCTTAAACACCATGATGATCAAAATCTTATTATTCCTTTCATATGCTTTACTAATAATGACTGTGAATGGAAGTCACAGGTGTATTACTTAATGTTACGAACAATCGTGTAATGTCTGTCTATCCACGTTTCAAGTTAATATCACACATTCACGTTCATAATCTGAGCTCTCTCCACCCTGCATGGAAACACAAAACCTCAAACCAAAAGACAGAGTCACCTACCAACGGTTCCCGGTTTTTGACGAGCCTAATTATTTTAACTGAATCCTCTTCTTCGTCAATATCATCAGGCATAGGGGGCAAGACAGGATCGTAGTTCTTCTGAGCAACAGTATCATGTACAGAGAGCAAAGCCTGGGAACATTAATAGTCACTATATTAGTTGGTATCCGAAAAGTTTAGGGAAGGCAAAGCAGAGGATATTATTTATACCCTGACTCTACTACTGTGATGCAAGTAGATTGAATATAATTCTTGTATACAATTTTACTTCATTTCAAACTGATGAAACAACTCCATAAAGAATGTTTCCATATATATAATGTATGCAACACTGCAGATGGAGAACTGTGTCTCATACACACAAAAACACCATGTGGTTTGCATGCTAGCTTGAAATTACAAGAACTATGAACACGAGAAAACCTTGGTCTCCAAAAGTAAGTAAATAATTATACTTGCCCAAAACGTTTATTTGATACAGTAGGCAATCCTATGAAACAAATAAACAAAATAAGCACTTTCCAAGACTTCTGTCCAAGCACAAGATGTGTGACATGAAGCTGTTGCCCAACCATTCCTTTCACAGGAGCTCTGAAAGCTTACCTGGTTACTGGATTCCTTTCATGTGAGCCTCAAATTATCTTAGGAATTTTTAATTTATTATGGAATTAATAACTGAGATTGAGGAACATACTACTGAAACAATTTGGTTTAGGCAGGTGCTTATCAACCACCCGCTGCATGTCTTTCTTGCCACCGTTCTTTCTCTTTTGCTTCTCCAGGTCATGCATAGCTTGAAAAATAGATTTTTCAAAGAAAACCCTAACAAAGATTGACAAAAGGTTCCTTCTTAAAAATAAAATAATTTATGAACTTTCAGGAAATAAAGAATCTTGAATGGCAAAGGAAATTAGAAAGCTCATTCTCCTAAGGCTAAAAAAAATCTCAGTGATAACACAAAATTCACAGCTCTTTCTAGATACAGAATTCCTGAAGTTCTTTTCTATTTTGAAAGGTCTTCATTATTTGTAATACTTTTTAAACTGGTGAAAAATGGTTAAGTAATGTTTTAAATTTTGTAGTGAAAACTGTACATTGTACCACAAATAACAGCAACAGCCATACGTGTAATTCTATCTACTGCTTTCAGTTGCTTCTGTTTTCAAGCAGTTTCCTCTCAATACGTGAAAATTTAACAGCTTTTCTTAATAAAGGACAGAAAATGGCTATATTTGTCTGATGCCAGTTTCCTTGCTACTTAGTAATAGATGGACAGTATTTGACTGAGTACATAAATGACCAGAAACTCTATGTTCTCAAGGATAACACAAATGTTTTTAAAAAGCATGACACTTTCATTATGCTGTTCCAGGGTTTTTTTTTTTTCTGAATGAAGGAAACTTTTAACAACAGAAAACAATTTCCAGGCAATGCTACAAGCTACCATGTCAAAAGCTGAAGGCAAAGAGCATATGGTAATCTTCAAATTCTGAAGTTTAAATTTAAACTTAGGGCTTCAACAAAATAAACACACAGGGAGATCGTGCCTGCTTCATGATAAATTACTATTGTTTGACTAATTTTTATGTGCATTGTACAATTTAATAAAAACACTTCAACACACTAATTATTTCTGGGTTTCTTCCCAATTACAGTTATAAATTTACACTACTTACCATCAGAAATTACCATCTCCCTCCAATAAAAGATCAGTTTTACTTTAGATCGGAGCTAAAAACCTCAGGCTAGCAATTATGGATCTTCCTGGAAATGTTTATTGTGATGCATCACATATGTAAAAGCCAGGCAATCACATGCAGTCCTCTAAAGATGTATGTGAAATATCAAAGATACACTAAAACAAAAGTAGTGTTTGCTTTTACTTCAGGCTACTTACTGTTAAGACTTCTAAAACTAGTCTTCTGCAATTACATTTTTCCACATAAAGCTAGGGCGCATTCATGGAGTGGTTCAATTTAATGAGGTTCTATATTGCAGTTTAAAAACAATCAGGCAGATAGAGAAAACAGATGAAAATAATATAAAGCACCATTTCCAGACTAAAAGGCAGACACTTAAAACATGTTCAAAAGAACCTGCCCTTGACGGTGAAACTTGCAAAACAGATTCTGTCCACTTCTACACTGAATTATGCCACCAGTGTCAATAAGACACTTCCTTGCTCTGACTGCCTGATCAAGCTCCTGGACACGGCATACAGACCAATGATGCATCCCAAGTGCTACAAGCCAATACCAATCAGTGCCTGGTATTTATGATGCTTTTCTTCACTTCAACTTCACAACAACTGGAACTTATAAACCCATTCCTTTCTTCTCCCAAAAAACCTATTAAACCACAATGTACTACAATTAGCAATATAGAATCTTTTCCTCAAACTCCAGCACTACTTTATTTCAGTGCAAAGATACTTATTTCAGTAAGAGCAGGAATGCCAGAAACAACGTGCCTTTTCTCAGTCAAGCTTTCAGAAGAGCTTCTGTCATCACAAACTTGTTTATGATGTACAGTGAACATGCTAAGATTTCTTTCCTTCTCGTCTTCCATCTCTGCTTCTTTTAACACACTACTCTCTATCCACTGTAGTT
Source organism: Oriolus oriolus (assembly GCA_013400235.1). Lineage (NCBI taxonomy): Eukaryota > Metazoa > Chordata > Aves > Passeriformes > Corvidae > Oriolus > Oriolus oriolus. The sequence continues at coordinate 216,789 of VXBT01002209.1, read as the reverse complement.
GCTCTGAAATATTCATCAGCACAGATTTCAACTAGAAGTCATCAGTCTGTCCTCGAGAGCACTTCGTATGTCTTAAACACATGAAGAAACTACCGTATTCATAGATCTTCAGCAGAATCTTTGTACCATTCAATTAATATAGTCTAAAGAACTACATATCAGAATAGATGTGTCTAGAGAAGGTTGGGACTTTATTTAAAAATAAACAAATAGCAAGTGCCAAGAAATAAAACTTGGATCCTGAGATGAACAAGATTTATCCTGAATAACTGGGCAGTAAATGCACAAGACAATGTAAAGGCAGCAATGTTCTCTTTTTGTACATAAGAAGTGAAGAACTGATTCATTTCCATACTAATTAATTTTTTAACTCTCACGAGAAACTGCAATAAGTGTATACCATTTTTAATTTTTTTTTTTTTTACGCGTTGGTTTTGTTTCCAAATACACAGATCTTCAGAGCTATGTACATAGGATCCAAAATTTGGGTCATGCATATTTAAGCACCTCTGGAGAAAAAGATTTTATTTCAGCTCTAAGTTTTATGCTTATGATTCACTAATGTAAACATGATCCATATTTAGAACTTGAAAGAAGGTATGATTCAAACTCCTGCACTACCTAAATATAAATATTGGTGTTCAGCTAAATTCTTAGACATGATCTAGCTGGAAATGAATACTTTCATTGGACCTCTGAAATGCCTAATAACTAGTACTGTATTTTTCATATTAAAACTATCACTGATCATTTCACAGTTTATAAATTGAAATTTTACACTATCAACTCACACAAAGAAAATCTGACATTGGAAATGTTGTAAGTTCTTTTTCTTAAACTGTTCTGAAATTTTAAATGTTTATTTAATTTGAGAATGTTATTAATGAAAACAGTTCTACTCTTTGAAAAATGTGTATCACTTAACTACATTTTTGCTCTTCTAAAACAATGAAAAATTTCATATTATTTTTTGCTTCTCTTTATATTTTGAGATCTGTAAGAGTAAATATACACCAGTAGCCCCTGATTCATGAACACAGCTCCTTATGTTTTTTAATTCTCATTATTAAAAAAAATATCTCCATCTAGGCTTTATTTTTCACAGATATTTTGCTTTTAGTAGTCTAGAAAAGCATTTTAGAAAATGGTAAGTTAAAGAACCGAAACAGAATGGGTGAAGAAACAAAAGCAACCTCTTTTTTAATGGTAGTTGGAAAATAAGAACATTATTAGAAGTTTAAATATTGAATAGTCATCAACAGAAAGTTTGTAGCAACTCAAACCAACTTTTACGAGAGCTAACAGCTGCAACAAAGGTGCAACACTGCCAACCCAGCGGCTGGCAACCCTGCCTGGGGAACACATTACTGCCCTGGCAGCACAGTCAGCAAAATGGAACAAAATGGCCCATGACTGTGCTGTCCCAGCGCACTGCTTGGATCATTAGCACCAGCCACCTTCTCTGGCAGTTCAGCTTGAACTCCATCAGGTGAGACACACACATTTTCCCACCTCTGTGCTTTGCCACAGTGCCGGTAACTGCCACTGAGGCTGGCACAGGAAAGTTTCACTTGAGAAGAAAAGTAACTTTATCAGCAACCACAGCAACGTGCCCCTGAACTCACCTGGCAGAGCTCATCCTCCAGAGAGCTCAAGCCATATTATATTTGCTTTTGAGATAAGGTTACAGAAGAAATAAAAGAAGGATGAAAAAGTTGGTGGAGAAAATTATTCAAGATTGGCAAGATTAATTTATTAGTAACTTGCATAAAATTAAAATAATTTGAATGATATCATCCAGCAACAGATACCAAAGAAGAAAAGCTGAAAGAGCTGGGAGAAGATTGAACCACTGAAGGAAAGACCATCAAGAGCATCAGAGTGGAAGGAGAAGCACAAGAGTCATAAAAGCCAAACATGTGCAAGAATTTATAGAAACGGTAGAATAAACCAGCAGAAAGCTGAAGCACTATGGTGATGGCATGCAGACACTAGCCAGTGTGTGGTAAAGCAGCCATCAGAAATCAGCAGCACATGGCAGTCTTGTCACCACCACCACTGCCTGCTAAGGGACTATGTGCAGCTTCAACTGTGATGCAACACAAGGGTTAACAAGGGAGCAAAAAGACAGGTGAGAACAGGCGGCTCAATTAGCAGATAAGAACAATCACATTAGCTGAACTCTCCAGCTTGGCTAAAGCATGAAGAAGCTTTATCCAGAAGCTTAAATCCAGAAGCAGAAGCAAGCAATAAAACTACAGGCAGGAGAAACTCAGTTGTGGTGCTGAAGTGGCCAGAGGATGGCTGGAGTAAGAGCAAAGAACATTTTTTACAAGCTACAGTAATCACATATCAAGCAGAGAAGTAGTATTATTCTTTCTGATGGTGCACTAATCTAATCACTTTCCAAGAGAAATCTGTGATTTTCTGTTCTGTACAAAATTCCCAAGTTAAATATATAGAGTAAATAATGTTAAAGAAATCAGTTAACTTCAGTGTGCTTTTGCTACTGAGGATCACTCACACTATTCAATCAATATAAGCAAAAACCTTTGACAGGGATGGTGAGAAAAATTAAGTAAGGTCCTTCAGCTTAAGCATAATTTTGTGTTCATAATCAGGAAACCAATGGGTGCATTAAGTAAGAGGTAAAAAAATCTGGGCTAATTTACTTCTTTCCATCCTTCAAAATGTATCTTTTCCTATATACTCTTCATAAAATATCCAGAAATTATACAGTATGAGAAGACAGAAGTTACATATGTACAAAAGAGAAAATAACATTCCATGCTTGCAAGTGTCCCATTTGTACTTAAACTAGAATTGCCCTCTAGTTCAAGCTTGTCCAGCTGGCAATTAAATCCCTTTCTCCTCCAATCTGACTTTGATGCAGCTGGGTCACAGCAGTGGTTCAAAATAATAACACATACTGTGTACATGTGTGGTTTTGTGTTCTCAATATCTACTGCAGACTAATGATCTTAGCACAGCAACATCTCAGTTGGATAAATATTCAGTACATATTACTTTTTCCTCTTTACTATGGTGGACTTTATTCATGACTATGTGAACTTCCTTTCACAAAAGGGTAATTTCCTTGCCTGAAAATGCTATTTCTTGATTTCAGATTCACCATTCTGAACTGATGGGTTTACCTGCAGCTGGTAGCCAGACGGCAACAGCCAGCAGAAAAACTGACTTTCTGCATCTTCAGACCCTCGCTTCCTCTGGCTCAATGTTCACAGCCCCTGGAGATGCTTCCCAAGTCAAGCTGTTCTCAGTGTTCACAGAAACATACAGTCCGTCCATCCGTGTCATCTGGTAAAGGTGTTAATACCCTCCCAGATGACAGCCCTATGTTCTCCCTCAGTTATGGATAACAGCAAAAAAAGCTCTGATTTTAAATCAATAGTGAAGAATTTGAACAGTCTGTTTTACATTCGCAACATGATCCATGTAGCTAAAGCGTCCTTGAAGCTCAAAGCCCTGTTTAAGTAACTTCCAAGAATACAAATAAATGGTTTTCAGAGTGGAAAATGACAAGACAGCAGCACTCTTTCAATATCTTGGCAATCCTTAATCAATTCCTTTTTTGAAAAAAAGCAGCTTCCCGAGAATAAGTGTCTACAGTGGTAGCATGTACCTTTTCTTGGTTTAAAACCATCCAAAGACATCCCAAAGAAATCATATGAAAATATAAACTAAAGAAAGTAAAAGCTGAGGATGCAGTTGCCTTTTCTGAAGAAGTGCCTTTAGGAATGACCTAGCCTTTATTTAGCATTGACATGGTATCTAAAGTCCTCAAAAGAAAAAAATCGATTGATCCAAAAGGTTAAAAGTGTCTGAATAAACCTAATTCCTCCAGAAAACAATAACATGTATTCATCTATGATAAAGAGGTCTTCAGCTATAGAGTACTCATACTACATGGGAATCTAATGAAAAATGAAGTAGAAAAGAAGAGACTGCTGAATGGAGAATTCAAATACAATACGGTCCAGCAAACACGAAGGAAAAACACCACTGAAGGAAAAAGCAGCAAAAAAAGATAAAATCTAAAAAAAGGGACTACTTGCTACATATTGTGCAGTTTCTCCATTTCAATAGTCCATTTTCAGTAGATGAATGGAATTTCTACTTGAAAGGGATGTGATTTTATCTGTCACGTTTTTTCCCTCCTCCTAAATTACCAGCTTTAGCAATGTTGCCAACTTTTCTGTTCTGTATCTGAATGCGGTAATTACATGTATGCAACTCAACATTCTTAGGTGGGTGAGAGTTGGTTCCCTCACATCGGAAAGTTTGTATATATAACCAGAGAATTTCTTTGATTTACTTTTCAGATTTTATATTTTCTGCTGCCAACCTGCCTGGCTTCACTTTTGTTTATGTTATCTATCACTTTGTTTATTATATGTTGGCTGCCAGTGAGCATTCTCATATCCATACGTCTGAGATCGACAGACAAACTCTGCACTGGACATGAGCCGAGTTATCACCAGATGACCTCAGAGCATTTCCAGAGTAACATGATGGTTGTTACTTAAATATACTCATGCAGCATATTCTTTCACCTCCTTTCCATCATTTTGTCTCTGTGCTTCTAATATGTTGTATATTGTTATATGTCAGTTCCTACAACAGTAAGAGTGTGCCACAACTGCTTTCTGATTTTCTCTGCTTAACAGATGTGAAAAATCAAGGCTTTTCTTGCTGTTTTCAAAAGGACTATTTTGCCATTACATTTTTGTTTTACTTACTCCATCCCAGTAACATGAACATTCCAAAAATAAAGACATCAACATATTTTCCCAGCTCTCCTTACCCAGAACAGTTTTCTATAAAAATTTTTTTTTAATTATGGGTGCAAGCAGAAATGGAAATCGGAAGTCAAGGTCTAAAGCTGAAAAGAGTTACAAATAAAATATATTTTTCCTCCAACTGGTTGCCAAAATATGTGATGGATAGCTTCCCATGATGGATAGCTTCCCAAAGTGGCAAATAGTTTAAAGTCACACAACACTGGGCAGAAGGTTTTCAGTCATTTACCAACAAAAGTCTCCTAGCACTGTCCCCTCTGCCCCAGTTTCATGGCTGGTATGCTCAGAACATCTATGGGCTATCTATCCATCAATGTCATCAAACCATCAATGCTGGGTCCTTGCTGACTGTTGCAGTCATTTGCACCTATTACTCAGGGGGAAAAATAAATATTTCTATCTCCCTGCTGATATTTCACGGCATACCATCAAAAATCAAGCACATTCTTGCAGGTTTACAAATTACTGGCATCTGATTTTGCAAGTAAGGATTATATAGGTAACTTCTCTGTTGACATATGAAGCACATTGTACTCCAGCTCACCATATTAATAAATTTAAAGTGTTTGTATAGTAAAATCTCATAATTCATGAGCACAATTCCTACAACCAGTCCTACCAATATATCTTGAAGACCACTGATGAGCAAATAGCTAAAGATCATGGGAAATAATGCTTCCTAAACAGATATTGTAGTTTGTGTTACCATTTGTGGTAATATTTCATAAAGAGGAGAACAGTCTCCCAGGACATGTGCAAAAGTAGAAAACATTGGTACATTTGGGAAGACAGGTCTCTAACAGGACAGGGCCAAAAGGTCTCCCAAGTGCCTAGGATACAGTAGCAGCCCAAATGTAGCTCAGATCTTAATGGACTTGAAATTTGTATTTGAGTTCTTCAGATGCAATACCTGAACAGTTGTAGGCAAATCCCAACCATTTCCAGTGGAAAATGTTGACTTTGCAGAAAACACATAGCTCAGTGAAAAAGCCCTGACGGAAAATCTTCAGCAGGTCTAATTACAAAGGAAATGTTGGAAAGAAGACAAAGTTTAGATTAACTTTATTTTTTTTTAATTACATGCTACATGAAATACTTCATGAACTTTTCAAAGCAAAAATGGATTTTGTTTTATATTATTATAGCGCAATATTTTCTTTCAGTGCTTTGTACGTTACAGTTCTTGCAGAAGAAAGCCTACAGTCTCCTGGACATTAATTTATATTGTTGATTTTCACCAGAGACTGTAAGGCAGCTTTAGAAGGCTCTGCTGATAAAGGCTTAAAATATTTGGTTTTTTAACAGAACAAGCCACACTTTGATCTGAACAGTCTATTAGGCCACTATGCAAACCCAGTAAGCCTCAGATGGCAGGAATGATGGTATCAGCAGTTGTTCCTTAAATAAAGGGTGGAATTTACAAACTCCCCAGTAAATACAAGAAAACCAGAACAGAACAGAACAACATTAAAGGTATGCTTCATGCTCAAAGAAGCACTATTTCTTTTTTTAAAGAAACCTAATCAAATATACGAAGCATGTATATCAAGAACAAAGTACCCTAGCTTCATTATCTGCAGCTTTAGTTTTGTTTAACTCATGGTTCTATTCTAAAGGAAAGCCAAAGACATGAAATGAGATGAAAATATTTACAAATGTAAATTATTTTGTGAAACTGAAAGTCAAGTGTACCACAAATGAACTGCAATTAAACAGCAAGCATAAAACCTACTTGCAATTTGCTGGTGTATGCATCTTTGCCATTTGAAAGAAATTAAACCCCCCCACCCGCCTCAACTTAAAACAAAGAATCTGCATTTTGTATGAACAGTAACATTCCCAATCATACAGGAGTAGTTTTTCCTTCACTCCGCAAGTTATCTTAAAGTTACTTCCAAAATTCTGTTCATTATATGGTAATAAAAGAGAAGACAAGAAAAATACTGCATGTTCACCTCTTGTTCCCTCTATGGCTACACGTACAGTGCCCCAAAGTGACCCAAATACTTTACATTCTGGTGCACCATGAGGCACTGAACTCAGTCACAGTCCTGCCTGGTGCCATTCTTTAGGCACCTGGTTTATGTTTCAGACTAGCAGCTGGCAAACCTTCCAGCATACATAAACAGAAGATAAACTCCACTGAAACAGGCAGAACCACCACTGGAACAGCTTCATTTCCTCTGGGTCATAAAGGTATAAACATTCTTCAGAATAGTTTTAGCACAGTGGCATTAGCTTTTGAAACAATTATTGTTCTGCCCATTACACCAATGACCACAAAGGACATATTTTATATAATTTAAAACACACTTAATTTACCCTAATAGAGATTAACTTCAATGGTAAATTGCTTATTTTGGTATGTAATGACCACAAATGTAATAGCTGTTATAAACCTGAAGTTAAAAGTCATTTAGATCTGAATAATATATACCAAGCCTGTCTCAAAGTTAGTATAACTGGGATAACATCGTTCAGTGGACTAAAAGATGGTTCATTCTTTAGCAGTCTTTTTTGTTTACAGCCACAGCAATAAAATAAGTTCCTAAAATGCTAATTCCTGTAGTTATTTGTTTCAGTTTTTCAAATAATTTTAAAAATAAATAACAATTATGCTCTTCTGTCATGGCACCATCCCAAAAACAACACAGCTTTTTCCAGCTTGTTAGAAAAGGAACTGAAACCTAATTATTCAAGACAGTTTTTAATTAAATGTGGAAGAGAATTTGGAAGCTTTAAAGTCTTTCATTCTTAGCTTGATCATCTGTCATTTGTACACCTCCTTTCTTACAGTGCTCCCCACTGGAGTTCTGCCCTGTTACTGACAGTTACTCTAGTGACCACTTTGCTTCTTCCCATTTCCATCCCTACTAACAGATAGGACCATTTTGCTAACTTGATTGTGACATGTTCATTAAATAGAACATGTTCATAAATTCAAAATTAATTCCCTTTTAGGTGTATTTTGTGTTAGAATCTTGAATCTTAGTCTTCCAATTATATGTTTCAATTTACACAACTGCACAACAATGAAAAATATTTTGTCTCCAGGCAATACACTAATTAAAAAAAAAAAAGTTTAGTAGTTTAGTGCTCTCAACAGCAATACTTCTAGATTCATAAAAACCCCAAATTTCTATAAAGATATCTCTCTCAGTTACACTGGCAATGCATTATAATTTTTTAAATTTTTGCCATTATTTTCAGAATTCTGTACAACTCTCCTCTTTAAAGATGTTCTCTTTTGCTGTCACATAAACCACTAAAGATGAGAATACTTATTTCTTTATGCTATTCATATTTTGTACAAAAGCACTCACAAGAGTGTCTTCTCTTAAATCAGAAATATTGTTTCCTCATGTATATGCCAACTATATATTCTGGTCTTCATGTTAAAAAACAGCTTAAGAGTTTAACAGGTCAAAGTTAAAATGATGGTAAATAACCAGAACTAAATGTATTGAAATTTACATTGTTGTGTTTGTGTGTGAGGTGCATTTTGTTTCGTTGGCTTTATTAAATTGCAATTAAATGTATACCTTGAAGATACAAAACGTACAGATACATATATATATATACATACACTTATGGTCAGGCCAGCCTGCGGGCAGCGCTGTGTAGCTCTGGTCAGAACGGTGTTTGGACCTAAGCGAGGATGTGTTTGGGTGATTTGAAACGCCAGCAGATCAGGCTTGGGTCTGCCTGCCCTGCTCTCGGCAAATGTGTTTTAGATATCCTAACGTGCAGTTTCTGCCTGGTGAAAGGTCTGGAGGTGAAGCCATATGAGGAGTGGATAAGGTCACTTGGTGTGTTCAGCCTGGAGGAGACTGAGGGGAGACCTCACTGCAGTCCACATCTTCCTCATGAGGGGAAGAGGAGGGACAGACACTGATCTTTTCTATGTGGTGACCAGTGACAGGATCCAAATGAATGGCCTGAAGGTGTCTCCGGGGAGGTTTAGGTTGGGTACCGGAGGATGGTTGGGCACTGGAACAGGCTCCCCATGGAAGTGGTCACAGCACCAAGCCTGACAGTTGAATGTATTCGGTCAGTGCTGTGATTCTTTGGGTGTCCTGTGTAGGGCCAGGAGTTGGACTTTGATGACCCTTGTGGGTCCATTTCAACTCAGGTTATTCTATAATCCTATTTCAAAGAGCTAATTTCTGGTCTGCTTAAAAATAAAATACAGTATTCAACTGGATTCAGGTTCTAGGGTATGGAAATACTATTCTATTTCTTGATATCTTTAACGAGGTAAGGCAAGATTAAAGAATGCAAACTCTAAGTCCTTATTCAGTGCTAGAAATTAAAAATAGTAAGTGTAGCTGGCCTGTGTCCATGGGGCTCCACAATTATATTTAAAATCCAGAACACAAATGAAAGGTCTAACACACAGTTAAACAAATTCACTTGATTTCCCAGAGCTACGTGCTCTGCTTTACTTCCAGAGCTCTGTTTTAATCAGAAAAGATAAACCACAACCATTATTAGTTCATTTAATTACAGTAAGTGATGCCACATTTGAGAGCAGGGAAAAAAACCCCACTCTGTAACTGGATACTTCATGCAGTTTTTAGAAGTCTAGAAATGCCCAATTTATTTTTCTTTTCAAAAGAAAATGCACCTGACAAAATCTTAGAATTACTTTTAGGACATTTTGAAAACCTCAGATCTGATAAATGTAACTGCCTCAGAGAAACTACTTTCTTCTTTAGAAAACTCTGTGGATGAAAACGACAAGCACCACAAACTTTTCAAAGTTTTACTCATCAGATGCAAACACTCAGAAATAAATTCAACAAAAGAATCTTGTAGTACAGAATTAAAATATAGAAATATTTATCTAATCAGACATGATTAGAAACCTCTACCAGCCTTTTCTGGCCCGCTAACCAAACCTGCAAAGCTATAAACACCTTGCTAGACCTGTCCCCTTACTCCATCTCACTTGTGGAGGCAGTGATGTAGTGCAATAAACCAATCCTAACCATCCTTCACCATGCCATAAACATTAGAGCAGAGCTGTAGGAAAGTGGAAGCTCTCCTGGCTCCAGCTAACACTGAAGTTATAAATCCGGTCAGGAGAGGAAAGTTTCCCCTGCAAAGTAACGCACCACCTTAAGTCAATCCCAAATTAAGTCATATATGTTTTTAGATAACGTCTATGGAACATCATTGGAAAAGAGATCAATTATCCCAAGTGATTTCAGGTGTGTGGAAAAGAGCTGTTCTAGACATCATTTTGTCCCAGGAATCTAGAACTAGACAAAGAAACCCTCTCTAGCCATAAACCTAACAGCAAAGGGCTAGAAAAACTTATGCAATGTACGGCATAAGCGCAGATACAACTGAAGGGACTAGGACATCTCTGGGGAGAAACTGGAAGTACCGAGTCCCAGAAACGTCCTTCCTTTCCTCTTCTGTCCAAGAGAGAGCAAGGGAGATCAACAGAAGAATTTCAGCTACAGCCTCTGACTGAATGCAGTACAGTCACCTGGTCAATGTGACAGAGGAGGGAGCAGTGATAATTTACCATCTCTCTGAGGCATGTTTGCCATGACATGGCAGGGGGAGAAGATAATGGACAAGCAAAAGTACCTTGCATACTGTCAGTTCTTATCCCTACCTCACATGAACACCTGCAAGGTGCAAAACGAACACCTGCAAGGCTCCTGCAGGGCAGGGAAACATGCACATTTTGCAGGATTAGGCAGTCCGGACATGCGAAGGGCTTGGTACCCTGCAGCTGGCCATCTCCCCCTGCAGCCAAGAAAGACGTTTGCTAAGTTACTGCAGTTGTTCAGTCACATTAACCACTCTGAGAGGAAGGCACTTGTTTCCCTGAAATCCCACTAAGATTATCACATTGCCTTTCAATGCCACCAAGGAACAGACAGCAAGAGTGAGTGTGTGAGGGAATGAGTGACAGAAAGCAAGAAAAGGAGCGGGAGAGATGCAGCTGTGGCACATGAGCTGTCTTCAGACTCAACCCACCAAAGCTTCGGAAGTACGAAGCACACATGGAGAGTCACTAAGGAAACACCAACAGTGAAGCTTAGGATCTCTGCAATTTCATGCACCAACAATTCCTCTTCTACTATGCCACTGGCATTACTTACCCCTTCAAAGAAAAACAGTTTGTCACTTTACAAACTATGGAAAAAACAACAGTGCAAAAATCTTCAAAAAGCAGGTGTAATTATCTTTAAAATTTTGTAGCACTTTAAAGACTTCATAGTTTCTCAGGTTTTGAGATCAGTGTTTTTCACGTAAGATGAAAGAGCAACGGTCTTAAAAGGAGCTCCTTTCCACCCTGCAGTTTTCGTTTCAACTTACCAACTGCTGCATTTAATTACCATTGCAATATGCATCCAAAGCACTAAGGTCTTCTTTCTCTTAACAACGGAAAAATAATATGATCCTGTGCATCAACAATGACACACAGGAGAGGTTCTGACTGGATATAAGGACAGTTTTCACTAGGAGGGTGATTAGGAATTGGAAGAGGCCACACAGAGTATTTGTAGAATGTCTGTTCCCAGGCATTTATTTCCAAGACCTAATGGGAAAAAGCCCTGAGCAGCCTGCTCTAAACTCAGTGTTGACCCTGGTTTGAGCAGCATGTTGAACCACACAACCTCCATCCAACCTCAATGATTCAATGGTTCTACAGTCTACTGTCAAATAAAAGGCATCAAGTTCCTCAAAAACACCACAGAGAACCTTGGGAGTTTCACAGAAAGTTTACAAAATTACATTTTTTAAAAAACATTATCCATCATGAATTTTGTCCCAAGTACCAGGCTGCACTCCCTATGCATAATGCAGTTAAATCAATATGACTGACAACCTTTTAGTAAAAGCACGGTTGTAACAAATTTATGAAGCACACACATTAAAAGATAGCAAAAGAAAAAAAGATTTAAGTATCTACCTTTCTGAACATCCCTTGCAAATAAGTGATTCCTTTTATAAGTACAAGTAACAGCATACTAATTTATAGGCAACATTAAATGTGTTTCTTCATCACAGGTATTTCTGATTAACACTACATACGTTCTTAAGTAGTACTTGTTAAAGCAGACAAACCCGCACCCAGCCCAAGGAAGCAGATGCACACACCCACACAGAAGGCACTTTGCAGGTGCAACTCATCCTCACCTTGAGATTGGGTTTTGCAAGGAGTTTCAACAGCTCTCTAATCTCACTGCTCAGTGGTTTGCTCTGCAGCTCCTCAGCCAGCTGGGTGGGAGATGGAATCAACACAAAGACCATTAGCAAAGAGTGGTTTTACCCAGTGCATCAGTGACAACCCAGAATCTATCTTGTTCAAGGTTATTGCTTTCCAGCATGTTCAAACAGAAGCCAGCATGAAGGAAAACACCATCAATCATCGCACTTCTGTTTCTGGCCCTCAGTGGACCAGATTTAAGCCAGGCCTTTTGGCTCAGTTTAACACAAGTAATCATTTCTGGCAAGGGTGCAGCCAGATCACATTCTGATTTATAGCAAAGGGGGCAAATCCCAGCACTTCATTTAAGTGAATGGTCCTTTGCGTGCAGACAAAGAACTGCTTGTAAAAATGACTGGATCAAACTTTGACACTGTCTATAAAAAACAGTTTCAAATGAGGTGGTGAAATCCACACTGCTTCCAAAAACCCACAGTAGCTGCGCTGTTTAGGACTGGGATAAGAAAGCAAAGTGCCCCTACAGCGCAAGCAATCTGAACCTTTTATTATGTTTACACATACACTGGAAGGAGCTTGTTAAACGTGAAGCGGGTTAATCATAATACAATTTATAACAGGTCATCAGCAATTCAAGCCTGTAAAATGCACAAACTATGTCCTAGCAACAAGATCAGTAATTTATGTTTGGTTAGACTACAAAATTGTGGCTTGGTGAACAATAGAGCAGCAGTTTAACTTTTAATCCCATGGCTATTTGGCTCATGTCTTGGGTTTTCCTTATCATGCCATTCTCAACTAATTTGGACTCAAGAGGTAAATTTTACTGCAGGATTTTAGACTCAAACTATTTTTCCAGAAGGAAAAGCTAAAATACATTTCACGACACTGAACTTTGGTTTAAAATTCTGAAGCTACATGGCTTATAGTGCAAAACGTGATTTCAGATAATCACTTGTTTTCTTTGCATTAAATCAGTATCACAAAAATGTCACAAAGAAATACTGGCTATTTGCAGCAAGTAATTTTATTTGTCTAACCTGATTTTAAATTTGTACTTTCATTTTGTATTCATTTTCAAGAAAAATAGATAGATGTATATTTTGCATAATTATATATAATAGACAAAACTATTTGAAGAAGCCATTACAGACATCAGACATGGTTTCAATACCTTTTTTTCTTTTAACCTTGAAATTAAACAGAATAACAAAAATTCATCACCTACCCTCCTACAGACTTTTAACTATAATTCATAGCTAAAAACATCCAGCAAGTACCTCGGTGCTAATATTAACAACATTTGTGTCTTAATACCAAAAGATTAGAAAACAACCTCTGTGGGAAAGGTCAGAATGAAATATGTTTAGACACAAAGCCAAATATTGAGGTAATCTGACTGCAACTGAGTCTGCATGTTTTATGCAAAAGCCCTGCAAAGCTGAAAATATTCTGTGATAGGAATTACAGCAGGTATATGACATGGGTTACCCTTGATTCTCTTTATATTCTTTAGATTATACTGCTTGTCACTGGAGAATAAAATCTATTAATTCGTGTTTCACTGATGAAGACAAGAAACCTCTCAGCAGAGTGACCATTTCAGCATTTCTCTGTCAGACAAAATGTGCACAAGTATTAACTCCAGCAGAACTGGCGTTTGCTTTGGAGGTGCAAATGCAAATGCACACATATAAGGTTTAGAACAATGAGAAAAAATACTTCATTACTGCTTTAACAGAAATTTAATCTTATAATTCAGAAAATATTTTCCAGAAATAAAATAATTTAAAACTTGTCTTCATGTGATTTATACTATTTTCCAAATATTTTCATGAAAGTTTTAGGCACATTTAATACCTTGTGATAGAAGAGGAGGAAAACAAAGATTGAAAGACAAAGTCCTGTTTTCAGATTAGCAAACAGATATCACCTCAGCTGTTTTTGAATGGATTTGTGGTTGGTTTTGTTTTCGTTGTTATTGTTGTTGCTGCTGTTGAAAGTGCTGAGATTTGAAACAGCTACCAGCAGCAGTACATGGCAGACTCTGGACACACTGACACCGTGAGATCTCCTCCTATGCCAAAGACTGCAGGAAAAGCTGCCTAAAAACCTCCTCTATGATCTCTTGAGGGAACCATAACATTTCAACAAGCTCTTTACGAAAAGCTGCCACTACAGAGAGGGGGAAAAAAGCAAAGGAGAGGGCCAGATGTGGAGTGAGGCTGGCAAGGTGGGGAGCACCAGGGACTGGTCTTCAAAGCTTCTGGAGAAAGTTATGAAACTTCTTTTGCCAGAATAGTCTTTCTAACAACCTAGAGGCCTTATTTGCTGTATATCCCTGTGCTGCCAGTGGTATTGTCATGGTTTAGGAATGGTATTCTCCAATTTAGTACTCCCATTAAAACCAAGCACCACTTTCCCTTCCCCCTCCGACTGGAGGCACAAAAGGCAAGGATCACATGATGAGATAAGAAAATCTACTGGAAACAGCTATGAGATAAGAAAATGTACTATACTATATGTATATACTATTACTAAATAAGTAATAGCAACAATATTAATAACAAAACATGTAAGAAAAGAAATTATTCATATAGAAAAACTCCGTAATAATAGACAATACCAGATGGCTTCTTCCACGCCCTTTTCTCAATTGGAACAAACCCTTTCTTCCCTGAAGAGAGGCCCTTTCATGAACTCTCTGAAATTACATGACGTGGTATGGAATAACGCCCATGTCCTAACCATACCTTCTCCTAACTAGAGCAAAAAATTAACCCTGTCCTGGCTGGAACCAGGACAGATATTTAGATAATTTGAGTGAAATCATTGAGCCTTACGTCAGACACTGCTGCTCCAAAATAAGAGGCAAACAGAATGTCTGATGGGAAATTAAGCCTAAAAGTCCTTGGGGGAGAGAAGAGATAAGGTATGGCAGCCAGGAATATGAAAATGTTTAAAAAAGGCTTGCCACAATAATTACTTCTAAAAATGCTTTAAAAAATAACACAAGAATAAAAACATAGTCTTTAAACAGTTTTATTTATGATAGCAGCACCTCAGATGTGGGTTTGCAATCAAGCAGGAAATACCTACTTGCTAATATCTCCTTCTTTAACTACAGAACAGTTACTATCAGTAGGAAGAGAAAACATATTTAAAGTCTATTGAAATGAAAGTGTGTTTTATAACATCAACACGCTCTTAAATCCCTGAAGTTGACAACCAGTCAGACAAACATGCCAAAACGAACAGCACTTCAATCCTGAAACTTCATGAGTTTTGGAGTTACAAAGCCCACTGCATGTAAATTTACTTCCTCAAAATTTGCTGATAGCTATCAAAACACAGAAAATCCTGCTAACCTGACTTCAGCCACCAAAAGACATCCTTGCCCTATGGGACAGTGCCCATAAAACCGGCAGTTCAGCTACACATAATTAATGCAACAGTATTTATTAAAAGGAAGGTGTACATATAAAGTAGGTAGATGTCTAGAGACAATCATGTCCCAACACGTACACTTACAAATACTACCATATGTACATAATAATACATTCATAGGGTTAAAAGCCCCAACCTGTCTCAGCTGAGGAGTGACAGAGTACTTTAATTTGGGGATTTCCTAAACGATACATTTTAAATGGGTCTGAACAAAGAATGAGATTGCTCAGCATTTCTGAAAGTAACAAAAACTAAGTTTTGCATCCAAAAATAAGACATTTTTTTTAATTAAGAATTTTAGCCCAGAGATCCATAACACAAATATTAGCAAGGATTATTAATGTGTCAGCAAGAACTTAATGAAGAGAATTTCAACCAGCTTTCTAATTTTCAAAATTACTATCAACGTTATTCAAAACTATGTGAAGGTTAAAAAAATATTACTAATATATGCCTGATGTCAAGGCTAATGTATTATTATAGTTGGTAGGTTACAGGATATAACTCTCCTCCTACTGAAACATGATTAAATTACCATGTATCCTTTTTTCAATAGTCTTCAAATAGGTTTAATTTAATTTTTTGTAAAAATGCTACCAATCTCAATTCACAACATTCAATCATTTGTAAAATTTAAAAACCAAAATCTGTTAATTATATAAGTAGATAGTTAAGATTTTAAAACATCTGTAAAGCATGTGAAGTTTCAAACATGCTGTATTTGAAATGGATCCTAATACATATTACCTTTTCCAAAAAGCAACCTGACATCATCAATTGCAACAAAGATTTCTGGATTTCACCTAAACCACAGTTTATTAAACATTTCTCTATTCTGGCCTACCTTGGGTTCAGTCATAGTTTATACAGGTGTGTTCACAATTCATCTGAATCCTAGAATTAACCAAATAGCAAGAAATGGCAGGTTGGATTTTTTTTCTTGAAAATAAAAATTATAGTAACAGGAAATTAACTACTCCATCAATGCTGACCACTTTTACAATTTATTTTTTGGTTATGAAGGTAATTTGGAAAGCTCCAATATCAATAAATCACTACTGTACTTTTTCTTAAATAGCTGTGATTTTTTTTAACAAGCCTCCATCCTAGGCATTTCATATGCTTCATTTCTGTAATATTATTTGTCGTTTCTCATGTTCTGTCAGCAGTGCTGCTATCTCATTTGTCTTTATTTTTCCAAAGCATTCCTCTTGTCTGTGACTTTCTCAAAACAGTACTAGTTGACAGCTTTTCCCCTCCCAGTAGAGTTCCAACCTGTAATTTTTATTGCTTAGTTACTAAAGCAGAACAAGAGGCTACCTAGATGCAATGTTTTTATAACAGGCAAGTGAATAAAAATCAAAGTAATATCAGCAACAAGCCCAGTGATGACAGAACCTTTGGAAACCTTTGCAGCTTCTTATGATTTCAGCTCAGAGGATTACATTCATATGTTTGCACCATGAAGAGTTCTGCTTGCAGACAGTTTTTTGGGAGACTTGGTACCAGTGATCTCAGCAGGGGACACTTACGTCATCTGCCAAGGCTGCTGCACCATGGAGTATGGGCACCGGGTTCTGTTTTTCATAATAATGCAGTTTTTCATGAATCTGGAAGACAATAGTACAAAGTGATAAGTTTATTTAGGAGCATGAGAAATGGTACAAAATAACCCTGTTGAGCCTCTTGGCTGTCTGTAACTAAACATCCTTATAGTAACCTACAGGCAGCAATCATGTAAATGCAATTCATCATCATCCTCTGTTGAAGTGCTAAGAATATGAAATCAGATGGAAAAAATGCTCAGTATGCAGACCAACCCACAGAAAAACTAAACATTTGTGATTTTTCTCTCCTGGCTTTCTCTGTCCATATTTCTAACATATTGCTTCAAGTATCAATTACATTTTATATTGCTGCTGAAAACACAAAGCATAAAGTGTTTATCCCCAAGATGGATATAAAAACCCCTGTAAATTATGATTTATGAAGTGAAATAATAGCTTGCCACCCACATCTTGACAGACAACTTGACAGAGTGGCTGCCGTCATTAAAATACTTCAGAAACAAGGGCAAAGCAGTGCTAATATGAATTCTAACAGATCTGAAAGAAAGAGGCAGTCCTTCAGCAAGTTAAGGATTTTAATGAGGAATTATCAACATTGAAGATGCACTGTGCTCTGGTTCTTTCAAAAAGGGAAAGGATACACCATCATTTAAACACCACCCTGTTCCCTCTTCCACAAGTTATGCATTTCAAAATTTAGATTTTTTCCACTATGAATGCTTTTAAGACCCAAAGTACTTTAAGACTTCTAACAAGTTTCTTCAAAGCTATTTCAGAATAGCATAAAGGATTGTATTAAACATTTAACTTTATTTACATTATTTTCCTGAAGATACATGGATATACAAATATTAATTAAAGTCTAAAAAAAAAAGACAGTAGTAGTCTGAACTAATGCAAATTTACCCCATCCATAGATTTTTTGCTTTAATTCTACTGCTCTGAAGGAGGCATGAACTCCAGATGGCTGGAGGAGTTGCAGAAGGAGCTAAATTGGGGACTTCTGTGCTTGGCAAAGAGGGGAAAACGAGGTCTGGCAGAGGCTGTGGGGTGCTGAACTTGGCTGGGGACTCCCTCATGTCCTTGGGAAACAGGATCCCCAATGATACTCTAGCACTCCCCAGCACGCTGCTGGGGGAGGAGCGGGACAGATGCCAGGGAGAAAGGATAGATTTAAACAGCAACCAAACCACTCTTCTCACACTGAAAATGCTCTGAGTTCACCAGATCATCTCCATTTTGCACCAAGCACTCCCTCCAACCTTCCCCCTTCTTCCACGTTTGCTTTTCTCTGCTTACTTCTCCCCCAGCAGCACTCACTCCTCTCACTGCCTAGGACTCCCTCACTCTTTAATTTAAAGCTCATTCTTTAAGCCCATTCTTTTTAATTTAAACTGAATTTTCACAACTACGTCCATAACGAGATAACGCCATGCCAGTGACACTTGTGCCTGCCATTTTCCTGACTTCCGCTGTGCTTCATAACCCTAGGTCCACATCTGTTTTTCCTCATTTAGACTATATGTTGTTCGAAGTAAAGAGCATGTTAATACAATATGGTATAGCAAGGTCTCAGTCTTGACTGATTCCTTCATCATTTCGACAATCTTTATAAAATTATTTCAGTATGTCATTGGTTAAAGGATGCTGAAATTCTGACATATCATGGTGAAGCATGAAGGCACTACAGTCACTTGATTTCTAAGCTGTAAAATAATTTGTTCTCATCTGGAAACTACATGCAAAGCACTACTGTCTCCATAATATGAATCCGAATTTTACATGGCTTATGTAGACATTGTTTACTCAGCAATTACTTAGACTAATTCATACTGGATTACACAAAACTATAAGTGACCGGACAACTTCATATTTCTAGCTCACAAAGCAGAGACACTAAACAAACCAAGGAGTTGCAGCTCCCCAACTTTGGCAGAAATTTGTGATTTACTTAGACTGTGAACTTGAATAACTAAAAGGCACAGTAAATCAAAAAGTCTCAAATCCATCATTTTTTGATTGCTTCAGCAACATCTTGATTTCACCCAGACTGAGCTTCCATCAGCTCTTTGGCCAGAAGCAGCTGCCTATGTTAGCCCCTAAAGAAAGACCCTACCCTTTCTCAAAGAAAACACAAGTGCCACTGCCGATGAAGCTGGTTTTATCCTGGGCAACCTGTACACATCTTTACCACTGAAATTTAAAAAAGGAAGAAGGAAAAAAATGTGGAGACAGTCTTGCTTAACCCATCTTTGAGAAAAATGTTATACAATTGTAAATTCATGCAACAAAAAATAGGTTTTCAAGAGGTGGCACAGTGTAACTTTAACTGGTTATTGGCTCTGTCTATACTCAGAAATGACTGAAAACAAATTTTTATTTTCCTAACAGTGGATATAGTACTCCAGTTAAGGATTTAAGGACAATCATTAGGGTTTTATTTGATTATGAAGGAGTTGTAGAGAGTAACTGCTTAACAAAAAAACCCAGAAGCTAAACAAGTAAGCAGGAAAATTTAACTGCTACTAGACAGTTCTGGATATTGGCTTTTGCTACATCAGGCGGAAAATTTCATTAATTTACTGTACTAGCACAATGAGTGACTCTAGGGATAAACATTCCATGGTCTATGGTAACAGACACTGCAACCTCAGCACACTTCCATTTGAGATGCAATACAGAGTGGGTTTTTTCCCCCAAATATCTGATTTTATTTGTTACTAGTTTGCCTTGTTAGTTAAATCTATTTTTTAAATCAGATCATTAGATGACAACATCTGTCTTTCACATCTTCATAATTTAAAGGATATACCTATGGAAATTAAAAACCACTGGTCTGT
The DNA here is from genome assembly GCA_013400235.1 of Oriolus oriolus. Classification (NCBI taxonomy): domain Eukaryota; kingdom Metazoa; phylum Chordata; class Aves; order Passeriformes; family Corvidae; genus Oriolus; species Oriolus oriolus. The sequence continues at coordinate 196,922 of VXBT01002209.1, read as the reverse complement.
GCAAAAAGATGCAATCAATGTGCAATACAGGGATTACCTTTCATATTAGTATAAAATTACCACATGCATCATGAAAACAGTTACCTCACACCTCTAACTTGTGCATAAGTAATGTATCCATAATGTATACAGCACTTTTATATAATACCTTAGTGAACGCAGTAAGTCAGGATATTTAGTGCAACTCCACTGATAAAGCAAAAATTTCAGTGAGGCAAAAATGCATTTTCAGGCAACTCCTTCCCTCCACGTGTCTAAAAATATGTTCCAAGATGGTTTGTTCCATAATTTCCCCCACAGATCACAGTACTGCTGAACTGGCCTCTAGTTCTTCATGGTGTGTTTTTACGCCTTTTTTAAAGATGAGCACAGCACTTGTCTTTTCCTACTCACTGGGCACTAGGTCATCTCTGATGTCTTTCAAGGATGACAGAGCACATTTGTAAGCTCACCTGGTGGCCTTTGAATTTTCCAGACTTCAGGGTGATGAATGACTACATTTATGACAAACACCTTTCGAAAAACTACTGTGCATACCACCATATGCTTTGGCAACCTCTCCTCGTGCTGTCTTTCAGTTAATTATTTTCCCAAACATGAAGTTTTTAAATCATGCTAATACATGCACACCTAGCACCGCATTTCCAAATTTCAATTCTTATACAAGCAGAATTTTAAATTTGAATACCTAGATTAAGGGACTACATTGACGAAAATGAATACTGTGAAGTAGTCAAACACAGAAATTAAAAGCAAAACAGGACAACGTGGTGCAAATACTTGGCCCCTTTACAAACTTCACTCAATGAAATCAAAGTGCAACAGAAATTAAAACCACCCTGGAGCACCTTGAGAGAGTGGATTCAAAAGTAGAAGCGAGAGCATTCACCTACTCGAGATGTATCATATTTGCAACCATTTGTCTGAGCTTCAGTCTAAAGAATTCTATTTGATATAAAAGGCAACTTTAGCTTACATTGTGCAGCGATACCGGATGTTCAGTAACTTTAACACCATTGCCTTCTCTCTACTAGAAACTTATACAATGTATGGAAAATATAGGACTGTATCATGCTTAAAAATAGGAAATATAGTACATCTGTTTTAAGTTCTTCTGACATTTAAATGTACAGTCTCAATGCTGAAAATCTCTTCACAGATGAGACCAAGTCTGTTAAAGTAAGAATTATATATTGTAAATAAAACATAAAAAGCTGTTCTGCTGAACAGATGACTAAGTCGTGGGGCTTTCTTTAAAAAAAAAAAATTTAATGACTACCTATTCTTTTCACTGTAGAGTAAGAAGATTTATGAGGTTCTGCAAAAACTGACAATCTATTCTGAAGTTATGCCCCAAGAGGGAAAAATAATCATTTGCAAATTTATACAATTTTTGGCACACTTGTAAGCAAGAAAAAAATGTTTCTGGATTTTCCCAGAGAGACTGAATTAAGCTTTCTATAATAAAGCAGAGCAGTGTCCTCAGCCTAGACTATTTCAAAACCCAAGAGGGTTTCTAAATCAGAAAAATAAAAATCTTAAGCAAAGAGTCCTACAAAATAAACTTAATTTCTCCTTTTAGATTTCTTAATTTCCATGTACAGTTCTAATATAATATCATAGAAATAAAACAGGGGGGTGGGACAAGCATGTACAAAGGTGCCAAAGAGTTAACAGAAGACAAAATTAGTCTTTTTGAGAGAACACTTGGCATAGGTAAAGAGTAAGCGTACATAAGAATACAATATGCAAACACTTGTAACCCAAAACCCACTGGCCATCAGTGAGCCATGGCAGCACATAAATGACAAGAACTGTCACACACAAAGTGTGAAAATGTTCTGTCTGACCACACAGGGGTGTCACCAACTACTCAGAGATGTCAACACCTCTGGATAAGAGCTTTTTTTATGGTAATGACACCTTCCTGACAGGAGGTGCTGAAGAGGATCTTGTGATTATTCGCACTGACCATTCTGGGGCAGACAGCAATTCTGGACCAGAGTGCTTCACCTTTTGAGAAACATCAGAAGCTTATGCCCTCTTATGAGTTATATAAACATTCCCTTCCTTGGGTTTTATTTTATGGGATGAGATACCACTCAGCATAAAGATAAGGTACCTGCAAAATTTGTTTTACTATGTGCATGCATGAAAAAATGCAACATTACCTTTGTTTAATGCAACAGAAGAATTGGCACTAAGGACCTCAGCACCATATCATATACATTTCCAGGGTTCTCCTCTGGACTATCCTAGACTCGCCTGCTGAATACCCATTAGCAGCTAATCTGCTTGTTTAGTCTCAGCAGAAAGGAACACATCTCATACACTGGACTGCTGATGTAAACCAAAGCAGCAGACCTTGAGAAGATGGGAAACTGCTTTTAAAAAATGCACTAATGATCTGAACTAGAATGCCAACATAAACACCTGCACAAAGCATCAAGGTGTGTCTAGAAGACAGGCATTGAGTATATTGTTGCAGAAAGTCCATAACAGTTGGCAGAACATCTCCTCTAACTGCTCTCTTCATTATATTTTTCATCATACATCGACAGCAAGAGTGTCTAAAATCAAAGCACTGACAAAAGCCATGCAGCTTCTGTATTTATTTACTGGCTTAGTAATTTACATGGATGCACAGTGGAAGACTCTTGTACACAGAGAAGCTGTTAACTGTCCACCAAAGTTTCAGGTTCATGTACATTTGCAAAAAATTATTTCATTCCACTAGTGGCACCACTACAAAGTGGTGCTACTACAAAGAGGAGTAGTCTTCATCTATACATGAAGAAGCCACAACAGATTAAGAGAATGGAAAAAGAAAGCAAAAGAAAAACTGTTGAGGGAGGAGTAGGTGCTAGTTTTGGCTTAATCTGCAATTTGTGTTCTGCATCTGAAATATCTGAAGCAAGAGAAATCATTCCAAGGCACTCATGACCGTAAAAGACACATTTGTGAATAGTTCAAACATTTACACAGTGAGATTAAGACAAGAATTAGGGTTTTCATTTGATCACTAATATGACCTTAACTCTGGGATTTAGACTCTTGGGTTCACTGTCTAAATTTACACACAACTTTGAGTCAGGGTAAGACAAATAACATGGAAGGAAAAAAAGAAATGATGGGCTACAATGAAACAAATGAAAACAACTATTAAAACCATTCAGAAATGATAATCACATACCATCATCTCTGCTGAAAGAGAATGCATATTTGGCTTGATGTAGAATTTCAATTAAAAGATTGTTTAATTCCCTTCCTTTCTCCTTCCAGAACCCTATTGTATCACATTAAATTAACAGAAAAATTAGCCAGCTCTTTATATTCATCACTAAGTGGTGGTCTGTAAGCCCATTTACACAGGACAAAAAGCCAGACTGAATGCAAAACTATTCATTTGTTCCCAAACCTTCCCATAGTCCTTATTATTGCAGCTTTGGTACACTAAGGAACTTAAATAGGTGAACAACTCTGCAGTACTATGGCATGATGAACACAAGGTGTAGGAAACTTAAAACACATACAGCCTTTAAATCACCTTCTAGTCATACCAACTGAATTGCAGCTAGAGACATAGAATACTGCTAAGATATTAGCATTGTGTATTTTAGAAAACACAAACAAAATAGAAAGGAATAAATCACAGCTAACTACTCGAAGTTTGCAATGAGCATTTCAATCCCCATAGTATAAACTGCCTCAAGTATAAAATAAGTGACTGCACAGTGCAGAAAGGCCTCTGAGAGAATGTTACAAGAATCAAAGCGAGCCTCTGAAGGCTTAAAAACAGATATTCAGAGATTTCAATTCTAGCCCAATTTGCCACAGCAAAAAGTTTGAGCACAACAGATGAGCAATTCTTTAAGCCTTTTTTCCAAAATTAGAAGCATGAATTTCCTAACAATTCAAATGCAGGCTAACGGCATGGAAATATTTCTGCCTGAACAGCTAAAGAGTAGTTAAAAGAAATTCAGAACATGTCAGATAACCCTAATGAAAGAACTAAAAACTTGCACTATAATAAACAATTGAAAGTTTCTTTATCAGTATAGCATGAAATCACTAATAAATCAGAAAGCCTTCAGACCATCTGGTATAAACTGTTGCAATGGGCTTGGCTGGGACAGCGTTTACTTTCTTCATAGCAGCCTGTATAGTGCTGTGTTGTAGATCCATGACCAAAACCATGCTGATGACAGAGCAAGGCTTTAGCTATGGCTGGACAGTGCTTGTGCAGTATCAAGGCCACCTCTGCTCTTGCTCTGTGCCCTGCAGGGAGTAGGCTGGGGGTGGCCAAGAGTCTGGGTGGGGACACAGCAGGGACAGCTGACCCCAGCTGACCAGAGGGATATTTCACACTACATAATGTCATGTTTTTCCAAAGCAGCTATTGTTTGGAGACTGACTGGATGGGCATTGGTCAGCTGGTAGTGGTGATGCCTTGATGGGGCTACCTAAAAACAGAAGCTAGAAAAAATTAAGAGAATAAAAGCGGTTATATTTATTGAAGGGCCTTCAAGGTACACTTTGGGCAGTCGAAGCCCTCAGGGGCTACACCCAAAATGACGACCAGGTCACAGGTTTTCATACTTTTATAAGTTGGGTCCATTTGCATATTGGGGGTTAATCCTCCAATTACAATTTCAGGTAATGAAGTCATTACCCCAAGTTTGTTCCCCCCTTAACCCACTTTTGTTTACATATTTCAGGGCCTGAGACAGGAAGGTGTCCTTGAGTTTCAGGCCTAGAGAGGATTTGTTTTGTCTAACCAAAATGGGAGAACAGTAGCTATGCTGGAGTTTTAGAGTTACACACTAAAGCATTACAGGATATGAAAAGTATAAAAGCTAAAATCCTAAGGCATCAGTGGTGACTCCTTCTGCAGCACTTGTTTCTTCCCCTCGCAACCACCTAGAACAAGGAAATAACCAACAGGGCATCTAAATTCTTGGATAGAAGCCCAAGCTCCTTAGCTGGAGCCTTACCTCATCGGCTGCTAAAGGGTGTTTGAGGAGCTGACAAGGGTTGACTTTTTGAGGAGTGGACAAGGGTTATAACTGGAGATTTTAATACAGTTTCAAAAATGAGGCCTAAGACTAAACTTGATGGGATTTTGTTAATTTCTGTCATCTTAAAACATTATATCCATTGAAGATTAAACCTACTCATGTCAACACTGCAGGGAACATTAGAGGTATCACAGGAAAAGAAGCCTATTACCAAGGTCCTGAAGTTGCAAAAAATATTCGTTCAATTTTGTGCTACAGCAAAACACATGAACAAAGGAAACCTCCAACACTCTTTTTATGTGTCATATGTGTACTTGAGTCCATTATTTGAAAAGAGCCAACAATTAAATGCGTATCAGGACGAAAGTGCTCTGAGGTTACCAAAATTTCTGCAGTTGTGTTAAAACAATGCAAACCAAACCCCAAGCACAGAATCGTAGAATGGTTTGACCTTTAAAGACCACTGTGTTAGTTTAACACAGCTTGGTTTTTTTGGTGACGGCAGAGGAAGCCACAGAGGTGGCTTTGTGAGAAGCTCCTGGAAGTTTCCACTATGTTCAGCAGAGCCAGTCTCTGAAGGTTCTGACTATGGACATGTTGCTGGCCCAATTAGAGAAGGTGGTAAAGCCTCTGTGATGACATATTTAAGAAGGGAAAAACTGAGCACGCTTCCTTTTTTCTTCTGATGGGTGGGGAGGCACTGCGGCCAGGGCCCTCCCGGGGCCAGGGGCAGCCGCACAGCCAGTGCCAGGAGCGGCCAGCACCGGGGCTGGGGGCGGCCGGTGCCGGGAGCAGTGGGGCCACACGGCCGGGGCCTTGCGGCCAGTGCCATGGCCAGGGCCGCAGCGGCCGGCACTGCCCACACGCTGCTGGTGGGGCCACATGGCCAGTAGCAGAAATACAGCAACCAACTCCTTGGCGCGGAGCCCAGGTGAGATCAACCTTTTCAGCACTCCAAAACTCTGTAAGAACTTTTCAACTGATAGAACTTTTCAACTGATAGAACTTGAGAACAATAATAACTAAGGACAACAATTTTCTTCCGAGTCAGAGAAAAGGAAAAAGTGACACATGAGGAGAACCAATATGACAACACTGAGGTGAATAACAAAAGAGGGAGAAGAAGTGCTCCAAGTGCCAGAGCTGCAATTTTCTTCTGCAAATTGTGGTAAAAGACTATAGTTAAGTAAGCTCTCCCCCTGCAGCTCATTGGGTCCACAAGAGATGCACAAGAGGTCCACTCGCCCGACAGAGCATGGATGCCAAAAGGAGCTATAAAACCCTGCACTCACATGGACAAGTGACTCGCAGCCAACAGTTTTGGGTTTCGGGGAGCCTGTTTTTGCCCATGAGAAGGACTCACATTTGCAGCATACTGGGCGGCGCTGCTGCTCATGAGAAGAGAACCAAGTTGGAGAAGTTCACAGAGAACTGTCTCCCGGGGTGGGGACCCCACAGTACAACAGAAGAAAGACCCTTCTTTCCCTGAACAAAAAGAAGAAAATTAGAAGTGACAAACTGACCAAAACCCTCGTGCCCTGTCTCCCTGCGCTGTTGGTGGGAAAGGGGGAGGGGCTGGGAAGAAAAAGAAGCGTTCTAAAGGTTTATTTTAGTTCTCATTACCCTCTTTTAGTTCTGTTAATAATAAACTTTCTTTATACAGTTTAAGTTTGGAACCTGTTTTGCCCTTAAGAGTGTTTATCTCCTAAACTTATCTCAACTCATCGAGCCTTTTGTTTTCTTTGCCCTCCTCTACTCAGCTATAGCAGGAGAGAATCAATGAATGGTTTTTCATGGGTGTCTGGCTTTTTTAGCCAGTGTCAAACTGTGACAACCACTTAGTCTACACCCTTTGCCATGGGCAGGGGTACCTATCACTAGATCAAGTTGCTCAGTGTCTTATTCAACCTGACAATGCACACTTTCAAGGAGGGGCATCCACAACTTCTCTGTTTCAGTGTCTTACCACCCCCATCATAAAAAAATTCTTCCTTATATTCAATCTAAATCTACACTAGCATTGTTCAGTCCTTAAATATATGGTTGCTAAGAGTCCAGGATGTGCTGGATGACACTTAAAAAGTGTCCTTTACCCAGCAATCAGAATGACCTATATTCAAAAAAGAATTCCTCCAGAAATTTCTAATTGCATTGCGCTTTCAGAAATAAATTTTCAGCACTATGCACAATTACAGTAATTTCCTAAGTTCAAAAACGTGATAATAGATCACATTTAAGGGCATTTTTCTTGTCAGGTTATGTTTTGTAAAAATTTTGTGTTATCAACAGATGTACAAAGTTACATTATTTTAAATCAGGTGCAATCAGTGCAAATCAGCAGTGGTGCTTGGAGAGGCCACAGCTTCAAATCAGACCCTCAGCAACACTTGCTGTTTGAAATTTGATTCAGCAAGAACTTGGTTATGGAGTGCTTATATGTGTGACAGAGGTGTAACAATAGAAGTGCCCAGTTAACAGTGATAGCAAATATCATGTGATTATTATAAATTATATCACTAAAGCCAATAAAAGAAGGACAGCATATATATATAAATGAAAGAAAGGAACCTTTGGGGGGAAAGAAGGCAACTTTTCTCAACTGGCAAAATCAAATAATGTATTGATTTTGTTAGGGACAAAAATGAGCCTTGATAAAAATTCCAGCCATATGGATTATTAGTTATTCCAGTCAAATAAGTAGTTTTTATTGTCTAGCCAGAAATTTCAAGGCAGAAAAAATGCCTGTGCACACTGCAGTAAGCTGTATGGCAAAATCCTGTTCTCCCCGGATTTCTTTTTTAAGATCTGTGGTTTCAGGGTTCCTTTGTCAATCATTTAACACTGTGCCTCATTACCTCATTTGTCCTTCACCCTAGATTGACCTGATGAGCTGGGCAGCATCTGAGGGAGATGATGAAGACAGAGAAAATTCAATGCTTCAGGAAGAACACCAGCACCCAGGAGTTTATTTGAGGCAGTAGATCACAGATGTAGCAGCTCTGAGACTAACTCGACACGGTCATGAGGGCATTGTCAGATTTGATTTTGTCCTAAAGAGATCTAATCAAAGTCTCAGCTCTGTAAGGACCCATCTCTTGATTTTTATTGTAAAATGAAAAAGCATCTCCTACTCTTTCTGTATTGAGAAAACCAAGACAGACATCAAGTGAGCAACTGATGAATCTGGTGGTCCTGCCCTTGCTTCTCTGTGCCATATATACAGCGTTCTTAAATTTCACCTCTTCCATCACATCTGTTTTTATTAGAAAAAGTACTGCAATATCTGTTAAGCACCTACTATTGACACTGAACAGTGGGATGTGCCTGCAGATCCATGTCTTAGATCTATGTCTTGTAATATTTCTAATTTAGAATTTCCTGTCTTCATGCCAGTATCGCCAAAGAATAAGAAAGAAAATTAATAAATACCTCTCATATACCATGCTCATATACCATGACTTCCCTTAGCTGAAAACCAAAGATAGCCATTAAAACTGAGTCCACCCATTAATCTGGCACTGCCAAGTCCACCATTAAACCATGTCCCTAAGTGCCACACCTACACATCTTTTAAATACCTCAGGGATGATGACTCAACCACTTTACTGGGCAGCCTGCTCCAGTGCTGGACACCACTCTTTTGGTGAAGAGATTTTTTCTAAAATCCCATTTCAACCTCCAGTGGTGTAACGTGAGGCCATTTCCTCTTGTCCTATTGCTTGGTACTTGGAAGAACAGACTGACTGTATCTGGCTATGACCTCCTTTCAGGCAGTTGTAGAGAGCAGTAAGGTCTTCCCTGAGCCTCCTTTACTCCAGGCTAAACCCCCCCAGCTCCCTCAGCTGCTCCTCATCAGACTTGTGCCCCCGACCCTTCACCAGCTTTGCGGCCCTTCTCTGGACAGGCTCCAGCACACGCTGGGCACACACTGGCTCACGTTCAGCTGATGTCAACCAGCACCCTCAGGCCCTTTTCTGCCAGGCTGTTTTCCAGCCACTCTTCCCCCACCCTGTAGCGCTGCAGGGGTTGTTGAGACCCTCGATACCTTTGTTCAGATCATTGATAAAGATATTAAATGGAACTGGCCCCAATACCAAACCCTGGGGAACACCGCTAGTGACCGGTGACCAGCTGGATGTAATTCCATTCACCAACACTCGCTGGGGCCAGCCATCCCAACAGTTTTTTGTCCAGCAAAGAGCATACCTGTCCAAGCCAGGAGAATGCTGTGGGAAATCATGTCAAAGGTTTTACTTGTGTCCTGGTAGACACATCCACAGTCTTTCCCTCATCCAGTATGCTGGTCCCCTTGTCACAGAAGGAGATCAGGTCAGTCAAACATGATTTGCCTTTTCTAAACACATGCTGGTTGGGCCTGATCCCCTGGGTTGTCCCGTACCTGCCATGTGATGGCACTCAAGACAATCAGCTTCATGACCTTCCTCAGCTTCGAGGTCAGGCTGATAGGCCTGTAGTTCCCTGGATCCTCCTTCCAAACCCCTCTTGTAGATGGGTGCACATTTGCTGACTTTCAGTCAAATGAGACCTCTCCAGCTAGCCAGGGCTGCTGGCAAATGATGGAAAGGGGCATAGTGTGCACTTCTGCCAGCTCCCACCGTACTCTTGGGTGCATCCCCTCAGGCCCCATAGACTTGTGTGTGTCTAAGTGATGTAGCAGGTCACTCACCATTTCCTCGTGGATTATGGGGCCATCATTCTGATCCCTGTGCCTGTCTTCCAGCACAGGGGCTGGGTACCCACACAACTGGTCTTACTGTTAAAGACTGAGGCAAAGAAGGCATTAAGTACCTCAGCCTTTTCCTTGTTCTTTGTCACTATGATTTCCCCCACATCCAATAAAGGATGATGATTCTCCTTCTCCATTTGTTGCTAAAAGGAGGTAATATGGTAATAGCATTTGCTATTTTATTTTTGCAATGTTAAGCAAAACAGATTAAATACTGGCTACAAACCCAGTTATTCATGCAGAGTTTCTAAAAATGTTTATTTTGCTTTAAAAAAAATTCACTTTGAATTCATTGTTCCTTATACAATAAAATAAAGGTCCTATTATATGAGATTTCACAGACTTCATTCAAATGGGCCTTTTTTTGTCAGTAATAAGCAAAGGTTTTGATGACTTTGCTTATAGGAAAAAGGTCCCTAGATAGACAGAGGAAGTTCAGACCAAAGCTAAACAAGTTGCACTTGCTCCAAAATAAATTTCCCTACCCCTTTAGAGCCAAGCAGTCTACATGGCTACTGTATACAGTATTTTCAAAATTGTTTTTCTGTACTTTTAACCCCATTTCCAAAGGAACAAGCATCAGAACAATTCCAAATTTGAATGAAGCTCTATTGTGTGAGCTAAGAACATGAGGTCCTTGAACAGAAAGAACAGAACAACATCACACTTTTTTTTCCTTTGAAACAAGCAGTCTTCAAACTGCAGTCTGTGGATGCTGAAAGATCCCTATAATTTTAATGTGCTACCCTTCATAAATACATTTTCAAATAAAATCTGAGCAGTAAACCCATCATGTCCCAGTCTGAATAGTACCAGTCAGAATCTGATAAAAATATAGCAATTCTCTTCTCCAAAAGCACACACTGACCTGTGTAAAAACATGTTAAAATTGGTAAAAGTTTCAGGGAAGTATTTCATAAGAACAATACTGAACTCAGGATTCCAGATCTCAAATAGCTCTTTCCAGTTTATGGCCTTTCTGTCTATACACTCCCACTTTAATGCCCCCTCAGTATTATTACTTTAATAAAAACACTTTTCAAACTGGAGCATTCAGATTTAAATGGAAGACAGAATTTGAGGTGCGCTCACATAAGTGCCTATTTCTTTCTCTTCCTTGCATTAAGAAAATTGTAAGCGTTCATCATTCACAACACAAGATACCAAATCTTTCATTAAAGATCCTGACTCAACTCTCAGGAAATATTGTGCAGTACTGCAGACACACCAAACTGAACATGCATACAGCAAAACTGTCGAAGTCATATATAAAGACTGCAAGGTTAAATGGTAACAATATTCAGAATTATAACCATTTTTTATCCAAAGATTGAAAAGCACATTACCAAAGGAACTAAGCATCAGTTTCCTCGTCACCAAAAGGAAGACAGTGACTAATCATGATGCCTTTTCTTGGTCTTAAAATTAAGAGAGCTGAACACAGTTAAGAGGGGAAAAGGGTTTTACCTCGATATTTATTTAAGGATCCTTAGGTGTGCTGAAATGCACATCGAAATGCACCCCGAAATCCCCATCGAAGAAAGTGGCCACTCACAATGTGATGTGTATACAATTATATGCCTTGCAAAAATTAGCATATCTATCAAAGATTCCCCAATGAGGGACTCCAGCGAGACCCCTCATGAGGAACCCTCCCCTTGGATGGGCCTATCCTTGTTTACAGAATGTGTTCTGGAGAAGACCTTGGTTTCTGGGGTTTTTAGAATGTTTGGTCTCTTGGCTTAATGGAATACTGGGTCTAAGGGAAGTTATCAAACTTAAAGAATTATAACTATGTAGGCTAAAAGCACTAAGAATACATAAAAGCTATGTAAAAGAGTGTATAAAAGGGGTATAAAAGAATAAGCAAAAAATCATCATGGCATCAATCACAGACAAAAAACCTCTATTTTATTTCCAAACCACTACTAATAAAATGACATCTCTTTAGAAAAAAATATTGTAAGCTTACATATTCTGGTACTTCAGTTACTGATAGGGACATACTTATGACCAACTGCAATATTTGTTTATATGTCAAATATCTCAGGAAGTCTTCATTTCTAAGTTACTTTTAAGACACGCTTTTACCGCAAGCAAGAAAGGAATTGTAACTCCCACTTCAGTTTTGAGAAAGAGTACACAGAAAAGTTGCACAGTTGTAATGAAACAGAGGTGGAAACAATTTTCACTGCAATGATCAAACAGCTTTTTATACAATGATTCTAAATACAAAACTAAATACAAAACTAGATGAAAAATATTTAATTCAAGACACTAATGAACCAAAAATTAGTTAGTTGAAATAAAACCTAAAAATTTTCAAATAAAAATGATCAGAAAAAATATATACATGTCTCTATTATTTCAATCCTACATTCCAAAAATAAACTTGGGGTTCTGTTTTTTCTTTAAGGAAACCTTCCATTCTGTCTCACTGAAATGCTTCCTTTTTAGGTATCACCTGACTGTGTCTTAGTAACGCAACAAAGACATGCAAAATGTATGCCTAACTAATTTGAGTTATTATGTATAACAAATAATCCAAAGAATTGATCTAAAACATCAGAAATTAAAAACTTCAAGTCTTGGTATTGGTCAGATTTTAAGAAATACAAAAGTTTCTTCAGCTTTACAGCAAACCTTTTTTAAACAGTGCAAATATAATGTTACTTGTTTATGTAGCAAAAGTGTATCTCACTTTGAGGTCCAGTATTTTAAATTTAAAGATCTTTATGAATCTGAGAGGAGGATTTTTTCCTCAGAAAAATATAACCATTCTTTGATCCTGAATTTCAGATTTGAATACTTCAAAGAAAAAAAAAGTCTAAAAGAGATAAACACAATTATAGTAAAAAATATGAATGGGAAAAGGAAAAAAACAAGTCTAGATGCTGCTGGAATGTAAAGAACAAAGATCACATCAACAGCTGACTGCACTTTGGAAACTATCATTATCTGAAATCCTTCTAAGTAGAAAACATACCAGCAACAAATCTCATCTTATTGTTGAGGGTCATCTGGGAAAATGGCAATCTTGAACATTTCATGACTGGTGAACGAATTTGATTATCTGATTCAGCAATTTAAAAAAACCCAAACCAATAAGCCATTATTTCCTAGTGCTTTATGCTGGTATGTTGATTAGCAAAGAAAGAACCATAAAGTAAATTTAAACAAAAATTTACAACACTTTCCGTGCCAGTACTAATACCCATTCATGTTACATTACTCCCAAAGTTCAAATTAGAAGACTGAAGAGGTAACTTGCTAAGAATACAGAGATAGCATGTTAAAAAAAAAAAAAAATTAAAAGAGCACTTTTCCAAATAAAAAGGTAACAGGACAGGTTTTAAATGAACAACTGTATGGTCCTCTTAGTCAAGTAAATACAGCAGAAGAAGAAACTTTAACACGAGACACAACTGAAATATTAGAATTGGTTTTGGAAATCTCCTAATAAAAAAGTATAGAAACACTGTGCAATAAGAGCAGCTCCCCAATTCACTGCTAATAAACTTCCTTGAAGGCGAAGTTTAGGATTTAATTTAGAGGCTAGAAACAAAATAAATATGTGCCTAGATTTAATACTTATCTCAATAATGCTTCAAATGTCTCAGTGTTTTCTTTCAGAAAACACCTACACTTATATAAACATTAAAAGGATCTAATTTGCCCACAAGTATGTTTTACCTGTAAATGTTCTGCTTTGTAAACTTCATTTCTTCTGGTACTACTGTTTTTAAACATCACAAATTCAAACTGATGTTTTTATTTTTATGTCATTATACAGAACAAAATTTCCAGACATTTCTCCAAAAGCAAGTGATTTCCACTGTTCTGTTAACGATACAAATCCAAAGGAAAGAACTTTCCTAACCCTGCTCACCGAGTAAACACAATTCTAACAGGAATGACAGTTAAACTACCCGTTTGATTGTCAGACGGTTGCTTTTTTCAGCAAGCTCTATTCCCCACAGAACTAAGATCCTAGAGAAATGCCAATTAAATATTAATTGAAGAAAAAAGGATTTGCTGCATACAGGCTAAGACACTTCGGCACAGAACTGGGCTTTTTCAGTTTTACTGTTCAAGCAGAGACTGCTAACTTTAAATCATGAAGAGTTTGGTTTATTCCTGCTTAGTACAGTAAACATCATCCTTACAGCCTGCAATCAACGCAAGTTAGTCCAAGACCGAATTCCATTCAGGTTCCCTGAAGAGATCACTTCTGTGCAGTTCAACGTTACAGAATTAACCCATTCAAAACCCAGACCTCATTCACAGGCATAGACATCTATGCTTTGAGCTAAAATTAAATATATTTATATAAATGTACAAAGACATACATTTATCAATTAGCACCATCTAGTGGGGTCAGTATATTTTATGTGATGTGACAAATACGCAGCTCACTGTTCTGCTTTTTCTACATCCAATGCAATATGTTATGATACAGCACAGTTCACGTAATTCATAAAACCCGGATGTAAAGACAAAAATCAACAACAACAACAACACAACCCCCCTCACCAAAACAAACAAAAAAACCTCCCACCAAACAAGCCAACCCAAACTCTAATTCTAATTCACAACATGCTTTTCCTCTATAAATTTCATTTTAAGAAAAACACTGACATTGAAAACTGTATCTCCATACTTATTAAAATCTACTGAGAGGAATAAAAAACTTGATCTTTTAGGCATTTATACACATGCATAACACAATTAAAATTTAATTACTATTTTCTGTTCTTACTCTTTTGCTTCCCTATCATATGCCTCAAGAAAAACCAGCCACTCTTTAAAATAAGCTATTCTGCAGCATCAAATGATGCAAAAAACCCTTTTATTCAAGGCCTCCATCATCAGAGAAGAATTCTGCTGTAAACACAAGTTTTGCTAAAACTGCATCGAAGTCCCACAAACACTGGATCGTAACCCGTAACACCAATAAAATAACAGATTAAATACTTTTGAAATATTCAAAATAGTTAATTTAAAAGAGGTCAACTACAAACAGATACTAAGGACTAACCTTACCCATTTATGCAGTTTCTCAAATATGAAATCTAGAAATGGGCTTTTAATCAATTCTGTATTTAAAACTGCAGGAGACTTAAGTCATGCCAATAAACAGTGCTGAAGAGTTTTAAATGTAAAAGCCATCAGAGGTAGACTCCCCTATATATCAACCTTAGGCAAGATAGACAGACAAATAAAAAGCAGCCACACATGAAGGTGTTTAAATGCACCAGGCAAAATCTCTACCAGCCTCTGCCAACAGGCAAGGGAGCTAAAAGCATCACCATTCCCTTCTCCCTCTGCCTGTATACAGTCCATGTTAAAAAGCAAAACAAAACAAAACAGGAAACAATCACTGACATTATGTTCATACTTAAGAGTATTAGGACAAGTCACCAGTGTAAAATTAAACATTTACTTAAATGTTCTTTAATGAAACCATGGTTATGAAAGCAAAGAATGCCTATGAAGACATGCTTTGCATTCAAGCCTTCCCTTCTTTCTGAAAGAGGTGATCGATGGCAAAGCCTTCCAAGCAGATCACAACATACCAAACTGACCTCGGACAACAAGGGACAGACACAAAGTCACTTTTTCTTTTTCTGGGAATAATGGTAAAAGTAGGTGAAGAACAATTGAAAAATGTGGAGAAGATACATAAATAGAGGGGCAAAGTTAAGATCAATAAAAACCAGCAACAGAAGACTTGCAGTGAGCACTTCAGAAGGCGCAGAATGTAAGAAGAGAAGCTGCTGAGGCCTGCGCACTGCAGCCAGGGGCCAGCTACAATTTAAACTGCATGGAAATCAAAACACAGAGATTCTAATAAATCAATTAATACCAACAAGCAAGATTTACAGCAAGATTTTTAATTGAAAAAGACATGAAGACAGCATCTGAATTTTATTTAAAATGATAGAGAGATGTGTTAGGAGTAAAATGTCCCAAGTAAGTTCAACCAGAAAATTACAATAGTGTTAAAGGACAGAACTAATTCTCAACCTTCCCCGTAGGGGATGGAGAAACACCAACACTTAAGTGCAATGTGTGCTGCAGAACAAAGAGAAATATGAAAAATAATGACAAAATATTGGAAGAAAATTTCAGTAATTTAGGAGAGATTTACTGCCATTTCCCCACAACTTTTCAGACCAGTGCACTTCAGGCTTTGCACTAAATCATCTAAACATGCAAACCCATTTCACAGGAAGCTTCAAATCAAAGCAAACATATTAATTTATTTTTATATTGGAAGGGGTAACACAAATGTATTTGCACAGGTGTACAAAACTACAGCCACACCATGTCTTTAAATACTGGAAAGCTGGTAGAAAACAGCAGAAACTGCCTAATGAGGAGACGAGTAACAAAGACAAGAGAGCTGCACTGATACTCCTAGCATTACAAAAAAGAATATAGGGGTAAATTTAGCAATTTCATTCTTGAAATAAGGATCTATAAATACACAGACCAGCAACACAAAAGTATTAACTACTGGGACGCCAAAGATTTCCTGACAGTTTCCAACCTGGAACTGTTCCCCAGTTTCAGTCCCCTTTTCCCAAGTAGGATTCAACCTAAACATTACCTAGCATGACATAGCCTGGTTTGCACTGTATTTGAATACGAAACCAGAAAAAATTTAAATAATATCAGGAGAAAGTATCATTAACCAGGGATAATTTGTTTTACATTTTTATGCCATGTATTATAACATTAACAAAACCAAAAAGCAACACATTTCCTTTTCTACTGTGCAAAAATGTCAGTTTACCCTTGATAGAACAAGAGATTAAAAATAATGATGCAGCTAAACTCATTTGAGTTCCCCCAGCTCAATCAAAATGCAGTGAAGTGCTTTAACCGTACCTATCTTTGCATGATCAGCCTCAAGTGTATGAGAGGTCACTCCTGCCTACAGTATTAAACTGGTGGAGAAGCTGAAGTAAGTAAAAACCAGGATGACATTCCCACAGAGAAGCCATGACAGAATGGTTATGAAGGGATAATAAATGCACATAACACAAAGGGAATTAAAGGGCTTTCATACATTAAAAATTCATTTAGCAGTAGAAAAAATAAACAGAAAATAATCCAGTTCTAGTTAGTTAAAAGACCAATATACATATTCAGAAAACACAGAGAGAAAGAGCAGAAGCAGGACAGAACACGCGACCAAGCTACACATAGGTGCCACTCAGTGGTTTCCTGATACACCACAAAAGGAAAATATTGCTTCCCCTTTGGGTGAAGATAATAATAAAACTCAGTCAGATTATTAGTTAGAAATTGGTGGAAAGAGGATGTTTCCCGATGAAAGTGCATAGGCACACAATTACAAATGCTTTGTTGCTTGGCACGTGCTATGGTATGATTTGTAGTTAGCCTTTAATGATACACTAAACTTCAGTATGATCAGCTTAGTATTTCAGATGCCGATTAACATGATGACAATCATGGGCTACTTTTTTCCTGGAATGTTTGAAACTTTGAAATTCAAAATTACACCCTGATTTACGGTTTGATCCTGATTAAAGCTCTGTATGTCTGCAGTGTCATTACTGGATTATTTAATCACTAAATCTCAATAAAAACTGCTCTCTTCCATGAAATCCAATCTGTAAAGCACATTAAAATTGAAAATACTTTATGAAGATGATATCCATAGTAAACGTAAAGCAGTACTCAAGGCTATCCCATACATAATCCCTACCATTTATAGCTGGCAGGACTGGGGTTTTTCTTAACTCCTACTATCAAAATAACCAAGGCAGTCATGCTTGTGAATAATTGAAATCACTGGAATTACCTTGTGCAGGTTGTGATTGCTAGCAAAAGCCAACAAGAAAAGTTAGGGATAGGGAAACAATACAGATTTAATTTCCAACAGACAAAGTAAGACTGTTCATCCTCTGCCATGCTCTCCACTCAGTAAATACCATGTTCTTCATAAAGGGTCACACTGTACCTGAGCCCCTGAGGCAGAAAAGAGTCAGTGGCTCCAAGGTTCAAAATCTCCTCCTCTGGGGAGGAATGATTTCATGTTAGTGCTCTATGAAACAGAGTGAAGGAGAAAGGCAGCAGGATCGAAATCAGAGGGAAAACAACCTAAAATTGAAGGAGAGAGCACAAACTGCTGACTTAGCATTACATTCTGTGAAACAAACAGTTCTGAAGTGATGACCAGTAAAAGGATGAAGAGGGTTACATTGATGCATCTAGTACAGTGTGTGAATGACATATAATGAAATTAAAATAAGCAACAGAACTCAGAAGTCAAAATTGACTGTTATTTTATTTATAAAATATTGATGGGTATATGTCTCTCTGTGTGAGATCCAAGTCCAGACAATGATGAAAAGAGTATGTTTGTATTTCCCTAATGGTGAAGCCAGCAAATAAGAGGAGACTTTTATCTGGAAGGACTTGAAGTCTTAACCTGTGGCTGGGTAAAGAACTTAGGGCCCAGGAATGGCTACTGAGCTGGACTTATCACCTGTGCTGGTATTAGGGGAATCTACAAACACAGATCTCTTTAGAAATCTAGAAAGCAGAAGGGTGTGTGTTTTCAACAGTGCCTTGATGGGCTGGAGATGTGAAATGGGACCAGGCTGCCTGTTTTTTTCCATATGAGGGCTATTAGCGCTTGTGTTGGCCAAAGCACTGCTCTGCTTGTGATAGCCTTTCTGGTCAACTGGCTACTGGTGCAGGTGCTCAGCAGTGGCTGCATCCATCTCTTACTGCACCGGACTGCACCTCTGCAGCCAAGACATAGGAGTCTTCCTGTCCTGGTATTTACTACACTCGGCAAATCTCAAAACACCCTCAATTCCAGCACTGATGGAGTATCACTTAGTTTGCATCTAATGAAATAGTGTAACTTTGCAAATACATGCAAACTAGGTGAAAGCAATGTTTTCCCTAGGAATTCAAATAGCGATGTTAACATGGCATACAAATATACCCTCTTCATACGCCTACTGTCTTAATTTTCCTAAGAGACAAAGAATTAATCCAAGCCTTATTTAGTAGACAAGAAATAGAAGAAGCCTGCAGATACACATGGGAGAACACATGGACGGAAAAACTGGTCTTAGGGAGTGGGGGAAGACATGCAAAATATCTGACAACAAGGTATGCATGTGCAACTCTAAACGGCCCACTGAGGCTCCAGTGTTTTTTGAAAACAAATCCAAGTCAGCTCTAACTTTAGATCACTCAATGTCACCACAAGAATAAGATTTTTTTACACCACTGATACCTCAGAGTGGTTCAGGTGGAGCAAGAAAGCATGAAACCCTTTCCACTGTAGTACGGAAACAGACTATGTCACCATACTGGAGATGTTATATCACAGTGAATCTGTACATTTAGGTTGTGCTATTGCACTGAAGGCACAGTTAAGTTACAGCAATTGCCTGTAATAAATTACTCATCCTTGACTTGCGGTCAAGGTTTTGCATGGCCTGGTTTTTGTTAGTTGGGGGGGCCACAGAGGTGGCTTCTGTGAGAAGCTGCTAGAAGCTTCCACCATGTCCAGTAGAGGCAATCCCTGATGGTTCCAAAGATGGACATGCCGCTGGCCAAGGCTGGGCCAATTAGAAATGGTGGTAATGCCTCTGTGTTAACATGCTTAAGAAGAAATCAAAACAAAGGTTGTAGCACAGTTTTAATTCCAGCCAGAGAAGAGCAGGAGTGAGAACATGTGAGAAGGATAACTGTGCAGACACCAAGGCCAGTGGAGAAGGAGGGGGAGGAGGTGTTCCGGGCACTGGAGCCAGGATTCCTCTGCGGGCCGTGGTGCAGACCATGGTGAAGCAGCTGTGCCCCTGCAGCCCATGGGAATCCACAGGGGATGTGGAGATCCACCCGCAGCCTATGGGGGAGGTGCCCATGCTGGAGCAGGTGGATGCCTTGAGAAGGCTGTGATCTAGTGGGAGACCTGTGGAAAGAGTGGCCCCTGCTCCCAGGCTCGAGCAGCCTGTCCTTGGAGGACTGCACCCCATGGAAGAGTGCCCCACGCTGCAGCAATTTGAGGGGGCTGCTGCCTGTGGGATGGACTTACCTTGCAGCAATTCACAAAGAGCTGCTGCTCATGAAATGGACTCAAATTGGAGAAGTTTGTGGAGAGCTGTCTCCCATGGGAGAGACCCGATGGTGCAGCAGGGGAACAACTCCTCTCCTCGAACAGCAGGAGAAGCCTCAGGTGATGAATTGACCTTAACCCCCATTCCCTGTCTCCTTGCGCCACCGGGACAGAAGGTAGAGTGGCGAAGGAGGGAAGGGTGGGGGGAAGGTTTTTTTCAAGGAGTTATTTTACTTCTCATTATCCTGCTCTAATTTTGTTGGCAATTAAATTCACTTCATATCTCTGAGCTGAGCCTGTTTTGCCCTTGATGGTATTTGGTGAACGATCTCTCCTGGTCCTTATCTCAACCCATCAACCCCTTGTTCAATTTTCTCTCCTCTGTCCAGCTGCAGACAGGAGTGAGTGAGCAGCTTTCGTGGGCGCCTGGCATCTGGCCCAAGTCAACAGGTGACACTTGCACAGACAAGTAAGCCTTATTCTTTGCATGCTCTGAAATCTTACTTCTTCAGCTCCCAACTGGTTATTCTGCAGGGACTGAGCACCAGGTGGAGAGTACTGCTGTGTTAAGCACTTGCATGCTGCAGCTCTCAGTGTAACTTATGTTTTAAGTGAACTTCACTGACACCACTACACCTGCAAAGTGAGCACTGGGTTCTACAAAGATACACAGAAAAGGATATTAGAGAAAACCACCTGTGGTTAAGAGAACACTGCTATGCAAACAGTGCCATGTGGAAGCCCAAAGGCAGAGTGCACACCTACCATACTACAGTGCTCTCTTCTTACCATGCTTCAAAAAGGAGGAAAAGGATTATAATAGAACTGAAAAAAAAAAGGGTTGGTTTCGGTTTGTTTTGGTTTTTTTTTTAAGTGCTTAGGGCAACACAGAAGAACAGAAAAAGAAGAGTAAAACATATGCTTGCATGCCTGTATTTCATACCAAGGAAGGACAGTGAATATGTGTGTAACATAACAAATATTAGCAAACACTACAAATGAACTTCACGAGGATTAGCTGGAGAAAGGATACAACCAAGACTTCCAAAAAAAAGAAGGAAAGCTAATATAAGCAGTAACAAAACCTGCTGGTAGGAAACACTGGCAGGCATTTTTGCCGAATCTTAAAAGTACGATTTTTATTAAATCTTATTGTATCAGTTTCCGTGCTTCAGAAAGATTTTATAACTATCACATCCCATCCTTCTTAACTCTTAAAATGTTTTCACACTGCAGAGGTTGGTTTGGGTAGTTATGACCTTCTGTTCTTAAAAGGAAAACAGTCCAAGTCAGTAACAAAAAAAAAAAATTGTTTTAAACACTCCCTCACATGTTCTGCCACAGAACTTCTGGTCCAAAGAAAAAGAACACTGTAGAAAAACAGTTTAAAATTACATTATCCTTGGATGTCTTGGATTTATCAGACTATTACTGAGTAGCTTATGAGACCTTTCATTAGTCTCAGTATCATAGACAAAAAATGTATCACTCTGCTTAAGTAAATATTGCACAAGCTTTGTAAGACAAGAAAAATTTGGGTATGAGCATAGATTTCGGTTCTGAAAGTTCTCTTTGAACTGCTGTACCAGTTTGGTCACCAGGCTGGTACACTGCCCCCTTGGTAACAATGAAATTACAAACTATTTATCTTAGAAGGATTGATTTTCTTATTTTATGTCCAGTACATTTTGGCTGGATTTCTGCTACTCTTTGGAGGTTTCCCAGCAGAAACTTTAAAGCAATTACCACTGATCCAAAAAAAAGCCTCTGTCTGGACTTTAACCTAAACTGAAGTTTTTTCACATTCCAAAGCACTGATTTATTCACAAGTTTCAAGTAATACTCAAAGAGAAACACTTCACACCTCTGATTTAATAAGCTTATCTGCTTTATTTTTAATTTAAAAAGTTTGTTGGTACACCCACCTGTAGAGACTTCTGCTATCAACCTGATTTCTACAGCTTCTATGAGACTAAACTGTCAACAAGACAATTTGATCCTTTTGGGATCTGATCCTTGGATTTTTATTATTATTTTTAACAAAGTGGGCTGATAGAGGAGTTGATGACAGGAACGGGACTTCCTCATAAAAATACAGATTAAAAGTTGCAAGTGCCTATTACTAAACACATTAATAGCTCTGATGTAGAAACTGAAAGATCCTAGAGACACCAAATGTGTAAACTCCTGACAAAGAAGTTAACACGAAATGCTCAGTTTAACTTCTACCAAAACGTACAAAATAAAAATATATGAAAAAAACCCCACAAAAGAAGTATTTACCACAGGAGAACCCATTCAACAGACTTCAAATAAAAGGACAAAATTATTATGTCCACCAGCTGTCTGCTTCCCATTAAACTATATACTAGCTACAATTATAACAAATATTTTTAGCTGAACCATCACATAGGATCCATATTTCACAACTGCATTATTCCATCCACTTGGCCCTAACTTGTATTCTTCTACAAACAAGGCTACACCATCCAAAGCTATGCCTGAATAAACTGGAGGTACATTTTTTTACTTTATTGAAGGCAAAAATAAGCACAAGTATGTATGAGTGAACACACATGGAAAAGCAACTTTGTCTTTACTCAGAGAAGAAACGTGGAAGGTTGGGAGATTTCGCTGACGTACTGCATTTTTATACTATAGAAGCAGAAACGAGTCAAAGGGTTCAACACACACAGAGTGACCAGAAACTACCTGAATCTCAACAAGAGAAGCAATCATTTGCTCAATACCTGGCTGCTACCTGCCTTTTTTCCTAATGTTTTCATGGAAACAATATCAGCCTGAATAAAGTAAAGACCCTGTACTATTTTCTATAAAACTTCAATTACCTTATTTTGATTAATCTGATCACTGTTCCCATGGAAATTAAGTTTAAAGGCAGCTGACTGCCTCCAGCTAAGAGGGATCTCTTTACTTACAGATTTCAGTTGCTGGCAATTGAGCAAGTCTAAAAAAATCACTTTGGCTTCAAAAGTAACACTTTAAGTATATGTGGCATTTCATGAGCAGTAACACCTTGCAATACACTCTTTAAAATGTAATAATTTTGATGGAAGCAAAACGACTCATTGGTAATTACTCCAAATACTAATGCAAACTATTGTCAGTCTTCAAGAGGCTTTCTTACAGAGCATTATTTTCCCAATAATTTTCAGCTTTAAGTAAGCAGAAAGCATGTGGCAAGTTTGTATTTTGGTATATAAATTAGATCATTACCTACAAATACTTTGGATGAGACGAGTACTGAAATTCTGGCACTTCTTCATATATACTCTGTACATAAAACCCAAGTAGGAAGCTTCAAAAATTAACTAGAGATCAACCTTCCTCTCCAGAAAATGAGAAAAAGAAAAGTCTTAAATTTCTTCCATGCAGCTTTAACACATCTTTGCAGACTTTGTCACATACTCCCCACTACCTACTGCTAGGTAGTTCTTTAGAGCTGAAAACTGTATCATGTTTTACCAATAGGAGTTAAGGCAAGACTCAACCAAACCTGTTTCAACAAGAGACTTTCACTGAACAAGGCAATCCTTACAAAAATTAAGATTTCCTCAATCTCTGATGATCTGGATCTAAAGTATGACAAATAACTGCCACCTATTATCTAATTCATCATTATTAATGACTTCAGCTATAGCAAATTCCTTCTCCTCTTGCCAGAGGTAGCAGACGTTTCCACACCACCACAACAGACTACATCTGTGCACTGTTTACACATCTGCATTACGCACGTGATTGCTTTACTTCTACTGCGAGGAGCCTTTGCTTTGCTTTCTCTGACTGAAAGATGTAAACTATAATGTATGAAGCAACCTTGCTTGATTCTCCTCTAAAGTTTGAAGAACAAATAATTTGCACTGGCCATGAATTCTTACTGGCTGTCAACCACCTCCTCCACACTCACACTTCCTCTTCCAGATGTCCAGGTGGCTTATTCACACTGCCTTTTCCTTCATTTTTCCTATCTCAAAGGCAAACAGCACTTCAGACCTCCACATGAATTTAGAGAACGGCAGCCTATTCCCTTTACTGGGGCGGCACAGCTTTTTAAAAATAAATATGGTTGACAACTTAGCAGTAAAGAACCTTAAGGTCTTCAAATATCAAAGAAGCATTTTTGTGACTGAGCTATCAGTTTCAATGAGTCCACCCACTCCAAGGTGGTCCATACATCTCTCCAACCCTCCAGTGCTTTCCCTCAAAACCACAACCCTCTTACCTCTGTTAGATAACTGAGGTTAGGTACAAAACCCCAGTCCCACTTTCTCTTCTAGTGTGTTTTCCAGGTTTGCTGTTCTTGGGTAATGGGGCTCCTCTGAGCTCCTTCTGAGATGCCTCATTTTGTCTGCCCTGAATTCAGAAACCATTCTCACCACAGCCTTAACAGGTGCAAATGTATTAGCCACCAAAATCGCCTCAAACACACCCCACTCTATTCCTCTTCTATAAAAAGATTAACAGAAAAAAACCCCATGTCTTGAGACATGCAGAAAATAGACAAATTGAACAATAAATTACGAAGATTGTATAAATATTAGTTCTAGAGAAAGTATATATGAAGAACAAAGTAATGGGAAAGTAAGTAAGTTTTGTATGTCCAGCAAAAAGTATTTCAATGTCAGTTTCAAACTTGAAGTGCAGAAGTAATCAACATATTCCATCATCAGCCTTCCATGCAGAAGGCCAACTCTATCTCAGTATGATCTCCAACCTTCACTTTTTATCACGTGTCATGCGCAGGTCTTACACTATCTGATACATCCTCCCCAGCCACCATCTACTTTTCAGGCACACAGAGATGTCATTCCCTCCATTTATGGGTCATCCCCACCAAAAATACAGAACAATACATTCAGAACAATCAGTTGTCACACACAGCTGATATAATCTGAAGTCCATTTTCTCTACACTCTTATGGGAAGAAGATCCAAATCTTTGGATGCTTGAGCTCGTGCCCAGGCAGGAGCATTCACCATTTGGATGCACGACACAGGAGGTGAATGCACGTGATCTGGGCAGCACACACCTGGATGTTAGCTGCAGAACAGCTGACGTATCACAGGGTAGGGGAAAGCTGCACCATACAAGCTTTCACAAATGCCAAAAGAACCTGCACATCTCTTCCCACGTACAGTCCAGACTGAAGATTTAGTACATCACCTGCAGGTAGTTGATCTTATCACTCAGGATGTGTCAAATCAATCCCTTTTGCTTTGCCTAGTCGGCTTAGTTTTTGTAAATATTATCTTTATTTTTCTTATGCCAAAAATGGAACCACAGTATACTGAAACCATCTACATTTACATACTGAAAAATCTGAGTATTCACACTGAAAATTTCCAGTGCTTCTATACCACAATGACTGTAAAATTTGGGCTCTGTAATCATGTAATTCCATCTATATGCCAAAGAAATTTCACCAGAATATACTTGACTAGTTTATTTTTGGTGTGTTTTTGCAATTTACATGGTCAGCCTCTAGCACATAGAAAATATACCTTCTTAGAACTTCAAGTCAAATCATATCCAGGTGAAACTAAGAGAATTAGCACAAATTAAGGTTTTGCAGGGCCAAATACTATGCAAATATTGCATATAATTCTAGTCCAAAGTGTATCCCAAGACATTCATTTGGATACAGAGCTAACAACAGACATGTAAACCAAAGTAGAATGATCAGCAAAATTTGTTTACAATTTGTTTACTAACTCAGATCTTACATTAGATAGCATTCAAAGACAACACACTGAGTTCCAGTTATATCTTCCACAGCCTGATTTCATGGTTACCAAATTGATCCTGGATTAGAGAATTGTTCGTAGCAGTTGTAATTATAATTTTTGTTTATATATACTATTGTTAGGTGTACATTGCTGCTAGACACATATTATTAGTAGATATTTAGAATATTTAGAATAGAGTCTTAACAAGTGAGAGGCCTTGTCAAGCCTCTAAAGGGGGATAAGGATGCCTTAGGTTTTAACTCTTATATTTTTCAAATTCTGTACTGCTTCATGTATGACTGAGGCTTTTTGTGGCCTGTCAGCTGCTGTTCTCTCATGCTAAGATAGACATAACAAAGCCTCTCCACGCTCCCTCTTCAAGGACACCCAGACCGTCCTAGGCCCAAAATGTGTAAACCAGCATCTTGAGAAGCGGGGCAAGCTGAGGGGCAGTTACATCATTAGCTGAAGTTTAATTGGTGAATTTATGCTGGTACACAAATGGACCAAACCTATAAAAGTATGAAGAACTGGTGACTTGTCATCCATCTTGGGTGTAGCCTTTGGCCTGCCCAGGGTGCAAATACTTACCTTTATTCCCTACTCCTGTCTAGTCTCTGTTTCTAGGTAGCCACTTCAGGCATCATTACAATAAAATGATTCACCAAGTGTTCCTTATGTTTGCAGTAGTTTTTTTTCTAGTGCAACACATAGCTTTTTGAATGTACAAACTCTTCCCTATCAAGAGAAAGAGCAATGCCACTTGCTGTGGCTTCTTTTTCATAACGGAAAGTACAGTACTGAGTTGGCCAAAAACAATCAGCAAACTGCAATTGGTTATGAAATACTTTGGTAGCTGTGCAACAGAAAAGTTTACTCAACTCTTGAGCATTACATCCACAACCAGAAATGTTTAAGGCAACAGTGCAAGTGGAAGCTTCATCCTGGAGCTAAATAGACAAACAGTAAAACGTGTCTGGTGCACTAACAGCAAGCAAACGCACATGGAAATTCTTGCAGCTCCTCTAAAAATAATCCAAAGGAGCAGTTAGAGCAGATCTTTATTTATCCTTCTAAAAAATATCCAAGCTGAGCATGTGTACTATTTCAGGTATCGGCTATGTCAGTGCTCATAATTACCCTAAAGGATCTTCCTTTCATGTTTCTGTACTATAAATCTCTACAGAATTAATGGGATCTCTGCTATATAAAAAGGAATGAGACAGCTGAAGATTTTTGGTAAAATTTGAGAGAGTCATGTAAGAAGACAAGGAAGTAACAAATTGGGGGAAGCAGAAACAAATTTTAAACACTATCCAGAACCAGTTTTCTCTTCCAAACCATCAACGACAGTTGTGGGTTCCCTCTTCTCTGTACTTTGTAAACTAAAATCTAATCAACAGATTCCTTTGTGAAGAAAAGGGACAGAAGAACAGTTGCATCAGTGTTTGCTGGTTTTACTAACTACAATAGGAATGTACTGTAGGGAACAATCCAGTATTTGCAGGGGAATGGATTGGATGATCTAATACAACTTTTCCATTTCTGACTTCTTAGAACAGCTCAGGCTGATCCAAGTTCTAAAAGAGATTTCTGTCCAACAATACTGAATGAAGAGAACTCCAAGGCAAGGTTTGGGGTTTTTTTTTCTTCTTCTTTTTTTCTTTTCATTATTAAGAGAGCCAGAATAGTAAACCATATGCTATAGTATACAACCATGAAGAAAAAGCTATAGTAATTAAATACCCATAAAACTTAGAATACCTGCAGAAAAAGTATAAAGTTCCTTTTATACTTAAGTCTTTCAATAATTTTGGAGCATTTTATCCATTTTATTACTTAGGAAAAAAGCTCTTTTATAATATCTGAAATCATTAAACAGTAAGGTAAGAAGATCAGTGTAGAAATTTTTATTTAGCAATGTGTTAAAATAGAGAAATATCAGTGTTAATTGGTAGTACACCCATGCTCATTTTCTTCCTACACTGCCACTTACCAGGATTGCAACATCCTTGGCTCAAAGCTAGTGCACATTTTTTCCTTTCTTTTTCTTTTTTTATTACAAAATATGTGTCATCATTCTCTGTCTGCAGAATTAAAAACATTTGTCTTTGCAAGTACAGTTGACTTTAAGAAGTTACTGCTAGGAAAAACAGTCTTTCAAATAAGACACCAGAACTCAGAAAGAAAGATTTGGCACTCCTGAAGTCTTGTAACAGGGAAAAACTATGGCAGATAGGATTCATTCTTCTGCTCTTACAGGTCTCTTCCAAAAAGGCTAAGGACTGTCTTCTCTGAAACTTGAGAGGATACTGAACAATCCTTCTAAAAATGCATTAAAGATCAAACAAATACCATGAGTTTCACATACAGTTAAGCCCATCTTGAGGCAGGTATATGAACTAGATAACATTTTGAAAGCTCTTCATACCCTACTTTATATACCAGAACTCCACAGAAATCAAAGGTGAGGTTCAAAAGCCTGTGACATGCACTGGGTCAGACCAGCTGCTCTTAATAATCTCAGTTCTTGTAATTAAAAAATTTTGTCTCTCGAATGAAATTAATATAATGTATTAAAGAAGGGCAACTAGTGAACACTAAAGATGTAGTTTCAAGATTTCAAGAATGACATCTATTTTAAGATAGTGTGAGGCTTAATAGGACATTAAAAGAAGCATCAACAGGGTCAGAGTTACATGTATGTTTAATATTTGGACCTACCGAGCACAAGATAAATAATTATGATGGTTGGAATATTTCAGTGCCTTCTTGTTGTAATTGCAATAAAGTGACCATTCCCTGACCCCCTTTCTCACCTTTCTTTTCTGTTAAAGTCAGAAAGTCCAATCCACCCTGCAGTAACAAACAACATGGTAACCAGGGCATGCAACCAGGAGAGCCGCTAGGAAAGCCAACTGCTCCAAACTGAGAGCATACTCCAAGCGACTAAACCAGTTAACTGCTGTCTTCTTTTGGAATAGGGGGTAAAAGGCAGTAAGTGAAGGAGTTTGAAAAGGTTTAGGTTTTGCCTCAGTAAAAAATTAGAACAAATGTTGAAGTGTCAATGTTTCACAGATCCACGCCCATTTTCTAGCCAGCCTTCTTAAATTCCCAAACCAGAAAGAAACCTAATTTAGCAACTGACGTAACATTTACTTAGATGCACACCACTGTCAGCCTGCATCAGAAAGATGACTGGTATTCCTCTTACAGTGATCTTCTGAGCCACCTGCACAGACAGCTGCAGCAAAGCTGCAAGGAGTCTGGGAATCACAGCACTTTAGAAACTTTGATGAGATTCTTTAGGCAAGCAAGTATTGCCAAGCACTGTTCCACTGTTTGTTACTTTTGTGTATCAACTGCCAGAGAGCACTTATGTTTACTTTTATATGTAAATTCTCAGATATTTTGAGAAGTATCACCAAGTGCTTGACCAAGTATCAACATTATCACATCTTTTTCCAGAATAAAATAGCTGAAAGAAATGGGAAAATGAGATTCTTTCAAACCTACTTAGAAATACTCCCAATTTTAAGCTTCCTCTAGATCAGTAATTGACAAGGGTAACAAATTCTGTACAAGTCTGGATGTATTCATGGCGTGGGTTACTACCATCTACTAACTCATTTGAGACCTCAGAATTTCCTTCCAGCTTGAATTAGGTCTGTACTGGGAACTGAAGACATATTTACCATTTTGTAGGAGTGGAGTAGTTTGAACCAGCTGATTGGTCCCATTTTTCAGCTATACACAATTTTAAGATTATTGGGGTAGCTCTGTATACTCCCACAGCACGCTTTGATTTCTTGCTGATCATTTTTGTAGCATAATATTTTACTTGAGTATTCGTCCAACTTATTTTAGGCTGTACTTTAGTCCAGCATATTTATGAGCAAAACACAATATTAAATGGAGACAAGCCAATAAAAGAAACAGCTTACTAGAATTTCAGTTGACTTTGTTAAAGGAAATTATTTTAAATTAATGTGGCTACTGAACTCTTGCCATACTTGACCTCAGAAAATATATTCCTTCTAATTTTTGCTGTGAACATTTATTTATTTAAGCTAAACTCCAGGTCTTGAATGTTGACCATAAAGAAGTGTCAGATTTCCTGCTACTATTTCATACTCTTTTTTTTCTAAACAAGGGCAAACAACATATGTTTGTTGCATTAGCATTACACTGCCAAAACATCACTCTTAAATGAAATCATCTATGTATTTTTGGTAAAATCTTATTTAACAACTTCCACCCTGACAGAAACAGAGTTAAAACAAGGCTGTTTTGTTTTCACTGAGCAACAGTTTGGTTACTGGTTTACTAGATGGCGCTCAAAACATTTTTCCATATGCTCTTCTCAAAGAGAATCTGACTTAAATGTGGTTTACCTTCACCAGTGAATGAAGGCTTTTTTCACCAAACATATCCCAGAGGAAGGTCAGGTCTTCCTGGCTGTCCACATGTGGCTGCAGCTGGGCTGGCAATGCAGCCAGCAGCTCGTACAGACCTATAAAATGAAAATAAAACACAAAGTGTAATCTAGGGTGATCTCATTAATTTCACTTAACAGTTCTGTGTAATTGGCTGCCTGGAGCATGTCATTTTAACTGAAGAGGGAGTCTGGAGTATCCAGCACAACATTAACTTGTAGAACCAAAAGGAATATTTAGAAAAAATTACTAAGAAACAAGTATTAGCAATGTACTTTTTACCTTGTCACAGTTGTCAAGCTTCTACATCCATATATATTTACACAAGGTTATGCAGAAAATTCATAAAGGTTTTGAAAAAAGGAAAAAACCAGAAAAAAAACACACATTCCTTTGCTTAATCGTTATTCCATTTCCCTTGATGTTAGCCAAAGAGTGAAATGAGTCATGAATAGGAAAAACTTCCTTAAAAGAACAGAAACTGGATAGGGTGGTCCATTAAAAAAAGGTTCGTGGTTTCTCTAAATATTTCTTGCTAATATATTGCTTAATATTTTTTTCAATCCTGTGTTCAGCAAGGATCCACAGCAATACAAAAGCAACTTCTCTGTTTTGCAGGATTAAACTTTTAAAAACAAAACCAACACAGTTTTCCCAGACACACATGCACACAGAAATATTTCAGTAACATTTTTAATTTGCAGGTATTTGAGATTCTCTCCAGGGTTAAAGCAATTGCTGTTCTCAGTTATTTGTGGCACACCTCAGCAGCGGTCTCTGAGGGGCAGACAGTAGCACACTGTTCCACAGTAGCGTACAGCATAAAATATCCATCGTGCACACAGGCCATCAAAGTGCTGTCCAAAAAATGTAGCAACAGTGTTTGCAGCAGTCCCCTTTAGGGAGGTAACCTGGCATGAGCTGATATCAATTCATAGCACATGTTTAATTTTCCAGTGGGATTACTTGGGGTAAAAAGGACAAAATGCCTTTTTCTCCTGTCTGCTGTCTACAAAAACACCAATAGTCTCCAGGGATCCAAGATACACGGTCCTGTTATTATTTTTAGTCTGAGTAAGTGCTGCTGTTCATCACAAGAAGAGATTTACAAGATATTCTACTGGTAAAAGAACATTGTTGTAAATTACAGGCTACCTATTGTTATTATGCTTATTATCTCCTCAAAACTTACAATTTAGAATATTTTTTAGTAAACATAATTTCACAACCTTTTCAGGCAGTAGACATCACTTTCAACATTACATACAGCACCTTTGGGTTCTGATTATTTACATTTTCATCTTTTTACTGCCTCTCAGTAAAATATTCTGGGAAAAAAAAGTTCTTTCCAGATACATTCTTTTTGTGCTCCAAGCATTTTTTGGTGGTTCGCATTCATTTCTCTTAGAGTCCTGCTTTTATTTAAATCGGTTCTCGTTTCCACTTCAGAAATACTGCAAAAAGATGATACAACTCAAACCACTACAATTTTGCAGACAGAAAAAAAGACCATCAAGCTTTGCCTAGCAAGACACAATCAGTCATTGAGCTGACATCCAGAGAAAAGAGGTCTGAATGGGACTTGTGGCTCCAGCGTCCCAGACTATTAGAACTTCAGAACTTAGCAAAAATGGTTGTTTTCATCACACAATTTATGAAAACATTTTTATTTATTTAGAAAATGTAAAAAATTATTTATTTTCTTTTAGAAAATAAAACATTTAGAAAATTTAGAAAATTTAGAAAATTAAAACATTTATTTATTTTCTTTCATTTAGAAAATTTTAAAAATTCTTTGCAGTTGGCCACTTTTGTTACTGTAAATATATTTACCTCAAAATAACCTGAAGGTTGTCAGGAAATGGAATAGAAATCTTCAATGTAAACTTGCACTGTGGCATAACTGCTTAGGAACAATTAATGTATGTCATTCAGAAGAAAGAAAATAGTAACTTCAGCCACTTCCTTCACATAAAAGATGTGTAACAGAGTAAGCTTTCTTTTCCTTGATCCATGAGATCTGCTTAAATTCCACATGTAATCAACTATAAAACTATTCTCTCCTTGTAACTTGCTCCTCAAAGCTTTGATAATCAAATCCCTAGTGAAAAATAAAATGAAAGTTTGTATTTCCTGATGGATTAAGTATTAGAGACACAGGGGGAGACTGAATCTGCCCATAATGAGACTTTGGTTTTACACACAAAACTCCCAGCGAAAAACTCCCCCTGCCAGCACTCCAGGAGTGCCGAACCCTGCAGGTGCTTACACACATGGTTTCACATCCAGCTCAAAAGTTTCAGTGGGCTTTACTTATTTATATATCCCTGAATTGCCCATTCCAGTGAAATGGGGGTCCATGTCCCTTGTGCACTACTCCAGCTTCGACAGCAAGCAATGCACCCAATCTGTGCAACTCTCCTGGAGAAGTGGAGACAATTAGACAGGTGCTGACTGATTTTATCCAGTATCAAAGCCATGTTTCTAGTTCTTCCCTGCTTTGGCTCTAGAGTCCAGTGTTTATAGCTGTCAGCCAGAAGGAAATGAGAATCCGGCCCTTCTGTGCAGCAGTGGAAACTGAGGACTGCGCCATGCAGCATCCTGGAGAACACTACGCTCTTGCTCTTTCAGACTCCTCCCGAAACTAAACACTGTGTAGCCAGGAATTAAAAAAACAACTCAATCAAGGAGCCAAGTAAAAATCAGGCAGAAGGAGGACTTAGTGTATTAACCTGGGGAGAACAGAAGACAAAACACCTGGAACCTGTCTAAAGTTAAATCTGCAATTCCAGATCACCTGACTCAGCTCCAGAAGGTAATGGCAGAAGAAGGTGGTAGCACCTGTAAAGGTTCACCTTTTCTCTTGTTCCTTCTTGTTCCTTCTGCGGTGCACAGTACCACAGAATCAAAAATTTTCAGATGAGCATTCTGATTTTTATATATTAAGAAATACAGTATGTGGACCTGCTACACACACCTCCAAGTAAAACATGATTTTTACTTGTGTCTAAATTACATGAAATGTGTTGCTGTTATTCATTACACTGTGAAGAAACAGTGAAAATTGTGGCTGGCATGTGACTTTACCAGCACATGGCATATGAAAGAAAGTGCTTTTGTGATATGGACAGGGACACAGTAATTTGTCAAGTTAGTGTAAACTGGTAATGAAGCTGACACCACTATACTGGCAGCCATACATTGGCTTAAGTTTAATTACCAAATCTCACAAACGGTCACATGGGTCTTCCCTATACATAAAGGGCAGTAGCTCAAATTCCTGCAGGCCTGTAAGATCTCACTGTACAGAGATGCTGCCATGCAGCAATAGAAGTAATCTGAATTTCATAGTAGAATGCTTCAGATCAACTTCAAACTTCCTGCAAAACTTCTAAGTAGTATCTCCGGTGGTTCTAGAAGCAGAGCCAAAGGCCATGGGGAAAAAAATGCAAGTTTAACAATAGTTTTAGTACTGCCAGGCTGTTAAAACCATTTTTTTTTTAATTTGTTCCAGTAGCAATTATATAGTCTGAAGGGATGCCATACTGGAGAGTTTTGATTACTTCTAAAACCAAAAATTAACTTTCCAAAAGGTCATAGTGTACCCCCTAAAATATAGATTGTTTTGCAAATTAAAAACACATATTCATCACATAAGCCCAGGAGTAAGATGTATCAGCACCTCAAAGCTGAGCGCTACCACTGCCTGCCAGGCCTTGATTGTGCTCTTGGTCTCAATTTTGATATTTCTCTTGAAGTCCCACCTTCTTGAGTCATATGGCATGCATGGACCTTACATTTTTTTCAAAGGTGCCCCCAATGTAAATAAACACAACCAAGAGCTTTTAAAAAAAGTATCTAGAAGTTGTTTACAAAAAAAAAAAAAAGAACAGCCAAAAAAAAAAAATCCTGTTGCTTTTAATGCCTGATGTTGGCACCGTGTTGAGTGTCTTGCAAAAAAAAAAAAAAAGTTTTTGCTTTTATTATACGCTGTTGCTATTCTACTTGTTGCTATTCTACTAGGTTCTTGATGTTTTTTTAGCCTAGTTTGCCTAAGTTTAACCAGCATTTGTATTTAAAAGGAATCATGCACCCATTGGAATTTACTAGCATCAAAATACTTCAGGTGTCACAATTCAGTAAACATGACTTACACAAGCAAAACTAATTTATTTCAATTTTTAAAAGTAGATCATTTATTCTCAGAAGACCTGAGCATACATAAAAAAAACTAACAATGTGATTAAACATGGAGATGTAAGACAATTATGCAATTTTAAAAGGGGAAGTAAGTCTGGTGATTCCTACAGCTCAGGGGGGAGGAACCCAAAACCCCATCCCAATGTAATCACATCTGAACATTCCTAAATTAGTGGAACAGGAGGAAAAAGGGCCCTTGCTATGTTAAACAAGGTCACATAATCGAGTGGCAGTTAATTCCAGATAAATGAGGAAGCTCCTATTTTAGACACCAGCATGCTGCTATTTATATTCACGTAATATAAATAAGGTACAGTACCTAACACTTCTGTGAACTCAGTAAAACCCTATAGAATGAAACTCCTACTAAAAGGAGACAAGCATTGCATATGGGAATATAATTATAAAACTGTTGTAGGAGTGGAAGGGGCAAGGGGCTGTTTGAAGGTACTTACAGAGTCTAGTAAATCTGATTGCCTGACTCAGAATAAAGAGATTTAAAAGTAATAAATTAACACTGGACAAACAATACATTTTTCATAAAAATTAGTTCATTCAAGAATAGTGCCATAGGGAATTAAAATCCATTAACTAGATAGCTTTGCCCACAGAAATAGTCCATATAAATTACACACATGCAGATAATCCAAATCCACATATACAATCCAAAACTAAAATTTACAACAGTTTGTCATGGATAGAGAAACTACTCTGAAGCTTTTGGATTTGTTGCAAGAACAGGTAAGACAAAATGGCTGCAGAACAAGTCTTGCAGTATTCTGCCTGCTTGAACTTAAGGTAATTTCAAGGGAAGATCCAGCTGTGTTTGAAAATTCAGCACTGTCCCTGCCTAAAAGGGTAAAAGATAAATTTCAATTTGTTCTTTCAACACACTTAAGCAGTTATTGTCTTCAGAGCATCTTCAGCTTCTTCTAAACTTAATTAATACAATTTAGTTTTATTTGATCTGAAGACCAAAATGTAGAATAATGCCAATTCCAATTTAAAAATGTGTACACTAGATTTGCACATGCCATCAGATTTAATAGTAAGAAGCAATGGAAACCTTTTAAATCAGAAACAACAGGACATAAAAGATTTTTCCAGTTTTAGAAAATTGCTTCCTTTGTAGTGTTATATTCTACAGAAGACTGCTTGTTCCTAGGAGGAGAATAAATGGCTAAGCAATTGATGAAACTGTTCCCGTACTGAACCACTCACACTGCAGATTCCAGATGCTCCACATTCTTGACATCAGAATGGAAAAATTTACTGTTAGTCTAGAGAAATTTAATATCACCATTCTTGTCATATCCTTCATAGCTTCATTATTAGGACAAGTCTGTGGAAGCTATAAACTAGTGCTAAATGATAAAAAATATGGTCTCTGCGTTCCATCACTCTGGCATATTACAAGAAAACACCAACTTCGTTTTGGTTAGCGTAAGGGAAGAAATGGAAACATGGATGTGCCTTTACTTTCATATGCTAATTAATTTCCTGAATTAGCATTCTGAACAACGATGCCAGACTTCGAATCTAGAATTTTTACAGCAACTGAGGGATAATAAACACTAAAGAACATATATCTAAAGGCCCAGAACAACACTGTAAAAATTTATTGTATTAATAAAATGGGACAAACCAACCTTTAAATTTTCCACTTTGTCAAAGGTAAAATAATCAGCACCACTTGCTGCCATTTATAACAAGCTGACATTTTTTCACATTTAAACTGTACTTTACAGTTCTACGAAGGCTCAGATGTTTGCCTTACACACAAGCAAACAGCATTGCAGTAGAAACACTCATTCGGACATCCTTGCTGTTGAATAACAAAATCAGTCACTAACACCAAATACTGAAAATTATTTCATTCTGAAATTTGAGACTAGCATTTATGCACAGGTTCAAATAAAAACATATGCAGTATGTCTGCCTGTTAGGATGGACACACTGCACTGTCCCATCAGACTCCACCTGTAAAAAGACCACTATGTGCTCAAATTTATGTGCAACAAATAATTCTTTTTTTATGTTCTCTTAAGTAATTCCACTGAATATATGGGCTTGCTGACACTACAAAAAGGTAAAGATTAACAATTTTTCTCTGGAGAGCCAGATGGATTAACTCATGCCAGTAAGCACCTTTTTTTTAATTTTGCAGTTAAGTGTTTCTACAAAAAAAAATTAATTTTCAAAGTTACAGAACACCGAGCAACTAGATAATCATGACATGCAAGTGATTGACATCTTGGGAAAAATATCTGTTTTGATTTATTTGCTAATTCACAAAAAAAAAGTAAAATGCTGAAATCCTTACAGATGGCAGAGCAATAGAAATATCAATGTTGTATATTTTTTCTAATGAAAAAAAGAATTTTGCTGTAAGTGTCCTCAAAGAACAAGATTGAATATTCATAAGGGCAATAGTATTTTAACTTGAATACTGTATCTAATTTTTATTCCTCCAAGCTACAGTAAATTTGTTAGCCCACCTTAAAACAATGTTATGACAGAAAATGTTGAATGAGTAATCATTTAAACCCATCACTTTTAAAAATATTATTTCCTTCAAAATGGAAAAGTCTTTCGTTTTGGAACTTGGCTCCCGGAGCGAAAGAATATGCAGTTGTTTGAAACAGTTATTGGTCTTTTAGGATTTGTCTCAACATGTGTATTTCAGATTTAACATACCACATACTGCTAATGTTCTGATGCGAGTTAAAGAGTTGATCTCTATTTGCATCCACACAGGGCAAGACTGTTGCTGCAAAGTTCTTGCTTGTATGGCTCATGAAAGCTGTGTCAAAATCGAAACCCCTCAAAAATGTAGTTACTAGACACTGTGTCAACATGGATATTTTCAAAGTTCATAAAATGTACTTTTATAAGTATTCAAAAGCTCACCTATTATCTGCAAGAATAACACATACATAAAACTGATTTAAAGTGACCCATCAAGGACAAATTAACAAGCAGCTTGTGGAAAACTCATACAAAAATATGATATTCCTTTTTTAAAACAAACAAACAAAAAATCCTGGCTCCTCCAATGAAACCCACATACTATGGCACCTTGAATAACCTTGACTAATTGACTGGTCCTTTCCAGAGACATCAGCTTGGCAAGTCTTTAGTATTTCTATCTAGATCTTCATCAGCCCTAGAGGAGGCAATAGCAAGTACCTGGCAGGCAGTCAGGAAAGAACTCATTCCAGCACTAGGAAGGCACTGGACACACTGGCCACGTTTAACTCTTTAGTCACAGTTTGCGAGGTTATGAGAAACTTGTGACTGGGGAGTGGCAGCAAGGAATACTACACATAGCATTTTACAACTGCAAAAGGAGGACACAGTATCTCAGAGCCTGAATAAGGACTTCAAACAATAGAAATCTACACTATTTTCAAATCAGTTGTGCCTAAGAATAATGGAAACACCATTTGATTACTGTGTATCTCAACCTCCCATGGTTGAGATACATTCTAATCATGTATCTCATACAGGATATATTTGTCACAAGAGTAGAAGAAAAAGTCCTACAATCCTAGGCACTACTGATGCCTGAAATCAAGTCAGTATATTATTTCAATCTTCACTGTAGGACCTAGTTTAGGAATTAACACTCAAAACAAGTGATGCCAATACATCAATCTGTCATATTCATACAGCCACATACACTTAATATATAAGTTTATAGAAGAATATGGGAATATACACAAATTTAAAGAGTCAAGTATATTGACAGACTGAGAAAGTTGGGGCTGTTCAGCCTGGAGAGGAGAAGTGTGCATAGAGACCTCCTAGCAAATTTCCAATTTCTGCAGCGGGCCTACAAGGAAGGCTGCAGAGGAACTCTGTCAGGAACTGTAGTGATAGGACAAGAAGTAATGGTTCAAACTGAAAGAGGGGAAGTTTAGGTTAGTATAGGGAAGAAATTCTTTGTGGTGAAATTGGTGAGGCACTGGAACAGGCTGTTCCCAGAAGCTGGGGCTGTCCCATCCCTGGCAGCATTCAAAGCCAGGTTGGATGGGGCTCTGAGCAACCTGGTCTAGTGAAAGGTGTCCCTGCTCAAAGAAAGGGGTTTGAAGTTAGATGATCTTTAAGGTCCCTTTCAGCCCAAACCATTCTATGATCCTACATCATCACCTTATCTTGAAAGTAAGTTTAGGAAAGTAAACTATTTGAAATAATTAAATTATTTCATCGTTTATGTGTAAGACTAATATGTTGCTTTGAGGTGTTTTTTGTGTGTGTTGGGTTTTTTTCTAAACCAATGTATTATTAAAAAAAAACAAAACCATTTTTGAACCCCTGTATTTCACAACAGGCAACAGCTAACAGGGAAGCTTTTCATTACCTCTTAGTAGTAATAAATTGCCTTTAGATTAACAGGTTCAGTTCTTTTAAATCAGACAAGATTTTATGTGATATTGGGCTGAGAAGCCACAGAACCTTCCATCTGACACTAAATGCACACAATATGTAGGCTCTGCTGGCTAACCTGGATGCTGGCACAGCTACACTTGAGCAGGACAGCACAGCAGTCTGCTCTCAGCAAAGGATACCTGGCATCACTGGAACTGTCACCCACTTGTGTAACTACAGCTTTTGGTCCAACAAACAGAGCCATATATAACAGAGCCTACAGTACAGGCTATTGTACTTTCAAATTTACTACAAAACTACACACTACTCACCAAAAAAGAAAGGAGGTAAAATTGTTTCAGCTGCCACACCATTTGAATTTAAATTTGTGTCCAAAACTGGAACCGTTTTGAAGAGTTTACCATCAGTAAATACGCTTACATACATTTTCTGATTCCACACTGCTGAATCAGTCTAGCATAATATAAAATATTCATAAAAAACAGAACAATTCAGAGAAAATTCATTTCACTTTGAACAAATTTTCCAAGTCACCATAAATAAGTTGATACCAAAATAAATACCCTTTCCAACACCAGCAAGTTATATTTTAGAAAATTAAATCAGATTGCAATTAAAGCTAGCCATATGTCTCATACTTTCCCAAATCTTTCAAATTAATGTTAGCCTAAAAGCCATTTAATGCCTCTGGCAGATGGAGACGGGGAGAAATCAAGAATGCAACGATAAAATATTGGCTCTATTTATTAATTCAGTATAAATTTTGCCTCAGCTATCATATCCATTTTCATGAATATCTAGCCATATCAATGCATTGCAATGTGCTGAGGAATTTAAGTAGCCTTGAAATTGTGATGCAGCCAAAGCATTTACATACTACACTTGCTGCAGCACACCTATGCCTAAGTCGTAACCAAGAGTGTAAAGCAGGCGAGTGAAGGCTTTCCCTCTGCTCTGTTTCCACCACAGGATGCCAGTGGGGAAGCAAAAGCAGTTTGGAGCAGGAACCAATGACCCTGCAAGCCTTTGCCCTGGCAGCCTCCAACGGAAGAACAACTCCCAGAAATCTTTCCTTCATTGCTCTCCTAAATTCCCTTTCTCTTCATCTCATAACAATGAGCCCAGATATTTGGCCATAATTTTATGTTGCTACGTTCTTTAAACAGGCTGTAAAAATAGAACTCTCTGATTTCTATCTCCCTCCAAATCCTAAAAACTGGGTTAAAAGTCTGAAATAAAAATTTTAGCACTTCAGACTAATTTGTCCTTCTTCCACTATAGATGTTTCTGATATCCCCCTTTCAGCTTACCCTACTACTTAGCTTTTTCTTCATATTATTGCTTTTTTATCTACCTTTTTATCCTTTTCATTATCAAATCCTTTAAGAAAACAACATGTTGAAACTGACAAGCTAATCAAAATGCATTAATATAGTAGTAAATAAAGAGAAGACATCTCTATGAAAGCAATAAAAGCAAGGCAGCATCTTTCTGGGTTCAGGTGACTGCAAAATCATCTTTGAACTTCCCACTGCTTGCAGTGGTCTCTCACCACCGGGAAGTAAATCCATATGGACTATCCTAGCAAAATATTTCTACCAGCATTCAGCATACCCACATCAACAGCATGCAGCTTCAGAGGTCGAGACTAACTCTTAGAGAATCACAGAATACACTACTATAAATGCAGTTTGGAAAAATACCTAACATTTAGAACAGATTTCATGTATCTATTTAGTATTATTACAAAACACAGAAGAAAACACAAAAAACTGGAGTATTTTAAAGGCCATATGAACTTAAAATTTGGTTAGTAAAAAATATGTTGGTGTTTTTTAATTAAAACCTAACATGTATTCAGTTTTGCAGTCTCGTAATACTGAGAAAACTCCACTATCTGGCACAGTGCTCACTCCTTTTGGTGCTCAAGAAGAAACAAATACAAGCCCTTGCACATTTTCTCTTTCTATAATTTACAATATTCGAATCCAAGAACTGCTTCTGACTTTCACTGTATATAAGCAATCGCACACAGTTTTACTTGGTGCCTAAACTTGGCCCATAAATGTGATTTTCCTGCTGACAACACATGAAACAAACACATGAAGTCTGCTTTGCACATTCACGCGCTGGTCTTTGAGAGCAAACAGAAAAGCATTTTTAAACTTGTCAGTTAAGCAAGCTTGATACAGCGTTGAGAGGAAAGAAATCTGCAACAAGTTTACGATGTTTTCACATTAGAACAACACTTAAAGCATAATGATGTCATCTTGGCTCCACCAAAGTCAGCAACAAAGCTGCCATCTACTACGGTGAAGCCAGAACTGCAATTTTACACCTTCCTAAATATACCAGATAAGTGACTGCCAGACCTCACAGATTTGCTTTACCTGCAAAAATGAATTCTTCTTGCTCAGTCTTCAAAAAAATCTGTGTGATGGGCTTGCACACAGAGGGCAAGCAGACTTTTCCAACACAGAAACTATTGAAAGCTTCTGATCCAGCCCGAGGCATGAGCTCAGCCTTCCATTCTCACCGGTTGCTTTCAGATAACTTTGACTTGACACTGACAGGACCATAAACCTTAAAGGTCACAGAGATGTTATACACAATGAGCAACTTTTTAATTATCATTATATAAAAACAGGTTTTCTATATGGCTAATGGAGAGTGGAAGAGAAAGAAGCATCTGCACATAAGCCTTTGTCCTCTGTCTTTAGGTTATTGAAGCCAGATCAGTCTGGTAAAGTATAAGATTTAATTAAAAGTCATTATATCAATCTGAATAAATTAAAACAAACATTTAAAAAAAGACTGAAAATAGTGTCGATTTTGATTTATCATAGCTTAAAGCCTGGTATGTGCCCCTTGAAACAGATTTAAGAGGCATGGCTTGTTTTCAGAAGATGATACAGGTTAAAACATGGTATGACAAAAGCAGGTATGTGAAGAAAGTATATGAAGAAAGCAGTTGCAAGTACATGGTGCCACTTCTAATAGGAGCTGTTGACAAAGCAAAAGCAAGGTAAAATGAACACAGGTAAACATTTAGTCTGATCAAACACAGCCCATCATGAACACTATCCTACTTTTGACAGTAATCTGATGCTTCAGACTATAAAAAAAATTTAAAATCATTAATGTTCCCATACTAGTGACCGAGTGTCCAGTAGTCCATGACATGGCACGTTTCAACATTCACATAGGATGCATTTCTATTTACAAGTCCTCATGGAATTCTTTCATTTGTTTTTAAATCCAGGTTTACTTTTATTTCACCCAGCATCTAACAGACACACAAATAGGTTAGGTTGTATTTTGTCTGATTGTGTTTGCAAAAGAGAGTCTTAGCAAACAGACGAAACAGGGTTCTGTCCCTACCCTAAAGGTCCCACTAAGTGACTTGCCAAGTGCCCAGTGCTCCAGATGGAGCAGTTTCAACTCATCACATGTCACAATACCAGTCTGTGCAGACAGGGTGAGAGGAGAACTGGCTTACCCACACAGGAATAACAGAGGTAGGAAAAATTTTATGCACATCACTATTTTTTAACCTAAGACTGAGAGTAACAGTAGTAAAACAGGACTCCAGTTAGAAACCACCTGTATTACAGGCAGGGTAGAAAGCACAGTTTGATGTAACCATCCCAAAAATACTTATATGTGTATCAGCCCCATCAGGAAGTACTGTAAAGAAAGTGGAAGAAAAAAAATAATTCTCTTTTTACTCCAAATGAAAATTTTTATTTAGAGAAACAGCTTATAACTTGTGGCAGGAAAAAAAAAGGATTTAACAAGCAGTATTATTTAATAGCAAGATATTAATGGTGTATACCATGTTTTACTATAAATTTCATGGGACAATGGAGACACTTGAGTTTTAACACAGACCTTAATTATTAAAGGTATATTTGTAGCATCATATGGCTTAAATAGCACAGTAAAACATGCTTGGAGGCATTCTAACGCACAATATTTCAAAATTAGGATTGTTTTCTACTTTTTGGAGCCCTTCTCTTTCTTTATTCAGAAAGTATGTCCATGACTATTACTTTTGGACATATTAACAATCTTTAAAAAACAAACAAGTAATAATTAAAAAAAAAATTACGGCAAGTTTTGAAAGGACACAAAAGGATGCATGATAAAGAAAGCAAAGATCCAGAGTGGAAAATTAGCCCAGAATAGACCAAGTCACATCTTTCAAAACTCAGCTTTAGCATACTGAAAAGCTTCAATTCACTTATTTCCATGAGGAGAGGGAGAGAAAAGAAAGGTATGCAGAGATAGGGTTTGGCAAAGTCACAGTCAAATCCCTTAAACACAGAAATAGGGAGACAAAAAAGCATATAAAACCAAACAACTCTCCTTCTCCATGGCAACAAATAAACAAACACACACCCTAATTGTAAAGATTAATATTTTCATCTAAGATAAATTTTACGTATGGGGAAAACAAAATCACTGCACCGTACAGTCTACTAAAAATAAGAATCAAATGCAGTTCCTTATATACATACTTATACACATATTTTTTGATTCCTGACTTGAAATCTCCTTCCCAATTTTCCAAATCTGTTTTTTCTGTGTATAAAACTATGTGGCACAGGGGTGGAAAGCAGGGCTCTTTGTATTGTATTGCAACCTCAGCTGGATCACCCTTTTTTAACAAACACTCTCAAGCAAAAATACTAGCTTTAGTTATCCCAAACAGTGGGACAAAAATACTGACAGAGAGGGAGAATGTCAGCATAACAAGAAGATGAAATTTAATCTTTGAATATAACCTAATATTGCCACAAAGAAGGTGAAAACTATGGAAAGCTACATATCTGCAATCTCACTGCCTGCAATCAGTGACAGGAACTGGGCTCTGACGTGGAAGGCAGGCGAAGGAACAGAACTTGAGACAGTATTTTTCTTCTCCTAATTTGTTATAGGGTTGTCAAAACGGAATAGTCTGTGTTCAGAAATAACTCCACTGATAACTGTAACTCACAGAGGGGATAGTCTAGACTGCTGCAAATATTAAGGCATGCATGATATCATCTTTTTTTTCCCCTCCTCCTCCTTTTTCAAGTTAACATTGTAGGAACCGTGCTAAGAGGTGAATCCAAATTCTTCAGATCCATCTATAATATATATTTGGAGATGGTTTTTTTTGGAGGTTGGGGATGGAGGGGAAGAAGGTGGTGGTGGCACTTTTCAAAATTAATATAATTTATCTGTGGTGTTTCATATAGCTAAATTAACTTCAGGAAGAAAAGGTTGTGTTTTCAGTCTTAAATTAAGAATCTGTTGAGACCATAATTAATTATCTTATTTGATGATTCCTTGAAATATAGACTTAACAAATAAGATGTGGAGGAAACACGCCCCCTCTTTGGCCTGCGTACCTGTGTCACTTCCAGATCCAGTTGATAAGGCTGGCATGATTTAGTCTG
This sequence comes from Oriolus oriolus, assembly GCA_013400235.1. Taxonomy (NCBI): domain Eukaryota; kingdom Metazoa; phylum Chordata; class Aves; order Passeriformes; family Corvidae; genus Oriolus; species Oriolus oriolus. The sequence goes on along the minus strand of VXBT01002209.1, from coordinate 152,827 downwards.
CAGAGTGTCACGCAGAAACCTCAAACCAGCACTGCAGCCAGAAGGCAGAAGTTTATTTCAGTTTAACTGCTTGCAGCCAAGTTGTCTACAAAGATTTATGTTATGTCCCAGCTTCTCCTAGAAAGAACAGAAACAGAGTTTTACAATTAAGAACATTGTTAAACTGTATATTACTGCAGCTAACCAAATCCAATAATTATCATGAAATAAGCCTTCATTTAACATTCTCAAAACCAAGTGCTATGCATTTATTTATGACTGTTAAGATTTTTGTTTCCCCAGGTGAAACAAGTTTTGTTTTCTTCAGTCTAGCCTGTAATCCCATTCTGCATTAAGGATAATTTAACACATTTCTCTTGTGTAAATTATACTCTTTAACTCCAGCATGTCAGGCATTTTGGAAATAAAGTCTAGGGGTATTTTATTTAAACTGTGAATAATTGAGGTCATTCAAATTTTGCTACTACTTATCTCAGGAAAATAAAATTGCTTACTAGCATGTTAATTTATTCAGTGTTTCTATTTAACCTCCTTTCAATTGTTTTCAAGTCACTTAAGATTTTTTTTGTTATCTGGAAATATAATCTAAATTTTAACTGAAGTTGTAAAAAGTAGGACTGGAGCAAATACTTTTCTAAGGTAAACAGCAGTTTGATTCGTGGAGTTGATGGAGCCATTACCATGTAAGGAATTTTTCTGTGATTCATTACAACAAAGTCAATGTTTTTTTAACACGTATTTTGTAATAATTGTACAGGTCTGCTGATAGTAAATTTGGGGTCTTTCTTTTAACCACTTCTTGAGAAAAATTCAGAGCACATGTAACAAAAGTTAAAACTAATTTCAAATACAAGTGAACGTATTTGAATTCAAGTATGTTAAAATATGAAACTGGAACGCAAACATACGAAAAGAAATTCCAAGTTAAGACAGCAAATGTCTACTAGGAGCGGGGAAGGGACTGATGTGTTTGCAGGGAGAAGGAAGGGAGAGAAGTAAGTAGAAGCTAGCAGAAAATAAGGGCTTTTTTCCAGATTTCAGTAAACAAAAATGATCCTTGAAGAGAGAAAGCAGCATAGTTCCCTTTAGCAAAAGAAAATAAACAAACAGAAGAGCATTTTGCCACTACTACTGATGGTTTGTTTTTTGTTGTTTTTTTTAAAACACATTCATATTAATCAGAATTACTTTTGAAGTCATCTTGGCTCTTAAAGTGCATATTTTGGACCCATTTTAACTTGGCAACAGTCTTGTGGAAGAGTGATATACAGGTGCTGTAAACAGTGTATGCTGCTCAAAATTTTGTTTTTCATGGAAAAAAATCCCCACATTGCTAAAAGTATTGCAAGATTCTAAGGGCCATCCACAAGATTTTGTTCAGTAACTTTTAAATCAATTTTTTGACATAAGTTAGTTGTTAACTTGTCCCCAGGCATAAGTCTATAGTTTAAATAGTCTGGCACCTTTTTTTGAGTATGGGGTTTTTTTATGTCCCCTAAGCATTTACCCAGTGAATCTGGGTGGTTTGGTTAAGAATGCAAATACAGCAGAAGCTACCTCCCTGGACAACTTCTTCTGTGATGAAAAGAACCAAATAAAAAGTTAAAAGCCTATCTATTAAGATTGCTTAGAGGTTTAGGATTTTTTTAGTTATAGAAGTTTATGAAGAAAAAAGGTAAGTCTTCAGTAAAAAAAAATCAGCTTAAAAAAAAATACTTTGACATTAATCAAATCAGCACAAAAGTCCATTAACTTAAAATTTAAAACATGGATAGGGAAATTAAATATTCCAGAGTGAAAGCTCATCCTATGATGACAAGAGCTGTAAAACATCTATATGTAAAGCTAGCCAGGGTGCAGTTTAAAAGAGGAAAAAAACCCAACACATCATAGCCAAGGACACATTGTACCAATTAAGAAGGAACATATTCACTTTACATTAATTCTGCTTGTTTTCTGTTTAACACATAAAGGAGAAGTCCTGTCCCAAACTCAGTGACAGTCCCCAGCGTGAACATACCACAGCAGCCGTATGAAGGATTGAGGCATTTTTACTTTAAGATGTGTAAGAAACGGGTTAAAACAAAATTACTGATTATTAATGAAACATCTTTGATTTATATGCATCTTAAAGTACTTTCATGTATTAAAAAGAAAAAAAAACAGAATAGAAAAAACCCAAAACCAACTAAACAAGGCATTCTCATTATAAGCACATTACTATTAACGAGAAATTCAGGTTCCTTAAAAAGAATTCACTGCAAAATGCAGAAAATCTTGTTGATCTACATACACGCATGTATTTCATCTCCATCGGTTTCTTTATTTTTCTTTATTTCACAGTAAATCATTCAGTACAAAAAAAATCAAGCTCCTCATTATTTAAGAAACTTATATAAAGCATAAAGTTATTCCCCTCAGATCCTAAATATATATTAATGAAAAATAAATGACCTGATGAAATCCTTACCAGTAAAATGCTTAATATTTTGCTGGAATGGGATGGGGACTTTTTTTTTTTCCTAACGTGCAAATTAAGCTACATTTTTGCAGTGATGATGCTATTTTCTTTGGCTCACTTTATTTAAAATGCCTTGGAAGTTTTTGCCGGAGCCCAGCCATAGGCATTGCTGACTGCTGTATGGAATCGATTTGCTGCAACACAGAAATACCAGCTGTTACAGTATGTCCTGAGAGGGATTACCGAATATTCCTAAATTGAAGTTCAATCCATCTTTCCATAAAAATTAGGAGTCAGGGCCAGGAACGTAACAGCAGTATCAAGTGCACCTGAGGCATTTACAATACCCAGCAGGACTGTTACAACCAGCCTTTAAAAAGGGCTTATTTTTGAAATTTCATTATTCCAGTTGTACCTTGCTTCTATAGATCGCACCGTATCGGGTTCTGCTGGCAGCCGCCGTGTGGAAACAGCGACGCCCGCCCGGCCCCTCACGGCTCCTCCGCCCGGCCCCTCACGGCTCCCGCCTGACCCCTGGCGGCCGCGGGAGGCGCCGCGCCCGCCCTCGCTCCCCACACACTCCGGGCAGGAGCTTCTCGCAAGGCGCCACGCGCCTTCCTTCCTTCCGCTTTTAATTACTTAAATAAACACGCAAAGAATGGATTAAAATGAAATAATAAAATGCATCATTTTAATTGTTTATGCCTGTGTTTATCTGCATAATGAAAGACATCTCTATTTTAGGGCGTTCTGGTTGAACGGCAGGTATTAAGGAAAAAAATAAGCCTCGATGCCTGCAGAAAGCACAGAAGTGCTCCCCTGTCTTCCGACAGCTCCCACACGCTGCACGGTCATCAAGCCAGACACAGTTCTAGCCAACTGCACCACCAAGGTTATTAGAGTGATGGGGTGACACATGCCCCGGTTACACAAGGCCGGGAGTGGGGCAGAAGACTCGCAGAAGCACCTTCCAAAACTGCAAAATTCTAGAAGTACAGCTCTTCAAGGGAACCATTTTTCTGCATTTCCCACACGTAAGAGAGGCCCCTTAGCAAAGGATGAGGGGATAAATTGTCCCTGATCGCCCACGTTGTCAACACAAGACCAGTACGAATGGGCAGAGGGCGGCAGAGAGAGCAAGCAGGTGAGAGGCAGCTGGAAAGTACCAAGATAAATAAATGGCCTTCCATGTAATTTCAGTTTTAGTAGCTTCTTTCTAGCATTCTCTATTGCTTTTGAATTGAAGTGACTCCATCAGTCATGCATATGCTTTATTTAAGTCAAGTTCATTTTTTGAGAAAAGATGAAGTAGGAAAGCTGATTCAAATTTGTATTTATGGCAAGCACCATGCATTTGGAGACAGAACACATGAAGTCTTGGTTCTACCTCAGACTCACCACACAAACCTCAATAAACTCCATACTACTTCTTTCTGAAAGGGTATTTTACCAGTTACTCAGTATTTTGGCACTTTAATGAATATAAATTGATTTTCTTCATATTTAAAAAGCACACTGAAGACTTTTGAATAATTTATGACAGATAAAAACATAAAAAGTATGAACATAGCAATGCTACAAATCAGAAGGTGGGCAGGGTGGGGATGGGACACATAAACCCAGGCTGTTTGATACGAGAAATGTTCAAGCTATTTTTTTCTAAAGGATGCTACAATTATGACTATAACCTTGATTTCCAGGACTAAACCAGAATGTCTGCAAATGGTATTTGAACTACCAGATAGAGATTTCATGTGGAGACAGGAAATTCGACAGCCAGTCAGTCTTGTATTCATTATGGGGCCTCAGGTGACTGAGTGACTACAGACATGTATACAAGTCTCCAAAACCTAGTGAGCACAGGAAATTGCCAAGGGAGGTTTTCTAGACTGGGAGAAGTAAATCTGTTTTGGTAGACAAAATCTGAATTGAAAATGGTGGTCTACTCTTTTGGAAGTTGTAATGTAATGGGATCTAGTGAATTCTTAAAACTCTTCTGAAGGTTTCACCTCCTTAATCACATGGTCTCTGACAGGCTACCGGAACCTGCTAGTGGCTCCTGACGGGCTTCCAAAGCTGCTCAGCCGCCCCGACAGGCAATACACACTTGTTGGCAACAGGAACCTCCAAAAAATCTTCAGCTTGAATTACTGCATAGAGGACATGGTGCACAAATGTGATGGGATTTCAAAGATGCTGCAGAAGCAAGAAGCTACCTCTGACTCACTCAGCTGTGTAATGAAAATTGAAACAATCGCAAAAATCTCTCTGTATGAAGTCCACTTTAAAAACCCAGGAATATCTACATTAAGACAGTAGAAATTAACACTGCATTAGTCTGTGGTGGTTATTTCCAGCAGTTTGATCAACACCAGAATGAAGTAAGGCTGACCTCCAGGGAGTGGCTGTCCTGACTGGTGCCTAGGCTACATGTTTGGACCTTTATCACTTTATTCTCCTCCTCTTCAAGGATGAGCTCCCATCAGATACTTCCCTGGGACCATTAACAGAAAACACACAACTTCAGTCACTACCTGACCACACATATCCAAAAACATGCCAGAAGCTCATATATGGAGTGGATCCTCTCTCACTTGTTTGACTGAGTTTGTTCAAAGGACTCAGAAGACAGGCAGAAGGAAAAGAGCACAGGATACAATTTTCTTCCTTCACAACTTCAGCAATAGACAGGTTTACTCCTCCTGAAGACAGTAATCCTGTGTCAACAGAAAAATCTCACTTACCTAAACAACTCCAATACAACACTGAAATTGGTATCACAATTTTCCTTTTTCACAATTTTCCTTTTTCAGACTATTTTCCGCCATAATATTCCTTCACCCAGAGAGGGACCATTTATCTAGATACCACTGTTATCGAAACCCTGTCTAAATATAACTGTGAAGTACATTCTTTCAATGAGTCAATACAACACAGAAAAAACAGATATAAAATATAGAAGATATGAGAAGTTGGTACTATTGTTATTAATTTACATATTATGATGTATTACAGTTTAAGTTTTAGACAGTTCTATGCAGCCTGAAAACACTGGCATGCTAAATGTGAAATATGTTCAATAAGTAGCAGTATTACAACAGAAGCAAGACTTTTTGCAACCTGCACCTTCCCCGTCTTTAACACAAAAATCCCTACATGAGCTCTGTCCAGACTTAGATTTTTAATGTCAGTGTCTGAATTGAACACATTCCTTTAAATGCATGAAAACATTCCTTTAAATAAACACACTAAAGCTACCAGTTTAATTTTAAACAGCATCACTCTTGTAGATGTCAGATACCCTTAGACAGATCCAATTTTCTGCAAATAAAATGTACCAACTGACAGAATAATATTAGTTTAATATACTAGTTTAATAAAGCTATTCATTAAAATGTGACCTAAACTATGTCTCAGATCAAAGGTTGCTCTTTCAGTTTGAGTTACTAGTTTGGGCACACTTTTAACACTTTTCCCCTAGCTGCAAACCATTCCTTTCCTTGGAAAATAGCTGTCAGCAGGTACCACAGCCTCTCCATTAATTACCCGCACAAATAGTTTTGTTCTGGCATAGTTTCCTGACAGTCTGTTTGAAAAATATAAGTAACTACAGTAAATTATAAACCTTACTGACCCCCAAAATACTGAAAAAGTTGGCAATTTTTCTACAAATAAGAGTTCAGCAAAACCTGCTGCAGTGAGTCATTCAATAACCTCAACACTCCCTAACAAACAATTAAAAATGTTTTGCACCTAGGGGCTCTGCAACTCCAATTTTAGAAATATATTTCTTATTTTAATAGTATTATAATGCAGTTTGATCCCACACTTTAAAAAGTGGATGGGAAATCTGTGATAGAAGTAGAACTAGGACTAAGGAGATCCTAAATAAACTAGTAAATATCTAATTGATTTAAATAGTTTAGCCACATATTAGCGTCACCAGCATTATTTACTTCATAGTGCAACAAATACATATGCACCAATTCTCAGGTCTGTTAAACAGCCATATCCAAAAATCATCCTCACAATTACATAAGGATTTAAATTATTATTTCAAACTCTGAAATATCCCCTCCAATGTCAGAATGTTATTTTTCAAACTCAAAATTTTGAACACCTCTAGAGCCAAATAAGGCACAGGTATTATACAATGCTTCCAAATTTTATTACAGAACTTTTGATTACTCCTTTTTCAGATTAACTAATCTTTTGAACACTTCTCCATTGTTCAGCATAATCCTCTTCTGTCAAAATGTGATGGGTTTTTTTGATAGAGGAGAGGATAGGTAAAGAGAAGAGATGAATGAATAATTAAGCTTGGGCGGCTTTTTTCTGAGAGCAAAATCAGAATAAACTCCACTTTCTTAACATATGTTTTTATTTTAAAAAAAAACAACCCACTACAATAATTTTCATTTTAATCAGTTTCAGATTGCTTTTTTCAATGTGAAGTTTTAAAATCCAGTGAGCAATCTGGAAAGTACATCTTTTTTCAAAATTGAGCTAACATTTTGATTTATTAAGTGGTAATTTATTAGTTGCATCTTGAGCATAAGTAACAAAAGGTATTCCTTATGTGTACACATGCATAGTAAAAACAGAGTACTGCACGTGGGCAGAGAGCTAATCAAAGTCTGTGTTTGACTTTCACCAGTTTACAAGCTTTGCAAGCCAAACTTTTCTGTGATTTAAGTTTGTAGAAGGAAAGGAAGGTGAAGGTGAATAGCCAAGCAATGACACATTCCAGTGCTTCTGCACTACTGGTACATCAAGCATACCAGACACTTCTTGCAGTCTTCTGTCTTCGCTGAAAGCTGCCCATTACCATCCTTCATTTTTGAATTCTTCAGTTCCATCTAACTCCCAAATGCCACTGAAAAGCTCTCTTCTTGCTGCATACTCTTCCCTCTTCCTTTTTGGCAAACTCTGGCAGCACCATGGCATCAAAGCCACTGTATGACTTGTCACCCAGCACATACTTCCTTCCATTTTTATTTTCATTATCTTAATTTTCTTCATTTCCCTCTTTCCAGGAGAGAAGCTTCCCCCTCTCAGGCCGAATTCCACCTTGCAGTGGAATTTCTTGCTTCACATCTATATCCATTTTACCTTTTCCCTGTATGACACTGCTATGTACCTGCTATTCTTATCATGAATCCAAGAACCTCCAGTGATCAACTTGGCCTTTACCCCCGCCTTTATAAATATTCCCATCTCCTGACACTTTACTTTTACTTCCCTTACTGTTTTCACTTTGTCCTGTCTCCATTTCCACTCCCACCCCACCGACCTTTTCACACATGAAAATGTGAATGACTCTCACACCATTGCTTTCCAAACCTAGTCAGTCTCCTAATCTATTTTTAACCAACAAATCCTTGCTTTACCACTCTCCAACTATCTCCTTTAAGGCTCTTCCCTTTCTTCTAGAACATGGATTAGCCGAGTTCAAACAGGCAAGAATAGCCTAAAGTGTGTGGCACATGTCAGCAGCTGCAGACAGGAATATCCACATAGGAAGATCTGTCTGCCTGCAGCTCTGTACCGTCTCCAGGATGGAACCACCACCCTCAGAGCAGGACTTTCCTGCGTCCTCAGTTACTAATAGTCAACTGCAATATTCTAAAAATTTTGGAACCAATAGGATATATAGTTTCCAAAATTACACATTAGAATTCAAAGGAGATGCTGTTAGAGTCCATCTTTGCTTCAAGTTTGATTTAGTCTATGAGTCAAGTCACTCTGCACACTTCAGTTATGTTCAAAATTAATTAGCAAACACGTATCACTTGCCAACCTATATAGCCTAAGTTATAGTCCCACAGTAATCAGAGTGCCTCTGAGGTTCAAGTAATATTTTCAAGATAAAAAACCACTTAATTCAAATCTGAGATACTGGTGGATGAAGAGGAGTCAGGTTTAAGGCAAGGAGTAAACTGTAGAGTAAACAAGTATGACAAGTTCACATTGCAGTGAAGACAAGCTCTCAGATTTCACTTCATTTGGCCAAAAAAAAATCATATTCAATCTTTATGAAGAAAATAATTTAAAATTATAAAAGGTCAATAAACACAAATGTTAACAGAACTAAACTTGGCAGTGCTATGTACATGAAGACTTTTTTCTGTTTTTCTTGTTTAACTCACAGCTTAATACATTGCTTTAAGTCTTAATGTACACCAGGAAAACACAGGATATGCAAAGAGTCCAAGTTAATGTTGCTGTTGGAAACTTAATGTTTGCATTTCCTGGATTTTGGAATTTTAACTAGGTGAACAATACTGCATTGATTCTATTTTGGCACTTGCTAGAAATACCAAAGTATTTTTTTTTCTTTTTTTTTTTCTTGCCTGAAACTGTATAAATCAGAGCTAAGCAATTTGTTAGTGAACCTTTGACATTTTTTGTTATTCACTGGTCCTCTCTAACAAATATCTTGAAATGGGAAATGACAATGGTGCTTTATGAAGCAGTAAGCATACCTCTGCCAGGAAGTGTAGCTAAATTAAAGTGCATAAACATCTTAAATAAATCTAATGCTTTGCAAAATGAAGTATTGTGAATACAGAAGTTTTGATGATGCAATGCAGAACTATTCTACAGTAAAATGTTTCTTTGAGATGCTGTCACTGAAGATTCCCTAATAGCACTGAAGAAGTTAATACAGGAATGTGCACTGTTCCCATGCATGTCATATACTCCCTTATGCTCCTCTAACAGGGTGTAACCAGAGGTCAATCCTCCCTCTGAATTAAAAGCTAAAAATACCTAGAAAGTCCAAAAAACCAGAGAAATGGCAGATAACCAAGTTCAGCTAAGTGAAGCTACTTCAGTTAACACATACATTGTAAAAAAATTGTAGTTACTTCAAAGTAACTGGTCTCTTTGAGTATTGTATTGGTGTGTGTTCCTTGCATTAGTATCCTTGAGATGGTAAGATATGGAACTGAACAGGGGCCAGGGCTCATCTGGCACTCTTGGCTCCTATTCTGATAGATGATTTAAGGATACAACACTGATAGAGATAAGTTAAATACATGTTTTAATCATCCTGCGTTCTCAGAATTCAGAAATGAATTGGGTTTTTTGCTTGGTTTGGAGGTTTTTGTAATAGCTAAGGTAAGACATGTGTCTCTAGTGCTACCTTTTCCAGTCAGGTTCCTATCCTTGAGAATGATGTTGCTTAAAGACCCTACCAAATTTAAGTATCTACAGAACCATCTGATTTCTCTGAGGATTTGCAACATTGAAGAGGCTATGAAAGGAGAATGACTGAATAAACAAACAGTGAAGAAGCATCCTCTCTCCTACTGCTCTTCAGGTGGATGGCAGGGGATGGGAGGAAAGGAGTCACAATATATACATCAACTGTAAAGTTTTTTTAAATTTTTTTAAACTTCTCCTTTCTAAACTTATGATGATTTATAGGGCTTTGTACAAAGTGACCGTCAAGGACTCACATGACTCTTAACAGCTGTGAAAAGCACAGGTAAGGCTTAATGAAGGGACATACTGGATTTGTAAATTGAGAGTCCATTAAGTGTTGCTGTCGTGACCATTCCAGCATTACCACATCGACAAGAGAGGACATCTGCTGCCTATGGGGGTACAGAGCCAGGTGGCAGAAACACAGATACTGTACTCAGAGCAGAATCTAAATGGGCATCAAAACCAATTTTTACCATGACTTCCAAAATACCAGAAAAACATCTCTGCAGGTAAGTATTCAAAATAAGGGGTTTTTTTGAATGTGTGATGAATTGAAAACGTTCCCAGAGACTTACAACTTACAGTGCTCTAAGCCAGGAGAGGGAGCTCCTGCACTTTTCAAATAAGTCAACCCGGATTTCATCTTGTCTTCGGAAATAACAAAGCAGTTTTCATCTCATGCCATACACACATCTGCCTTTGATTGCTTAAGAAGAAGAATCTAACATAAAACTTTAGGATTTTTTATGCTCTAACTATATGTGACTGATACTGCTAAAAAATTCATTAAAATTCGTTTTATTTCCCCTCCTTGTAAAAGCAATAATTTTCACATTACATAAACAACATTACTGAAATAACTGTCTTGAAACTGTTTAAGAAGTGAAATTACATGATCTATAAACAATAACACAATGGGTACAAAAACTCATTGAATTTCCTAACAGCAAAGGGGTGTTCTTTCTATTTCTAAGTTCAGTAAGTTAGAATTACAAGAAATGAGAGACTGGATTTTGATACTTTTAAGAAAGTTAGGAAACTGGAGAAATGCCAACTAAAACAAATACTTGCAATTTATTACTGCAGAATGTTGTCACAGTTGCATTTTGTCAATTCATCTTTTTATGAAGGCGTTCTTTTCTAAAACATTTCAATCCAGAATAGCTATTAGTGAAGTGGTTATTTTTCTCCATTTCTAATCAAGATAAATAAAAAAATGTTTCACAGATTTTGTGGTCTGTTTCCATACTATAAAGGCAGTACTTACTCAAAGTGAGGGCAGACAACCAAAAAGCCAGAGGGGACAAAACACAAGTTTTCACAGTGTGCTCCATCAGAACACATTCATTATACCAGAATCATCACTGTGATACCAGTTACATTTTCTAGGTTGAGGGAAAACTCATGGAATAAAATCAATTAGGTATTTAAAAGTTATCACTATGGCAAATTTCTAAATTACTTCTCTTCAAACTACATGTACATAGTGAAATGCCTGGTTTACAACTGAACTAACACACCTTAATCCTGGAGATAACTTGTGTTTCTTGTTCAGTTAAAATGTCCAAGACTGAGCCAGCCCTTATTTTTATTGCTAAGTCTTGTAAAGAATGTCCAAGAAATTTGTACCCATTGAAAGAAGTCAGTTTGTGAAAACTCCTCACTAGAAAGCACATGCTAGTTTGAAGAGGAATAATGACAAAAATGTAAGACATAATTTGGTGTATATAAGAAATAACATACTTGCCTCTCCCAGTGGTTTAAGTTCCAGGTAAGCACTTGTTTCTCAATTCACATCCTTTTCTTCTATTTTGATCAAAATTCTCAGCCTTGCAGGTTCCCTAATCAATGTTTTGATATATATCAACTTTGATACATGGTTTCATTTTCTGTATGGTAAAAGTGACAACATTCTGTGTTTCTTTTCAGAGGAAATGAAGGTAATTACTTCCTCTCCTTACTCATGACTGTATTAGCATTTCCCACACAGCTCTCAGCCTAATCAGAAATATAAAACCTAGCATCATCATATTCCAGCAACCAATTAGCCATCTGGTCTATGTAACTTCTCATTTGACAACTGCAGTATTCTTGAACTAATGCTCTGTGCTTGAAAACAGAATTGATTTACAGCAGAATCTACTCATCAATGACAAAATCAGTAGATTCTTTTACAAAATCTGGAAATTTGGCCTCATGATAGAGAAAAATGATGCTCAAAATTTTCCCTTTGCATCTTCTGTGACCTTCAACTAGGGTGGTGAAGGAGGAGAGGAAGAAAAGTCATAAAGATCAAAAGAAGGGCAAAAACAGCAGTAACATTTGCTGCCAAATTTCACATCACTGTCAGCTATTACAGTATAGCAATATAATTATGTAGTATAAATTTCATGCAGTTTCATAACTACTCTTCTCTCACTCATCAGTAGGCTTCAGATCTGTGGAAAATATTAGAGTATAACTATTTTTCATGGTATATTATTTGCCAAAGTATCACTGTCACAGCTCATTTCAGGTATGGCAGTATGATTAAAGAATACTAAGGGGGCTTTGACATGTAACTTAATTTTCACAAATACTGTAATTGTTACTCATAACATTATAAACTAGCTTAAACAAACATTAGGACGTGGAAGTTAATTCCCTAGAAGTTATTAAGTGGATACCAGAAGATATTTCATCATTATGTAGCCCACCAGTTTGAAACAAAACAAAATACCACCTTTCAGCTGAAAGGAATATAGCCAGCAATAGCCACAGGTGGCAAAAAAACGGAAGTGCAGAAGCACATAAGCTCTCTGGAAGAGTCATTCAGCGTGGCCTAAATTCTTGAATCCAACAGCCCAGTGGAAGAAACAACTGAACACAGGGAAAAACAACACACATCCAGTCATCTTTATTGTTAGGTAAATGGGCCAAAAGTTGAGAGATTCAAATTAATTTTTCAAAAGGAAATTTCTCTTCATTTAAATGTCAAGCACACATTAAGGAAAAGAAAAAGTATTTTCTTTCGAAATAACTCTGTTTTAAGAATGTTGTTACTCAAGACATTCTTGAAGACCAAGTTGTGCTTCTTCGAGGTCAGCTCCACTGCTCACCAAAGTCTCTTCTACAATTCTTGCCTCTGCCCTGCCCCTACCTAGCTGAGAAAGTAAGGTGGCAGCAAGAATAAAGAACTCTTTTCACACTGTTGTCTAGCGTGAAAACAAGTAGAAATAAGAGACTCATAACTTCACAGCTTGTAGACAAATGCAGCCTACTAAATAACTTTTTTCCTAAGTACCACATCACACCATTTCAAGCAGAGTGTACATAGAAACAAACAGATTAATGATAATAAACAAATTTAAAACAAACAAACAACTCCCATCCCAAGGGTTAATCACACAAAATATACAAGTAAGTACTTGTAAATAATTAAACAGAGCATTTTTGAAGATAGTAGAGTGCACTTCTGCGATGAATACGTATCTTACATACTGTCACAAAAGAAGATGAGTAAGAGTTGCTAATCTCCTTCCTCTTCTGGACACTCACAAAACCCCTTCAGGGCTTCATGAACTACAAACTTACTGAAAAAATAATCAGAACTAGGACCTCTAGGTTAGAAAGCAATGCCAAAATCAGAGCATTGACAGGTGATTGTAAAAAAATCTCTTTTGTACTGCTATGCTTGAATAATACAGAATAACGACGCTGGACATGCCCAGCCTCTAACCTCCCCACAGTTATGGGCAACAGGAAAGAACAGGGTTTGCAGAATACCTGACTCACCGAACACCCTGTGATAACACTGTCACTTTTAATACAAAAGCCATCAGATCTATAGTATGTCAAAAATCAGTTACTAATAATGTCACAGGCACTTGTGGAACAGTTATCGATGTGCAAATGCACAAGTATTTGAAAAATAAATTACTGCTGAATGAAGGGGAACTTAAAAAAAATGGGGGAGGGAAGTACCTACAAAAATAACAAAGCCTCTAGCTGTAGATTTAACTCTGAATAAAGTAATAAAATACACCAACTAGGCAGTCAGTAAGTCCTTTACAACCACGAAAACGTGCTGTTCTACAGTGGATATAGATGCAGACAGGTGGAGCTTGAGCCAGCCACCCTAGCCACCACTCTCCTCCCTTTGCTTTTTGGGACTAAGGAGTTTGACAACCCACCAGTATCAGCTGGTCAGCTTGACTCCTGAAGCCAGATGCCAGTAGTGACAAGCCCAATCACCATCTCTTGCAGCAAACATACCAAAAAGCTGCCACCCTGCTACACATAACCAGCCACTTCTTGGAAGTGGCTCAGCAGGACAGTCTGCGATGAGCAGTTATGCACGTTTCATTGTTCTTATCTTTCAACCCCAAATAAACCCACCCGTGCCTGTGAGTTTAAGGCAATCTGCAAAATAGTCTTTATGTGTGCAAGGGGGAGAAGGGTATGAGGCTAACAGAGAAAAGACTTGCCCTGGCACTCACTGAGAGCTGAAAGAATCCCTGAAAACAAAGTGCAATCAAGTATGACCAAAGCATTTGCTATCAGGTTTACTTCCAAACCTTGATGAAGACACTTGCAGTATCTCACCATAAAAGCTAGCCTGGAAGTGGAAGGAGGCTCCTCCTACAAAAACCTAGCAAGTATACCTTGAAACAACCTATGTTCTGTGTTAGCATTGACTTATCTTGCATCTAAATCCATATTCTACAGTCGTAAGTAATCATTCTCTGTCTTCACACTGCCCAAAATACGGCCCATCTCACTCACTGTATGGACAATCCAAGCTCACTGAGTATTTGATTCGTCTTTACTGTCTTATGTATTGGCCTTATTTGCTGCAAACCATCCAAGTGCAGCTCTGAAGACAGGATGACCTTTTGCTGTTTCTGCATTTCCACATTACTTGCTCAATATACCAAAAGATATTGAAACATTAGAAGTTAATTCTCACTTAAAAAAAATCTGAAGATCAGTGCATTTCAAAAAGACACCTGTTATTGTAAGTACCTAATCATGACCCAAACTGACAAAAGGTAAGAACCTTTAAAAACATTCATACAATACAATTGTCTAAATTTCAAAGTCTAACAATAGTAGATATTAAAATAGGTTCCAACGGACAGAGTTTTCTGAAGTACTACCCTGGATAGTACCATAGCCTTCTTATGTATGCAGAGAATATGTCCTTGATTTCAAATTACTCAACTAGTTCAATTCAATAACTAGCCTAAAATCCAAGTGACTGAGTAGAACTTCAACACAGGAATGGTTGTTTTCATTTTCCTGTATACAAACGAAAAAGTAAGCATGACAGGAAGATCTGCTTGTTCTACTTTCTCAAAAGATGGCAAATTTTATGTATTCTTCTAAATTATCATGGAGGCTAGTATTTCATTTTTTAAATGAAACTATATTCATATTTACTGGTAAGTGCTATCATAGGAATGCATATCTGAATTTAATTGAAATATAAAATTATTTATTAAATTCTTTATACTTCCAATTCAACAATGACTTACTGGCTACTTCCACTGAAATTAAGAGCAAAAATATTATTATATTAAAAAATTAAGTTTCCCTTTGTTCTTCGTAAAAGCAAAAAAAGATAAGAAAATTCATGTGAAGCTATCCAACTGCTTACATAAAAATGTATGGAAGTACATTGTATAGCTCTGTAAGAAAAAAAGTGTCATTAGCAAAAAGGAATTAATGTCTAAGAAAAGGTCAAGGTGTTTCAGGGCAAATAAGAATCTAGAAATTTATTTTCAAGTAAATGCTAACAAATTGTTGTAAAATCTGGTTATTACAAAACAATTCGACTTACATAAGTTCTCTTTACTATACTGTAGTTTTACAGTTTTCACACATTTCCAAAATATTCACGCAAGAAAGCATCACTCTACTTAATCTCCAAGTTCAAAGAGAAGGCACAGGTGGGCTTAGGTCAGGAGCACTGATTAATCTCTACTACCCTTTTTGAGATGATCTAACATTTAAGGACAGTTTAATGAACACCTATATGTGCAACACCACAGTTATGATGAACTTATGCCTTTGTGGAACAGAGAGAGAGGATATTTGGAAGCCAGCTTCCGAGGACACACACTGGAAGCTCAAACTCAAATATATCTATTTAACAGCATCTCTTGAAATATTTTAATTACCTAGAAACACTAAGTAAAGTGTGATTAAATTCATTAGAACACCCCAGTTGCAGAGGCAGGAGCATGATGTATTTCTCCATTCCAGTTTCCAATGCCATAATGATTGCTGACCTTCCCTTTCCCGCAACCTTTTGCCATAGCTGTAATAACCTGGCCTTACTATAGTCTTACAGCTTTGACAATAACTGAGATTGAGACATCTGTTCAAAGAGCATGTTGTGTCATGTAGGACCATCAAAACATTTCTACAAAATGAACTCAAGCTGTAAGTGCAAATCCCAGAACTGCTCCATTTTAGAGCACCTGACAACTATTCTTCTGATATTCTTTCAAATTTGGTTGTGAAGAAACACCTTCCCGCAGCTGTAATACAAAATCCACCTACATTATCATGGCAAGCGATCAACATCATGGCTCAGGAGCTGAACAAACTGGGGCTTTCTGAAACCCTGCACAAATCCTTGTGGCTGGTGTTGAGTAACCAGCAGCAGTCATTTACCACCACACAGAGACAGCAAGAGGACACCACACTTGGACCCCACAAAAACTGGCACTACCGGCTCTGCTACATATCCTTAAGGGCTTTCTCAGCGCATATATTTTTGGCAGGCCATGGATGCAAAACCAGCTCATCAGAATATATGAAACACAGCATAATCTAAAACACAAAAAGACAGAATTTCCCTGTCCCACTCCTAAACAATACACAGATATTCCAAAACTTTAGTATAAGTCTCTCAGTCTCCACAGCTCTCCTTGCACTAGAAAGGATAATCTTTCCAGACTGAAGGAGAAAATGCAATTATTTTTCCTGTATTTCCAGAAGAGAAGACACAAACCAACCTAACACCAGAGGTAGAGGGAGATCTATATCAAGGTTTGTTTAGGCACAATAAACTGAGCTGTCTTATTTGTTCTCCTCACTTTCAAGAAACCACGTCTTCTTTAAAATACCAGCTCAGAAAACACTAGTCATGGACAATCAGCAGAAAGAATGTCACATGTAAAGTCATGAAAGAACAAAAAAAAACCCAAGGTGAAACTTGCTCTTATTAATCTGCAGGAGGTGCTGGGAGGCTGCCAAGCTAGTTAATCCAAATACACAAACAAGTTAATGATGACCTGAGGGAGCAACACTGGATTTACACTTCGAAAAAAACACTGTGCAGTAAAATATTAAGAAACTGAATGTACTCTATGCTATTATTTCAAAAGTTCTTTAATTCACCAGATGGAACCATGTATCAAACAGAGAAGCAGAGGCTCCCCAAAGAATCCTACTGCGGTCCCCATTTCCATCACAGGATGGGAATTTGCAAGAGAAACTTCAAAGAAGTAAAACTAAGAAGTCCCCTGGTTATAAGTGCTTTTGGAATACCCTACCATGCACCTTCTACGGACCAAAATGTCTTACTGCATTCAGCAAGCTCACATGATCTAAACAAGAAATAAAGTATTTTTTACATTATCAGAGCATAACACAGAGACAAAACCATGACCTGTTCCGAGTTTCCATTCAAGCTATGGTTTCCATATTTTAATACCAACAGTGGAAGCCTGAATTCTCTAGAAAGTAAGGAAACATACTTGTTCACTCCTGGCTTCAAAGATGCACAAGAAAGCATTTTGTTTTCCAGTCAATTGCTGATGTTAAGTAAAAAAAATTGTCAGCCTCTCTGAGATGTGTGAAATTATCCACATTCTTAAAATGCTTTCAAAGTTAACTGTGGGAGAAATAAAAGGCATCACTTCTAGTTTCACAAGTAGACAGATCAGTTTACATCCTAAAGACAGGATCAGACTACTTATATAAACACAGGACAGAAACGTCTACAAATCTACTGAGAAACGATTCCTAAAATAACTGTATCATGTTCCTGTTTAAAATAATTCTCTATTACATTTTTTCTGTTTTAAATAATTCTCTAAAAACATCACAAAAAAGAACAAATATCTTACCACTTTGCCCCTCCCCCCAAAATGATAACACTTCCCAGTTATCAGAAATATCTGGTATGAACAGAATCACTGTATGTCTTTTACTCCTACATTTAACCACATTCATATGTTCCACTGCATTTCTATTTCATTTTGAAGATGGAGTAGAATGGGAACAGAACTGATGGCTGGTTTATTACTAATCAAGTATCTCCCCACTAAGCCAACAACCCTTCTGCTGAATCAGGAAGTTTAGAATTCAGCTGCACTAAGGGATTCCTACATTGCATTGACGACAGGCTACTCAAAAAGAACTAGATTTTTCTGTCAACACAATCTTTATATTGCAGGACAATCTCAAGTACACTCAAAACCAAATAAGCATTTTACATGCTGAACGATCACCCTTATAAAATAGATATAGACATTAATTATTGAAAAGAAGTCTCCCTTTTTCCTTCTCACTGCTATGTCAGGTATTAAAATACGCCTTTGCTCAATTTCGCTTTAACACATAGGCATAGTCCAGTATTTTGGGGGCTATGAGTGAATAACTTTGCTTACTACCTTGGAAGCAGCTGTCCCAATCTTCTGTATTTCATGTAATTCAGGTAATGATACAACAAGCTTCGCTTTAGCAGTTGATAGAAGCACCAGAAAACATTCTGCTGAGATCCTAAAAACGGTACATCTCACCCAGTGATCCCACCGGACTTCTCCACACTTCCTAAATGTTTTCATGTATGTAGTTTTATCTGGTTGTGCAGACAGTCTCAGCTGTCATTCAGGTCAAGTTCATTTGTCACAAATCAGTGGTGGTATAATTGGCCTGTAGGAATGAAAATTTCTTAAAACAATACATAAAATATTCTTCTAGTGAGTGTAAGACACCCACACTGACTGTTTAGGCACTCATTATCCACCATGAAGTCTGAACCGCAGCTAATAAAACAACGATTACTAGTCTTTCCTGGGAATCACCTGTCCCGATTCCCATCACATGGTGTGTACGGAAGAAAGGCTGAGCAAAACCTTGTCACCCCCTTGCACACTCTACAGCTGTCTTTTCAGTCCTACCAGGACAAACTGGAACCCAGCGATAACAGACTTTTCCATCCCATTCCATGTGGAAATGCTTGATCTCAATTGTTCTTAGACCACTTTGATGTGATACTTTATGGAAAAGGAAGTTTAGAAAAATAAAACACCTGGGAAAGTAACTGACTTGTATTTTAGTATAAAATTATCAATATCTAGCACTTATTTTCAGCTGCTTAAGTTTCTACTGATCCAGAATGTATCTGCAACCACTGCCACCACTATTCGGTCTCTGTTTTGCTGCTTTTTGATTCACTTGTGAATAATGTGCACACAGACAGAAAGTCAGATTTGTTTCCTCAACATGAAAGCAAGTCATTGATAATCTAAAATCATCTGGTGACCCCACCCACATTCCCCCACTGCTGGCAAAGGGCTGCACCACCTTCATGCTCTTCAGCAACTTCAAACAGGAGATAAAAACAGTAACTAAGGAAACACCCCCAACCACTCAATACTTAGTCACAGTAACAGTCCACAAGTACAGAATCCTATCTTCAGGAGAGCCAGCACAGACTATCTACCACACACTGAAAACGACACAAGTAAAAATTATTTCCTCCCCCACCAATCAGCAGCACAGCATCCACTTGGGTCAGACTGACTCTGGACTATCACCACTAACACTGACAGATTTGAAAAGCTCCTTGTTTAACCCATATTTTTGTTTTGACTCCACACTGTTGTGAAAAATAAGTTCTATAACTTATGTCAAGTGTAAAGCATTTTTTTGCACTGTGTTCAGTACCCCAAATTCTTGAAGTAGCGAATAATTAATTTCCTATTAATTTTCTCCCACTATTTATAATTATCATTCATGTCCTCCTTCAAGCACCTCTACTTCAAACCAAAATTCATTTCTTTACTTCTTTTTCTCTTTTAATGGAGAAGCCATTTCATGACGTTCCCTGTTACCTCTCTTTTTATTCCAGTGGCTAAATATGCCAGAAGATTTAGAATTACATCAGTCCAAGAAGCAAATGTTCGAGCATTTACAAAATTTTGGTGGGAAATAATTTTGCCCAGGATTTTAGAAACAGGCTGTAGATTTTTTGATTTCTATTCTGTCTGTACAGAAGCTCAGAAACATTGCAGCATTTCAGCAAGTATGTAGGAGGCAGGGCCCACCCTGCCCATACACAATAACTGGGTCACAGAACTCAGCACCCATCTCAACATGAGCCTTGCAGCAGGTGATGGAACGGGGACACATGCTCTACTTCTGATTACAGGATGCTGGATCTCTTTTGTCTTTCATGGTTAGGGAAAAAGAATGAATCCACAGCCTCACCACCCTGCTGCAGTTATCCTGGTCTCTCAATTTTTTAAGCCAAGCATTTTCCTGTCACCCAAACCTCAAAAGTGGGCATTTTCTTCATAGTGCAATTCAAAAACAAGTTTTCATAGTAATGTATGTTAAAAGAAAATGAGAGTTTGTAAAGCCTAAGACATGCATATACACATTTTTCTGGTCTTATCCCAGACAAAAGTGAAACAAAACCATTTACAGCAGGAGGAGAGATGGCATCACAGTGCCAAGTGCAGTAACTCCAAACTACATATGAAAGTGATCACA
Organism: Oriolus oriolus; assembly: GCA_013400235.1. Classification (NCBI taxonomy): domain Eukaryota; kingdom Metazoa; phylum Chordata; class Aves; order Passeriformes; family Corvidae; genus Oriolus; species Oriolus oriolus. Next base: position 132,381 of record VXBT01002209.1, on the reverse strand, counting down.
AGCAGATCACTGTGATGTGAATAACAACATACAGGTTGTCACAATCAGTCATCAGCTAGGAAATAAACACATAAACCCCCAGTATTTTAGTATTATGTTTAAGCAGAGATGTCTGTTTTCCCTGACACATCTGTTGAATTTGGCAAAGAAAATGCAAGATTTTTACCTGTAGCTTGTGAACACGCTAGAATGCAACAGCCAAGATCATATATTACAAAAAGCTGTCTCTCCAGAGTACTTTTTATTCATGTCATAACAAGGAAATTGTTATTTTGAAACAAACCAAGTTCTGACACACATAAGATCTATCTAACTTAAAAGCCTAGAGCTACCATTTGACAATTTCTATAAGCTGTTTTTCCCATTCAGGAAAGAAGATTTTAGTAAGTTCACATATTAAACCACAATTCTCTATCACATAATAACGTCCTTCAAATTCAATATCTCCTTAAGCGAGTCATTACAAGTTGCACATTACAATCACATACTTCTTAATTGATCTAGAAATAAATACAATATTGACAAAAGTGCTAAGAAATGCATTTAAGACAGCAAATATCTAATGGGAAACAGAGAAAACCAAGAGATAAAGAATTCAGAATACTCATTAAAATGAAAAATGCCTTCTGCAATTACTCAATAGGAAGATGAATAAATCCATTCACTGAAATTAGCAAATTGAGTTTGCCTTCTTTTCTCAGAATTCTATTAATATACAGACATCAGGATACAAAATAAGTCTTCACATGCACTTGGATCCATTTTCATTCTGAATGTCTCGTCTTTGCCAATTTATTAACAGAGACACAGAAACTTGACTATATCTGCCTTTGTCTAGATGCATCTTCTTTCATCTGTCCTACACACTTACCAACGTTAGATTTGTGACCAATTCCTGTATAAATTGTTAGAAGTTTATACACACTAAAAAAATTTAACAACCATATATTTTATATGACTGTTCAAAAACAAATTAGAAGATTCCTGTGTTTGGCTTTTTTTATGCTTCCTGGGCTCATATAATCATAGTTTCTAGGACAATCATGTCTTTGTTTATTTTCTCTACACCTGATCAAACCACCTATTTGAAAAAAGCACGGTAATTTCAACTTGGAAGTTGTTTGTATTGCTAAAGTAATTATGTTCTATGTAAGAAAACATTTAGGCACTTAAGCCCTTAGCATCTGTAACTAACACTCCAGCTTGTGACTTTAGATCCCAATAGGAAAGATTTGGGTCGGACACACTGTGTATTTGGTCAACAGTTTTGAGACAGCTCCTTCAGAACTTTACTTGTGATTAAGATCTAATTCAAGGCTGACAAACTACGTACCACCTGCCTTTGAAAAGCTGAAAGTTTTAACTGCAGCTATGAAACTAAGGTATGTCTACAAGTTACAGTACCAGGTTACTTGGAATCCAAAGTACCTGCATGCTCTGAGCAGTCAGAATGCACCCAGCTCTGTGCCCTGACTGAGGGACTGCTCCACATAACAGGTGCAGAGATCTCCCCTCAGCACCCCACTGCAGAAAACAAGTCACCACTAATCTGGAGTCAAGCTGCCTTCTGGTTTAGGATACTCTGTGAGAGAAAGCTTCAAGACATTCACGTGAGGATTTGAAGGCCGTCCCTAAGGGCTGACTGGAGGTGGACCCCTATGTATCAACAGATTACTGGTGACTTAGCGACAGGCAGGACAGGAGCAGACAAGGGAAGGACTTTGAAGGGAGGTCTGGTACCCTGCATAGAACTCATCCAGAAAGAGGGATTCTGCAGAATAAAATAAAAGAATTACATGATACAATCAACAGTTTTGTAAATTTTTTGCAGCAGAATTGTGTTTCAGAGAGAAGCACGACCAGATGCTGTGTATTACAGGAACAGAGAATACATTGCAGCAACTGACAAAAGAGATTATATCCTACACATAGTACTACAGGATTTGAAATGACTAAGGCTTAAATATAGCCTTGATATGATGCTGAATTTGGAAAATATTTTCCTGTTTATGAGCTCAAGTGAGTGACAGAACAATGGTATCATTCACAGAAAATCATGAAAGCACATAAAAGGAATTTTAGAGATGGTAATGACATTATATTATGAACTGTATTATTCAAGAAAGCAATGTACTTTTTTAAATGACAAGTGTTTCCAATAATTTACTTGAAAACCAGTAATAACACTAACAAAATACTTCCCAATGCAATTTAACACTATTTTTTTAAAAGTTCACAGTATATATTCAGACATTGAAAGCAATGAAAAATTTACCTTACATTTTTGTAACTGATGCAATCACAGTTTTAACTAGTGACACTATGTCAGAATAATTAATCTTAAGATGGCAATGTATAAAATCCAGTCTTGAACAAATTATTGTGCAGCCTGCATCCCAAACACATAAAAAGGTGAAACTACTAGTGACGATCCAGGAAAACAATACACAAATAATTCAGCCTTTCTAAATTAAGCTTAGGTTTTTGCACAAAAATATAATACTTTTTATTAGTATTATTATTACTAATATTATTTTTAAGATTTTCATTGAGCCTAACAACATGCTAAATAAAAACAAGGAGTTTTACTTCCCTCTAAACAAACTACAATTCATTACCTTCTTATTTCTTCTGTACCCCAACAGACCAACTAATGCAATGCTTTCATCTGCTATTGTCACTAGTGAGTGAGCAACTGAAAAAATAGGAAGAGGAAGCCCTTCCATTAAAATAATCTTAAAATAGTATCTGTCCAAAAATATCCACTTCAATTTTAAAAAAAATCCTAGTGTATGTTACCTTCAAGTAATGATTTATTGAGGAGGATGCCTCTGTAGCTTCTAAGTTAGGACTGACATTTGAACAAGACACACCCAGGCACAAGTATATCAAACAGAAGTAAGCCTGGTTTTCCAAGAAGACAAGAAAGGTACTTCTATCATCACATAAAATCTGGAAGGCAGGTTTTTTCCACTCCATTAATTCCACTGAAAGCAATGCATGTTCACAAGGACCTCTAAAACAATGTTCTTCAACTAAAATCACTAGTTCTTCTGCTCCTTTTCTAATAGTTTCAAGTGCTTTTCATTATGGATATTAGGAGATGAAAAGTATTGAACTGTCGTATCAGGGAACACAACCAGCTCTCCTGCATTATCTCAGTTCTTTCCAGACAACTTCCTTCACAATTAATCTTTTGGAGGATCTGTCATGTTAATCACATTTCTCAGTGCAAGGTAGACATTGCCCAACTTAAGATTCCTTTGGATCTCTTGGTCCTTGACAACCAGCTGCTCCTGCTTTCTCATCCAAGGAGCTGCACACCGTTCATTCTGAGCAGCAATAGAGAGGATTCTCTTCCCCAATCATCTACTTGCCAACATCCTAAAAAATGTACTATCATCTTCTTGCCCCCACTTCTTTCTTCCCACTACAGACAGAACAGTGCTTAGATGATCATGGTCCTTGATCTACCACTCTTCACACAAATTCAGTTACAGAGTCCAGAACAGATCTTTTTTTCAAGATTTTTTCAGTCCTAAAGAAAACACATTATTTTGAAACAATATCCCAAAAGACAGCTATGGTGTTAGAAAAACAGCTGTGCATCAGTAGCATTAACCTTCTTCACTCACAGCAGTAAAATCCACAGTACAGATGTTCAACACTTTTAGTAATTTCAGTGCTATTCAAAAGCGGAATTAAACCCAAAAAACTCAGCAATGTTCACTGGTTGAGGCAGAAAGAAATCTGTGTTTTAACTTTCTACTCCAGAGTACCAGAACAAATGATTGTTGGCTGCGTAATGCAAGCCTTAGCCTAATGTTCATACTTACATCTGCTATTTTTCAGCTGTCAGACTGAAGAGGAACACCAATACGCTACACAACTCTGCTAAAGCTGATTTAAATGCAAATGAAAATCAGCCAACATGCAGAGGAATAACAAGCTTCTGAAAAAAACCCACTTAACTTAAAAACAAAAATGATGTCCCAGAGTGTTTCAGATTAGTCCTTAAAAGCATTTGAACTGAGTGTCAGCAAATACCGGCTCATGAAAGAAGATTTAAGTAAAAAGGCGTGTGCTAACATTGTAATATTGCTTTCTGACTTCTAAATAAAACTGAAGTAGAATGCCACCACTTGAAATATTTAATTAGGCAGGAAATCTAAATCTCATATCCAATTTTCTTTCACCAAAAGCTCTTTATCCTCAACATTACAGTAACTTCATTTATTCTTAATATTAACAGGTGCTGTTTTAATTCAGTGCCAGAGACAGGATAGGACATAAGCATAATATTACATTTGGAAACATGAGTGAAATTTGGCAGAAGCTGCCGTGTTGAGGTATCTCAGACACTGCACATGTGCTCCTTGCTGTGAACTGTGCCAGCTATGAAAGCTAAACCACTTTAAGGTAAGATGTCTTGGAGATCAGATGCATGGACTGCCCTTTCTTCATATTACAGACAATAGAGGACACAAGAACCAGTCCCATAATGGCCATCTGGGCACACATTGTTTCCTTCTGCTTTACAGCCAACCCCAGAAGTGTGCAATCATACCAGTGTTCAACATGTTTTTTCATTAATTCTGCTTCATAGCACCCAGAAATTGTATTTTTAAAAAAGTCACTCATGCATGAAGGCAACCATTGTCTCACACTGAGAAACACAGAAGATTTAACAGGTTGGAGCTACAAGACAACAGTTAGCATGATTATTTAATTTTTTTTCATTGAGGAAAATTCTTTCCATTCTTTTTTCACTTTCAAGCTAAGCAACTCCGTAAGAGCCAAAATTGACTAGATTTCATTCTGTTACAACTTTTCCCATGTAGAAACCTAACTGTTGAGGGTTATCACATAGGGAACCAAAACAACATAGAAAAATGCAAAGAAAAAATTTTGACTTATTTTGATATTTAACAGTAAGTTTCCCAGCTAGGTTGCCCCCTTCTAAGGTCTCCCATTCACTGTAATCTTGCAGTCTTTAACTGAACAGAGTAGGAATTTTTTTGCAGAAGTGTTACATCACCACTTAGAAACAAAAAAGAAAAGAAATTATTTAACTTTGCAAGTAAATTCACACTTGGATTTTCCAGTGTAGCCTGCAAATATTAAAAAAAATCTTTTATTTATTTTAAACCATAACAGCTATAAATTCCCATTTGTTTCCCTGTATCAGGATTCAAAATCATAACGTCTGTCTTTGAAAAAAAAGATACATACAAGGGCGTTTTTTTCAAAAACAAAGCCCTGAATTGAAACAACTCAAATTTCATGCCCAGAAGTGATATGATCAATGACAGCCATTACTATTCCATTTCCTTATTACTGTATCTCAGATTGTTAAAAAATTTTCTGGTCAAACATTAAGTAGAAAACAGAACTTAAACAATTGCTAAGAATATTAAGTTAGAATAAAATGAGATTGTTTAGATGTTGATTCCCCTGCTCCCCAGTAGCAGAATTTACTCTCCTGGAAAAGAAAGAAGAATTGAATCTGTGTTTCAAGAGAATACATGGCATGTCAGCCTGCAGGATACTTTGCACTGGACGGCCATATCCTCCCTGGGGAAGCTGACCATGGCACTTGGGGACACTGTTTTGTGGTGAGCATGGTGGTGCTGGGCTAACAGCTGGACTCAATGATCACAGAAGTCTTTTCTAACCTTAACAGTCCGGTGATTCTAGAATGCAGTCAGAAATGCACATTGATGGATCCAAGATAGTGGGTAAGAAGTCTGAATCCGCAGCCTGGTGGTTAGATACCTTACCTACACACAAACCACCGGCTTACGCCACGCGGAAGAAGACAAAAATGTGGGCTTGAAATCCCTCAGGTTTAGACGGGACCTAGGAACAAGGTCTCCTGCTTCTTGGACTCATCAGCTAATTAACTGCTAGTCTGCTACATATAAGATAGATACCAAAAGCATCTTCCTAAGAGAAAACTGTAGAAAGGGGTATGGGATTTATTTTCTGATAAATGTAAGGGTCATACAAATGTCTAAGATATACCCTGGTTTCTTACCAACCAGCTTCACTGTACCAGTGCTCCACATTACAGATTTAAAATTCTAATCAGGAAATCAGAATCTCATCATCATACAGTCCTTAGATACCTGCCTCCATACTTTCTTAGCCAGGAGCCTGATCATGATGAGCTGCAGTGTTGAACACTACAAGGCTTATATTCTTTGTTAAACCTGGGACATAAAACCTTCCACTGCAGTTTAAACAGCATTTGCTTTATTTTTTCCAACACAACAGCCTTTAGGATTTTAAATGGGAAGAAAGTAGGTCAGGTCTTCCGACTTCAGCTTTTAAAAATTATTTTTTCTTAAAATTTTGTAGCTAAATTCTGAGAAATGTATCTGCCTTTTACATCATCCATTAATACCTTTCGAATCTAAATGTCTGAAGAGCACACTGATTTACTAAGAGCCTTACAAGTAGCAAATGTCTATAAATATTAGTCAGAAAAATATTTAAACATAATTCCAGTTTTTGACTCCTTTGTAACAGGTCTGATTTATCTTTGATCACATATTTTAGCAGTAAGTCATTGAAAATGCACAAAGAATTTGTCTGTGCACAGATCAGCCACAGAATATTGATCTGAACATTTAACAGCCTAAGGAAAAACACAAAAAACATAAAATGGAACTCACACACTTGAAGCAATCAAACACCTGCCTGCCTTTCAACACTGCTTTCATAGGATTGCCTGCATTCCTAGATCAGAGGATACACTACGGGTCTCTACTGTTTGAACAATCTTGCTACTCAAAGACAATTTTCACAGAGTTTAAAATACAAAATTTTCTGTGTTTCTGTTGGTGCACTGCAATAACAAGGAAGCTACTATTCACTTCTTTTATCAGCAATAGTACAAAGAATAAGACACACCCTTCTCAGGGAACTGGAAAAACCTGCTATGTGAAAGCTGAAAAGTCTCCAACTACCCATTCCTTTCAACAGAACTGAGCGAGGCTGCAAGGACTTGGCCTTAGCCTAACAGAAATAAAGCTGAGCAGAAAAGCAAGGGCTATGTATAAACACACTGAAATAATTATAAAACAGTAAGAAAAATCTATTTAAAATAAAAGAACAATCTTGGCACAAGATTGTTACCAACTGATGATGAATAAATTTAGGTTGAACACTGTAAGCAGCTTCATCACATTGAGGAATTTAGCACTGGAAGAGGCTTCTAATTAAAATAGTGAGGGGAAAAGGCTCAGCTGCTTTGAAGACAGCACTCCATATGTCTATGTCTGTATGATATAAAGCCTACAAGAGCATGAAAATAAACTTGATGAATAGGCAGGTCCTTTCCTGTCCCACGTTCCTAAGAGAACAATAACTGTCAAGCAAATAACATCATTCTGATACAACTCTAAGATATAACCATCTGTCAGACAATACCCCTGAAAAATTACACCACAGAAAGCAAAACCAGATATTAATACCACAGCAGGACAAACTTTGCCAAGAATAAACTTCACAGAGTGTCTTTTCATAAATGTCTTAGACCCATAACCTCACTTTTCCTAACTTCATGCTGCCTCTGCAGAAAGCACACCTCTCATGCAGCACTCACAAATCTGAAAGAGCTCAGGTTATTTGGTCTCCATGCAACCAGGCAGTCCTATGATCTGCACCCCTAGCATTCTGCACACACAGAGCAGATCATCTTACCCCAAACAATATGACATCTAGTAGGCTCAACGGGCTCTTTATTTGTTACAACCCTTACTATCTTCATCTCAGGCAGGAGGAGTCAAAAACGGCTTTGCTGGTGAAAGGTTCAAATCGCCACTTTTGCTCTCACGTCATTAACCAGAAAAACTACAGCAATCATGAAGATCTAAGACAATTGGTTAGACATGAATAGTCTCAGGAATAACACATTCTATTAGAGTAACCTTTATAATTTGAAAGAGCAGACAGTCTTTCAGGCATACCAGCCTTTCAACTTGCTTGACATTCAAAGATATATCCCTATCCCTTGCAAAACTATTGTGGTTAAACCCATGGAAAGCTTTTCAGAACAAGAATAAAACTTGTGTCTGAGCCATACAGTTTATGTAAATTAATCTCAATCTGTGTTTTTCTTAGCTTTATTCTCTTAGTGAAGCACAGAGCATGGTAGCTGCAAGACAGCATTACAATCCATTTTCATTTTGTTTATATCACATCACAGCATTTTCCTACCATTTTAGTTCATCTGCTTATAACAGAATACCAGTGCTTTTTAACCCTGTCATCAAAACAGCATGCGCTCTTTTACTCACTATGAGAGCCTACAGATCTGATTTATAGTATATTCTAGACATAGGACTGCATAATTCAGACAGGTTTGAAAAAAGGTGTATTGAAAGATACCATAAAAGACCTCCCATTAACTGTGCCGAGAACAAGCAGACACATTTTACTTGACCTACCCTACTAAACTCAGCAAACTGGTCCTTAGCAGCAGATGCCAAGCTCAAATGACCACTTTCACATCTTTGTTGCAACTCCACCTCAAGTCTGATCATTTTTCATCTGGAAGTGCCAAATGGATTTATTCTTCTTGGCCTCCGTACAGCCTCCTCATAACACAGCAGCTGATCTCCCTTGTACCACAAAGTGAGAATACTCATCTCAACTTTAGCTGCATTTCTCTCCATCACATGCAGAAAGGGATATATTGGACACTGCTAGGATAAATTTCAGTCAACTGTTCATAGACCTTTTTGATTATTTTGCCATAGTGTTAGATAGCAAAATACAAAACTACAATGACATAATATATATGCCCTCTGACAATAAAATTTTGACATTCAGCAGTCTGATACAAAAGTAGATAAACTGAAGGATGAAATCTACTTGAACTGGTTTTCACTTCTCTAAATATTACAAAATTGTAAATACACAAAATGCTTGAAGTGTTATTAATTTTTGCAGAAATTTACCTTAAAGTGGAATAAAGTTACCAAGAATATTTTATATCACAACAGGTCTTTCCCTTAAGGTAAGCATTAAAAAAGGTAACGGAACTCTTCAGAAACACTGTAAGCACTGCAAAGCATACAAAAGGAAAAGCTGTCTATACCAAAGTAACTTAGAGCACTCAGAAAACACGCAGATATTAAGAACTGCACCCATCTCAAAATACTCTTGGCTTTGTGTCTTCTGCTTCTTCCAAGCTGCAACCACAAACAATTTACAGAATTCCCTTTCAGATATTCTGACTACTCTCCTACACTCACCCCAGCCAGTTTCCAGGCAGCCTGAATTATTTTGCTATGTCACTGCAATGACAGCAAAGAAATGCTGTGTCCCAAGTAGGACAGCCATTTTTAGTATATTGTTTTGAGACAATACTTTCTGAAATACTATCTTGGAAATATGACTAGGGGATCTCAGGATCCCAGGTATAGTTGTTTATGCTAGGCTTCAGGCTGATAAGTCACACAAACTTGCAGTTTTTATTGGCAAGGTTCTTCTTCTTTCTCCATTTATATTTAATTCCAAGTTTGTAAAACTACATAGGACATTCTGGGAATGGTTCAATCTCACGCCAAGTCACAAGCCAAAGACTCCCACGAAAGTATGTCAGATCAGGAATCCTCTGATAAGGCATCAGCAACAGAGAAAGAAATCTGCCTCACGTTGACTGCCAGAACACAGCCCAGTTTAGCTACATGGAGGAGACATCTCAGCATCAATTATAGAACTACTACAAGAGGTCCAAGCCAGCCTGACAATACTGTTTGTTCTCTCTTCAGTACTGTCTAACAAAGAAAAGGAAACACAGAACAAACACTATGCCCCACGACAATGCAACTTACTGATTGGGAACCACTGACCTAGGCAGTGGTACCACTACATCAATTCATGTCAGGGCTGAAGCCAGTTCCTTACCCGGTGACCTGAATACCTCATCCCTTGACCCCTTAAAAAGAGGCTTTTATTTAAAGTTTTTACCATCCACCCTTTGTTACAAGATTCCTGTAGGATCCAGTGGATCAGTTGAGCTTCTCCTTTAGCTTTACTATTTCCAGGACTACTTCCCTGTTCCCCTCCAGCGGAATTTCAGGAAATTCTCCTGAAATGTGCTGATTCCACTAAAAGAATGGCAAGCATCTGACATTTTCCTTTCTGCACCTCATCACTGTTTTTGCTTTTTTCCCCAGCCTGAGAAAGGATTCACTGAGGAGGAAGGTGGGGAAAACTCATTAGTGAGAGAAGTTTGATGCAACAATCACCTGAAACTCAAGGTCAAATGTTTCCCTTGGTAACAGCTGCAGATGCACACATACACCCACACACATTCAGTCTCCTTGCAGCGAGAACTGTCTTGTACTTAAAACATACATCATGAAAAAATTTTTATGTGTAGTAGATGTGCATATGAGAAAGTTTATGCGTAGAAACATCCAACTACCCTGAAAAAAAATTATCTAACTACAAAGTTTCCCATGTGTTTGTAACTTCTAGTTTCTAGATTTGTGAGTGGATCTGCAACATGTAAACACTGGATTCTGGATTACCTTTCCTATTATAACATAGTAAAAAACATCACAAGATTTAGCACAAGGTAATTACACATTAGGCTTTCAGTCAGGCTGTGGCATGTTCTTACTTCTCCATTGGGAAGGCAGGCTATGTGTGCCTGTCACGCACCCATATCAAATCTCAGATCTCTAGTCAAGCATTCAAGTGGGGAGATAACATCTTGGCATACTACTCAAGAATGAGTTTTCAAGAAGAAAAGGTCATATTATTACTTACTAATTCAGAACAATGTATTATTTAATGCCTCTAAAAAGCATTCCAAGAACTACAGAGAGATCTATTTCTTTCTAAAGGCAGCAAAATATATACAGAAGAAGATAGATATTCTCCTAATCTCCACTATTAAAGAAATGATGTAAGGAACACCCGTAGAGAGACATTAAGTTGTTAAAGCAGAATCAAAACCTAGCCCTGCTTGAGAAAGGAAGAAGGTGACAGTATGCTTTTCATTCATGTGTGATGGCCAGCACATGGGTTGTGAGGCCTGCACTAATTAGAGGGCACAAAGGGAAGGTTAACCCTTGACTCGCCGTCCTCTCAAATGCACACCTAAAAAGGGAATCCCTAATAAGGGAAATCAGCACTTGAATTTGACCCACCAGTGAATCCAGTGCAAGGACAGGGATGAAGATGCCTGGCCTCTGTAGTGAGGACGCTGTCCTTGTAGCCTGGGAGCCAGGAGCAACAGAAGCGTGCTGGAATCCTGCAGACGGACCGCAGCAACTCCAACCACGCCTGGGCAGGCACTGGAAGAAAGACACACTCCTATTTTTATCCCACTGCTGAGCGACCTTATGAGCTGCAAATTAGCAGCTAAACAAATGTCTAACTGTAAGTATCACACACGAGATTTGCTTTTAGACAACTGAGGATAACTAAATTTATTACTCAGATCTTTACAATGTGGGCAAATGTAAGAAATCTCAATTAAAACATGTAGCTGCTCTGACACAGTAGATTAAGACAAACACACTGAACAGACACAAAAAGTCCAGTTACTTAACACTTCCCTTTTACAATGGTCTGTTAGTCTTAGACCACATTAATGTGCACGCATGTACATTTTCTTGTCAGGAATCTGGAGATACACCATTCGTATTGCCAAACTGGTGTTTTTTTCATGGAATCATAGACCGGTTTGGGTTGGAAGGGACCTTAAAGATCACCTAGTTCCAACTCCACTGCTGTGGGCAGGGATACCCCCCATAGATCAGGTTATTTAAAACCTCTTCCGACCCAGCCTTGAACACTGCCAGGGATGAGGCATCCACAACTTTTGTTTTTTCTTCCTGAAGTACCCACCATTCCTATTAACCAGCTTGCGAAAATGTACAACACGCCTCCTGGCACTATGTGTCACTCTAGACTCTCACCTGTGATGACAGCAGGTTTGTTTTAATAAGCTGCAATGTTCTGATAAGTAATGCATGTGTCTATTGAACTGATGCATACATTTTAAATATTAATGCTATATCAAAGCTAAATGAAAGCTTTAGAGCAGACAGAGGAAGTGATTTAATAAGGTGGGACATTTAACTCCCTGATGTAAGTTAGCAGCATCTAAAATGGTGAGCTCAGTCCTTGGATAAAGAAACCAGAATGCCTCTTGTTTTCTTTCAAATGTAATTGCTATCACCCAAAGGAAGTCAAAACAGCTATCTGGAATTCATTAAATAGTGTGGTAAAGCTGAAGGTCTGAGAAGTAAAATACAAATTCAACATTAATGAAGTGACATTTACTCAACAGCCATCAGCGATTACACGTCCACCTACACAACAAAGCTACAGAATTAAACACTGTGTTACAATTGCTGTCTGCCTCTATTCACAGAGCAGTTAAACAGAGTATTTACCTAATCTATCTTCCTACAGGATGCTTTAGTTCTAGACCATAAGAAAAAGCTAACATCACCTTTGGTCTGTTGAGCCAGAAGTGAACCACTTCTCTGGTACAGAGTTACTGGGTTGAGATGACCCATCTTCATATTACACATGTTGGTTATGTTTCTCTGTACTTTTTTTCAGTCACTTAAGGTGATGATAACCAACCAGTACTGATTTGGGTCACTCACACACCACACAGCTCTTCTCTAAATATGAAAAGAGCATTTGGCAAAATTTCTTAAGTTCCCGTGGTATTCTATGACTTACTAAATATAATTAGCCCAGCAGCCAGCTTCTGCTGTGAGAAAAGGTTACTGAGTTTGCAAACCTTTCCTAACAGGTATTACCTAAGACTCTTGTGCTTTGTGGAGCGTGTGGACTTGTTTTTTTACAAAATTCAAATATTTGTCATATTAATGCCTGCACATGACTTAAAATCAGGTATCTGGAAAAATGTATGTTTCACAACTCTGCTAAAATATCTTTCTGTACCTAAAATATTTAAACTCTTCTTCCACAGCCATGTCAGCTGAAGAGTCTTCTTTTCATACAAATTTCTGTATTGGTTTCTAACAGCCTTTTGTTCCCATCCCAAGCTTTTTTTCCTTTGGAAATGAAGGTATTTAATAGTCTTCATGTATCAATGTGAACAAGTTCAATAAAAGGCCCTAATGAGAAGGAATCTTCATTACCTTCATTAAGTAATAAATGCATATCTCATGAAATCAGGAGTTAAAATAATGTTTAATACAGTACATAGTGTTAGAAAACAGTTTCCATAGCTTCTGGGAAGCAAAAGCCTTTACAGCTGGCACAACAAAGTTTTCAACTTTTCTCCAGTCGTCGATGTGGTCATTTCACTCCCAGTAAGTCACTTGTAACTTGTCCCTTGCAACTTCCCTCCTCTAGTAACTGCCTTGTGAATCCTTCCCTTCGTGGCACAGCCGAACTTTGCACATCTAACTGCCCAGGAAGACATTTTCCTCCACTGCTGCAGTCCAGAAATCTGCTATTTCCAGTGACAGTTTCTCCCTCAGTCTGGCTGCCAGCATGCCCACCATCTTCCGGCATCTCTAAACAGATGGAGACTACAACAGCATTCAACCATCTGCATTTGCAAGTTGTAGCCATGTTTCTAAACAAAGGAAAACGTCTGTCTTTTCTACGCTCAATCCAAAAATGTGTTTGCTGGACAACTGACTTCTGTCTTGCCTCAGTACTCAGCTGCTGCACATGATTTTTGCTCTCCATTTTAACCATCAAGATTTCTTGAAGCCAGCCAGTCTTCCCTGGGAAGCACCCAGGGTGTCTCGCCAGGTCCCACGGCACAGACACATGACTCTCACAGCAGTCAGATGGGGAACCAAAGGCACCCTTCAGCACTTCACTCAAAGCATGCCATTCACAGTTTTATCCTCTGAGGTTTGCTTGCCATTTCGATACCCTTGCTCAGACTGGTGGAGGCAGCTGGAAGGTGGTCCGAGTCACTGTCTGTATCGTATTTCAAACACTCACAAGCTTTCGAAGCAGGGAGTCATGCACTGCAGCTCAAGCAGGGCCCTTTCAGACTTGATGGGCTGTAGTACTTGTGTGACATTTCAATACCAAGACAAAGTTTCTAGCACATATAATTTTGATGTTATTAAAGTCAGATTTGGATCCTTGGAGAAGTAACCAATCTTTGAGTAAGAAGCCTACAAGCTTTGTGGTACAGATGTTCCCATCCCCACAGGAAATTAAATGCTGGGACTGAAGTCACAGGTTAGCTCGATGTGTACTGGAGGTAACACAGATTTACTGAATCAGTTAACCTTGGAGACTAGGCAGGAAAAGGTTCCTTTCAGGGTCTCTGGGATTCCCAGATGGCAAGAGTGTGAGCACAAGAGTGTGTGCCCCAGGCTAGGCAGCTAACAAAGCTGCTGTTTGTCCTGGTGGGAGCAGCTCTAACTGCCTTGGGCTGGTAGGAGGGAAAGAATTAAGGGAGGAGCAAAGACTTTTAGATATGATTTAGAGTAGAGATTTCACACCTTCGTTAAGCTTTAGCCTTCATTCCCCTTAACTAGGTAGCAAGCTGCTCAATGAGAAGTTGGTTTTGGTCATTTCTTCAGCCTTGCTAGTTTCAAAATGATGCAGCTTTGGCGTTCCCCCTTCCACATGCACATTTCACTCACAGTGCAATCCTAACACAGAAGTTAACTGTGTTCACAGCTTCCCAAATGACCCAGATTACAATGAGATAATTAACTGCTCATGAACAGCTATTCATTGAAAATGTCTATCACAGTATCTATTAAGCCATTGAAAATCTTCATTACTGTATCTGTCAAACAGCTGAAGAAATTCAGGACTGTTTCTTTAGATTCAGAATTTGACCAGACTTAATTCTTGTTTTGCAGCTCTTCTGGACTGTGATAAATAAGCAAGGCTTTTTGTCAGCTGAACTTGTAAGGTGTTTTCTAAAAACACAAAAAACCCCTCTCCATATGCCAGTTAAAGCTTCTGATTCGATCACACTGATGTGTGAAATAAATATACTTCACTCTCCTGTATAATTAGCAATGTCAAGTCTGTTTCTTTTGATAGCATTTATGGCATATTGTCTGTGAAACAGCAGCTCTGCATTTTGTATCTGAAACTACGTTGTTCCTCTCAGAACAGTTTCACTGGCTAAACCAAGCTCAATCCACCAAACAATACATTATGAAAACAATAAAGGTTTTCTATGCTCTTTTTATAAAAAGATATGTGCGTTTCAAATTCTGAAACACAATTAGTAGCTCTGAAGCAGTTTTATTCTATGCCTAAACTTGTTGCACAATTTATAATGCAACGTGTTTCGAAGTCAGTAGTCACTAACTGTTGACTGTATTTGCAATACTTCCCTATTTTTTCAAAACTTCTACTTATCATACGTGATGAAATAACATAAGAAAATTTAGTCATTCTTGACTCAAAAAAGAGGCTGTCTTTACAAGACAATAAAGCAATACACAATTAGACAACACACAATACTTACACCACATAATGGCACAACGCTTTCACAGCTTTATTTATTAATACTAAGCACGATATGAAATTATTCTTGATCTTTAATACTAATCTACACACATCTATTTATTACTCAGAAAACAACCAACAGTCTAATTCAGTATCAGAAAACAATGAGCAAGGGTCACCACAAGGGAGTCCTACCTGGATAACTGTTTTCACTTCAACAGGGGCTTAAGATAATGCATTTTTCAGTTTACCAAGCTGAGAATCTATGGAGTCTGAAAGAAAAGGGAAAGGGTAAAATAGTAATATGACATTCTAGTCAGTATTGGAAATACTACATACTTTCATTTTTTCCGTTCTAAATGTTAGGAGAATAAATTTAAGGTAGTTAACTTCAAAATATCTGATTCTCTATGAAGCCCTGCAGAAACAAAAAAAGTTAAAAGAGTAATTTTAGCGGGGAGGAGAGAGGATTTCAAATTGCATATTTATTCTGCCTCCACACCTGTCTTAGAGAAACTGGTCTTAAAATGATAATTACGCAAAACAATCATTTCAAAATGGGTACAGGTAAGATTTATCTAACATATAAACATCTGTAAGACTTCAGACATATTATCCCATTTTATACATGAACAATATGCAAATTCTGGTACAAAATTTTAGGTGTAAGCCTTCTACCACTACACTGAATGTGCCCGCATTAAAAAGCCTTTAAGCACTTGTGACTTCTTGCCTGTAGTAAAGATGCTCACTTCTTTGCTTCATGATAGCTAATTACTCTGCTTTGAAAGTCAGCAATAACCTCCAGACCATAACTAGCTGTGCACACAACATGCGGCAAATGTCAACACTCCATTATGCACTGCCTACTCCTCCTACAAACTAAAAACACCCCACGTCTGCTCTTGGCAATAAACTGCAGAACTGGAGCAGCAGACCACAGAACACACGTGGGGAACAGGACACGGCAGCCCTGGTGTGTGTATGGCAAACACCTGACAGTCACAACAGAGTCAAGGCAGGCCTACTCCTTCCATGCTCATGTGACACCATCTCCTCTGCACACTGCAAACCACAATGCAGTTCAGATCTCCAATTTATATTATATATAATATAACTCCTCTTTAATATAGTTTGTAGTTACAGTTTATGGACTGATTCAATTATTATCTTTAAATACTGATGTCATTGAGGATATAAACAATGAGTTCATTTCGTGAGCTTTTTGCTGCAGGCTTATTACATCACTGACAAAAAGAAAAAAAATAAAGATGTTGGCCACTGTAGCAAGCTGTGATCCCAAGAGATTAAATATACTGAAAACCCTTTTATATTAGCAGCCCATCTTTTCTTCAGAGTTTACAACTGTGAGATAAGATTGATTCTAGCCATGATTCATAATGTAGATTGATAAAACATTTTCAGGACAAAACCTGGAGTCCCAAAGACTAGTCTGCTTAATGATACTGCTTAAGAACACATGGAATCTGTTAACCGATCAAAGTGGGGGGAAAATTCAAGTTGTGTTCTTTGGTAGTTACACATAATGAAAGCAGATATTCAAGAACATCACAGTTTTGTGCATATTCAGACATGCCTTATTTTTTATTTCTGCTGGTTTTCCCCCAAATGCAAGACTGCCAGCTAAAATAAAGAGCATGTCAATGTATCTATCATCTATTGTTGTCTTTGAAAACTCATTTGTCAAAGAATACCTCGTGGTAATGGTCAAACATGGTTCAGTAAAATACAAAAAACATGGCATAAGAGCTGTTCTCAGACCTGCCATATGGCCAACATGACATGGGACAGACCTAGTGGTGTGGGCTGTCAAGGGCTTTTAAGGATACTGCAGTGTAAAAGTTATTTGAAGTGTATTAAGTAATGTTTGCGCCCTGCCTATTTCTGTAATACAGGGCAAGGTACTGTATTAGATAAGTATATGATATCACTTGTGATAGAAATGTCCACAGTCCACTGAAAGCAGGTACAAATAAATGCAGCTATATTATTGTACTTCTAAGACTAAAATTAGGAGGACTCAATTTAATATACTCCATCTTTTCCTTAACAAACAAAAACCAGCAGCAAGCAGGAGATGAGGTCAGGAAGAATATATACACCACAGCCTAGCATTAAACTGCATTAGCACAACTATGTAGAACCTTTCATCACTCCTACACATAATTCATGAGTTCTAGATGGTCAAACTTGCTTAACTCACTGCAACAACTTTCCAAAAGATACTCCAGAAGGCAACTGAAAGACACTTTGCTAGCAGCAAGACTGGATTTTTTCCTGCTTTTACTCATTATCATAGCAAGTTCCACAGTAAAACTTAACACAGAAGAACCAGTTTGGAGGGAAGATGCTACTGAACGAGTTTTTATAGATCCCTTCTGCTCCCTTCCACATGTTAGAGACACATGAAAGGCTCACGGGTGGCCCAGGTGCTTGCCACACCAAAAGGGGAGATTCAGTGCATGAAAGCAGAACTAAGGCTGGAGTTTCAGTGAAAGGCAACATTGCAACATCGTAAGATGGGAGTTGGAGCAGATTCAGTATCATCTTCGTGAGAAGCACAGCACTCCCACAAGGCACTTAGGAAAGGACTGGAAGTTGCCACTTAGAAAACATACTTGTGGCTATTTCCTATCAGGTGTTGGGATGTCCTAAAAATGTTAACAAAAATGCAAATAAACTTCCAAAGTAATAGTATATTCCTTAGCCCACTTTTTCTGTACCTGGTATTGACTTTTACACCGTACTGTTAAAAACTTACAGCTCTGACACCTGCCTAATTTAAAATGTAACTTCCTAATGACATGCTCTTACACAGAAAACATTTTATTACAAAAACAAAAACGCAATACTAAGTCAGGTTCAAGGTCCACCTGACACAGTATCCTGTTTCTAATAAGTACTGCTAGTGGATGTGTAAAGAAGAGAACAAGAACAGAGCAAACATACAGCAACCATTCCTTCATGTACTTTCCCAGCTGACAGCAATCTGCAGCTCCGGGATTTCCTGTCTCCTTTTAAGCGTACACATGTAAATATAAACACATTCACAATAAAGTCCAAAGCTATTCAGTGTCTGAAATCATTTAAATCAACTCCTCAGCATTTAGGTTACTGCTTTACTCCTTTTCATACAGATGAATAAACTGGCACAGTTGAAACTGATGACTCTCATTCACTCATTTCCTAGCTCTGCACAATTAAATCACAAACCCTAAATTAACTGTTGCTTTAAGACAGCTTTTAGAAGCTACGTCAAATCACACACCCTGAATGCAAAAAATTTTACTCAATCCCAACAGTGACATCTAGCAAAATCCTAATGTTAATTCTAAGTGAGATTATAGATTTGATCATCCACATCAATTAAGGACAAAGAATACTTTCAGTAAGCGAATGACCTAGTAGTAAATTATGAAATTTCTATAAATATGGCCAAGATATAAACATCCCTGCATAAAAACGACCTGAAGGATCATAACACCTCATACCAAAATTCTGATTACTATATTTTAAAATGATCACCTACAAAACAACATACCTCATTAAAATGGGGCTCTTGATCTACGTAAACTTAAAATAAGAATCCTGGACCTCATCCAAAAAAAAACCTAACTGAGAAAAACAAATTCTGACTTCACCTACCAAAGAGCCATGAAGTCTAATGATGCTGATCACCACTGTCCAGACTGCTCAGTCTTCATCAAAGAGAAGAATTCTGGTGCTGGGTGATATGGTTTAGTGCTTTAGCGGTTACAGCGATAGCGCTGACAGGTTCACGGTTGGACTTGATCTTAAAGGTCTTTTCCAACTTTGACCATTCTATGATCACTGAAAGCTACTGCCCCTGAAGTTATTCTACAGTTTATTAGAGGGAAGGAAAGGCAAAGATGTGGCAAGTTGTTTAAGAAATCAAATCAATTAAAAAGCTTTGGAAACATAGAAAGGCAGCTTGTTATAAATACAGATAAAAGAAAATGAAGCTAGGAATTCAGAAGTGAAAGCACACAAGTAGCATGCGAAGGCATCTACTGCTCTTCCTAGCTTTTTCATCAAATATCATCTTTCTCCACATGCAACGCGCCAAATTAATAACTATTTATTGCTCCACACCGATTAAATGTAGGCATTAACAGAAGCTGGCTTCACAAGTGAATTAAGCTATTACCAGCCAATTCATAAAAACGCCTCCTGTTTCCGATACCCCATAAATTGAAGTTGATAGGTCTCCAGAGCCCGGCTGCGCAGCCCGGTGTCCCTTAATGGCTCAGTCACGTCCATTAGTTGCCAGAACGAGCTCTGCGCAACGAATCCCGGCAGCCCGGCAGGTTTTAAACGCCGGAGCACTCGCCGTGATTAGATCCACCGTGAGCTTCCCCTGCCCGCTCTGCACGGCCGGCGCTGCCCGCGGGGGGGTCTCCGGGACCCGGCGCTGCCCGCACAGAGCCGCCCGCCCGAGGGAGCCCCGCGGGCAGGGGCGCGGCTCCCAGGGGAACTCCCGGGCGGGGGGCGGGGGCCATCTTGGAACCGACGCCCCCCCGCGCCCCCGAGACCGAGCAGCCACAGCCCGGCACCTGCCGCATCCCCTCGCTCCCCAGCAGACCCCTCCCGCGGGAAATCCTTCCGGCGCACCGCAGCCCCGCGGGCGCCTCGGAGTCCCCCGCCGCGACCCTCGCCAGCTCGTGGACCCCCGCGGGGCTCCGCCTCGTACCTGCGGCCGGGCCTGACGGGCGGGCGCGCCTCAGCTCCGTCTACCCGCGGCTCCGCTC
>VXBT01002209.1:68763-112098 GCA_013400235.1 Oriolus oriolus | reverse complement strand
CCCGCGGGGGGCGCGTGACGCCGTGCGGCGGGGCTCGGCAGCAGGTCCGGTGCCGCCGCGCCGGGAGCCCACAGGGTTGAGCCTCCTCACGGCGCGGCCAGCGCGGGCCGCGGGAACTCCGCGAGTGCCAAAATTGATTAGGACTCTGCAGGAAAGCGAATGCCAAGGTCATCACACAGTTATCATTTGTGCTGTCAAGCTTCTTCCTATTTTTGTTAATTTATTATGCCAATGTTTTTCAAGTCTTTGAGTTGGAACACCTTTGCATGCACATATTTTCCTCTCTAGAAATTTGTTTAAATTGTTTGCTGGGTATATGAACTCGCTTCTTGTTTGGAACTTTTCAGCAGCAGAGCCCTCAGACCTGCAGGCAAAGGTTGCAAACCATCGATCAGGGCTGTGCACAGGGGAACAGCAGTGACCTGCAGCAGCTGTTTGCCCAAGCCCGGAAAGCAGTAGTGACAAAGCTAATTAATTCATTTGTCAGCTCCGTGCCTTCTGTTTAACACACATGCTAGCAGTGAACCACGTTATTTCACTGCAATCGAAATATCTTGTGGTAATGCGACAATGTTCCTCTAATGTTTATTGAAAAATGCCTTAAGAGGTACGGTAGGAAAACAATATTTCGGTTTGCTTCTCCTACTGGGTTTTGTTTCCTCATGTTTTGTTTCACTCTGAATCCTCAGTGTTTATACCAGATACGATCCCTCGGGTTGGGTCCGTGTGCCTCTGCTGTGCTCTCAGCCCTGATGTGGGACCGGTGCTGCGTGGCCGGGGGACACCGCGCTGCTCCGGGAGGGAGCCAGGATGAGGAGCAGGACGAGTAAGGCTATTGGGATGGGGTTGAGAGATGGACAGGGCTTGGCAGCTGGCAAGGGCAGTGGTGGCTTCCCCAGAAGAAGAGGTTGCAGTCCTATCTGTGCGTGAAAGAACGAAACTTTACTCCTTCAATGAATCTATTCTTAATGGGTTTATTTTTCATGTAATAAAATATGTCAAGGATTCTTTCTGTCTTTTCCAAGCAAAGGAATACACTGGTGTTATAAATACACGTGTTTGCATCAGCAGTGCTGTCCAATGTCCACAAAACTCAGAATTTAGTGCACTGGACTGCCAGCCTGCAGAAGTGCTTACTAGCCTACAGCATGCTGTACTGATACTACTTCCTGGCTGATCTCCTCAAAGGACGTCATTACAGGTGGTTTTGGACAACCTGCACTGAGAGGGGCCTTTCGGCATTGTCTTCAAGTAGCATTTTGAATGAAGTGCTTAATTGTGCCAAAAATTCATTGAAATGCGTAAGCAGTTCCAGAAGACTAGTTTGTTACGGTTTCCTCTCATGTCTTTTATTACTAGACATATGGTTCTGTGGTGTATAATGCGACTACTCTCATTCAGCTTCCTTCGACATTTGTTCCTATTCAGTTTAAAATTGCAGTATTTGGCACACTACAAGATTACATTATTTCATTATGTTGTCAATCATTTTTGTTTAGATGAGCAAATAATTCCTTTTTATCCGTATCTTCAAAGACAGGACATGGTCCTTCCTTTTGTGATCCATCAGCAGCTGAACCATGCCTGAAAGGAAACCTGTTGAACACACATGGTTAGTGTTTGAATAAGTTATTATCAAGGCCAGTAGAGTAATTACAGTGCCTAGAAATGCTAGACACATCAAATGTAGCTCAGTTCCTGGATGAATACATATTTTTTGTGGGGTTTGATATCACATTTTGAATATTCATCTCACTGTCCTTTTAAAGAAATGTTTCACAAGATTAAACAAATACCACAATAATAATTTCCTTCTTGTTACGCTGACTACCACCCAAGTACTTTTTCATATCTTAAGACTTAACCTCATTTGGAAAATTAACTTTTAAAAAATAGTTATGAGTTCTGATACTTTATATGCAAACTTTTAGTTGCAGTCAGGCTGTTGTTGGAGAAATTGAAATTCCCCAGGATGAAAGTGCTGACAGACACTAAGCAACAAAACTCCAAAACAAGGCTTCCAGCCAGAAAGATGAATTGCCATTGTATCCATCCATGTATTATCCTTCCTTTCCTATTGTAGGGTTTGGCAAGAGTGAGCTGAGCCCTCTGTTCATTGTGAAAAAGGGCATATTCTCCACCAATCCAAAGCAAAGCAACTCCTGTAAGCTCAACACTCAGTAACAGCAAACATGATGAAACTAAGGAGAGAATCAAGAACTTTCCACAGGTCAGTGCTTTTTCCAAACCCAGGGTTTTTTCCAAACCATCTTCAAAGAACATTCTTCAGTGTTACTTTGGTTAAGAACTAAGCATCTCAAAATTATTAAATCAATCCAAGTCTGAAAGTCTAAGAGCCAGGCGAGAAAAAGATGGTTAGGAAGGTAAATTTAGGCAGGTTGGATGACCTGCTGCTTTTCATTTCCTCCCAGAGGTTTTTCTGGTGGAAAATGGCAGAAAGAAATAAGACACTTCAGAAGTTGTTGGGACACACTGGTCTGCAAAACACTTCAGATATGACTGATATGTCTGGGGTATTTTCTTCTGTCTTGTTGACATGGTTGGAAATCTGCAAAGGCAGCATCCTACATCTCTCTCAGGCGGATGCAGCAGTAGAAAGACATCTCAGGTGGCACCATATCTGCATATCACTGTTCACATTCCACCCACAGAATCTTCCTAGTTGGTTCTGAAGATTTAGCCCATCACAAGGTGTTGGCATCTCTCTTTTCAGTTGCTAAGTTGTTGTTACAAGGCAGTTAAAAACATATTAAATACTTTCCTAAAATTATTTTTCCATGTAGGCAATTGCTATATTTGGCATAAAGATATTATATGATCATTAATGGGAAGTGAAACGGAGCCAGTTTCTCTTCAAAGTGTGGCCAGCCCTGTGGGACAATTTGAGAACTCCTGCTTCAAATATGTTTAGTTGTGTGTGTTTAGGAACTGCTTGGGTGTTATTCACCTCCTGACACTGACACACCTGCTGTGCATAGCTGAGATTCTTGCATAATTTAACAGAGCCATCTCAGGTGTCTCCGACTCTGTTTCCATCATTCAAGCTGTGTTCTCCGGATTGTGGCACACAGTTTGTGTTACATTACACTTACTGAAGAGTTTACCAGAATTGCTTATTTAGAAAATTTTCTAGAGAACAGGTTGGGTGGGGTTTTTGTTCAAACACATCTATTTGATTTGCTCCAAAAATCCTTATGACAGCTGTCTCCAGCCAAGTCTATTTCCTTGATTTTTCTCTGATACGAGTATAAACGATATTATTCTATTTTTCATCTCCAATTCCAATATTGTTGGTGCAAGTGAAATAACTAGTCATAGACATCTTTTTTTTTCTGTTGCACTTTAAATACTTACTTATTTTTTGTGTTACTCTGTCATCTTCACAGTATTTCAGCAGACAGGCTTGTGGCTAGCACGAAGCACTGGCTGAATGGAACTGGAACCAGCAAAATATCTGTTTCAGTCATTGCAAACTGAGGATACTGGAAAATATAATGTTTCAGTCATTGCAAATCAAGGAAAATATGTTAAAATGGTTTCATTTATTAAAGGCATATTTAGTTTGTTTTCTCACTTTTTCCTATTATAATTGCAAAACCTTCTGAAATTTTTTGTTCAGCAAAACTCTGAAGTATATCTAGGTATAGTAAATGAATTATGCAAATTATTGTATTGAAAGAACATGCACATTCATGTGTAAACATTATTTGCCTGGTCTTCCTATTACAGATGCAACTTGTAGTAAAATGCTAGTTTGTTAAAAAGTGCTCTAGAGATTCCAGATTTCTGACTGATACAGTAGAGATCTGTCATGTTTGTGTAGGGCATGTGGAGCTTAAACACATTAATATGAATAAATATTGAAATATATTGAACATTATTTTTTGTTGGTTTAGGTTGAGAAATGTTTCTAGCTGGTCATAAGGTAATTTTAACTTTCTTCTTTCATTATATTTATAAAAGTCTCAAAATACATAATTTTTTCCCCTTCACCTTGTAAAATTTTTCTGTCTATAGTGTCAGTCATGGAATGCTAGGTTGGAAGGGACCTGAAGGATTATCTGGTCCAAAGGTCCAACCTTTCTTGGCAAAAGCATCATCCAGACCAGATGGTCCAGCACCCTGCCCAGACTAACCTTAAAAGTGTCCAAAGTTGGGAAATCCACCACTTTTTTTGGGGAGATTATTCCAATGGTTGGTTGTTCTCATGAAAAATATTCCTCGTGTCCAACTGGAATCTCCATGGAAGTAACTTGTACTCGTTACCCCTTGTCTTTTTCATATGCCTCATTTTAAAAATGGACTCTCCATTTTCTTTGTAGCCACCCCTTAAATACTGGAACATGGTGATGAGGTCTCTCTTGAGCCTTCTTTTCTCAAGGCTGAGCAAGCCCAGTTCTCTCAGCCTTTCGTCACATGGCGGGCTTCAAGCCTTGGATCACCTTTGTGGCCCTTCTCTGGACCCTCTCCACCTGCCTACCTATTTTTTGCACAGTGGGGACCAAAACTGAACTCATTACTCCAGTTGTAGTCTGGCAAGTGCTGAGTAGAGTGGGATAATGACATCTTTATCTCTGCTGGTGATGCCCTTGTTGATTCAGCCCAGAATCCTCTTGGCTTCTTTGCCACAGCAGGAGACTGTGCACTCATATTTAACTGCTTGTCCACCTGGGCCGCGTTCCTTCCCATGGAGCTTCTCCCCAGCAGCTGGGTAGATCCCAACCTGTGCTGAATTCATGGATTATGCTTTCCCAGGTGCAAGACCTCACACTTGTCTTTGTTAACTTCGTAAGGTTCTTGGTAGCTCACTCTTCCAGCCTATCCAGGTCTTCCTTTAGGGTGGCTCTTCATCCCAAAGTGTCCAGTTTCCCACCCAGTTTAGGGGAAGCAAACTTCATCAGGGTGCATTTGAACCCATCATCCAAATCACTTATGAAGATATTAAACAGTGCTGGGCCCAATATTGATTCCTGGGAGGCCCCACTTGTGGCAGGTTGCCAGTTTGAAAAGGAGCTGTTTGGCACCTCACTCTCAGTGCAGCCTCTCAGCCAGCTCCCCATCCACTGCATGGACCCATGTCTAGACCATAACACCTCTGTTCTCTAGGAGGAGCCTGACAGAAACTGTATAGAGAGCTTTGGAGGAATGCATGTAGACAATGTCCACTGCTCATCCCACATCAACTGAGGTTACTTTGTTGGATCAGGTTTGTCAAACATGATTTGCCCTTGGTGAACCCGTGCTGGCTTTTCCTAACCACATGCTTCATCTGATAGCCCCAGGAGGATTCATTCCATAACTTTCCCAGAGACTGAAGTAAGACTGATGGGCCTATAATTTCCTGAAGCCTCCTTTAAGCCGTTCGTATAGATGGATGTGGTATTAGTTTTCTTCCAGTCTTCTGGGTTGCCCCCAGTCTCCATAACTTCTCAAAGCTTAAGGAGAGCAGCCTCATAACAACATGAACAGCTCTTGTAACACCCTTGGGTGGATATTGTTGGGCTCCATTGATTGTAGGGGTCAAGCTCCTGTAGAGTTCATCCACCAACTCTTCATTAACTGATGGTGGGTCTGTGTTCTCATCAACCTGGATTTTTGGTCCCAAGGCCGGGGACCCAATCGTGCTGGTAAAGAGAGAGGTGAAAGCCTTGAGCCTTTTAAGTATTGTTGGTGACTAAATCACCCCTCCTGTTTAACAAGGGGCCAGTATTTTCCTTCTGTTTCTGCTTGTTCCTTACATACCTGAAGAACCGTTTCTTACAGTTTTTGACATCTCCAGCCAATTTCAACTCAAGCTGTTTGTTTTCTAACTGCATCTCTACAGACCCTGGCAATGCCCTTGTAGTTCTCAATGAGTATTCACTCACTTTCCCATCTCTGGTACAAGTCTCTTGGTTTTGAGCGGCCACAGAAACTCTCTCTTAAGCCAAAGGGGTCTCTTGCTCCACCTACTTTCCTTGCCTTTAAAGGGATGACTATTTTGTGCTTCCAGGAGAGCATTCTTGAAAAACTCCAAATGCTCACTAACTGCTTTATCTTCCATGGAATCCCTCCCACCTGAGCTCTGAGTGAGCTAAGTTTGCTCTTCTATGATCTCAAACCTTTTTCTCAGTACCAGCCTTCAGTGTATTCAGCCAGAACCCAGTGTTTTTCTGTGGGACCACCTTTATGATTTGTAGTATATGATAATTTCTCCTAAGGATCCAGCTATCATAGAGGTACACACATCTTCAGATCTGACCTTTTTATTCTACATGCTCAGTGAGCTTACCATAGATGTTTTTGTTGTGCATAATCTGTTTTGAATATTCATGCTATTTTGATAAATAACCAAGCTCTGTTTTGTCCCTTCTCCAAATATGTCTTGTTCTTCCTCCTCAGTGTTAATGTTTTCCTTACTGCAAACCACGTTGATATACTTTCTGCCATTCATACCACCAAATTCTCACTTATGAAGTAGAAACAAAATAAATTGATTGAACAGAAATATAACAATTTGTCTCACAACAATTTGCCTGTCAGGTTGGCATTTCAAATTTTGTTTTACTTTGAATCCTTTCCTGGATGTATTCCTCAGGAACTTGCTTCTAAACCATATCAGATAAGCTGTTCTGTAATGCTACTTTTATATATATATATGTAAACTTGACCAATCATGGGAATGTCCAATTTGCTGAGCTTTGCAAAACATCTATTGATGCTGCTCCATCCAGCTTGAGAAGTTCTGTCAGAACCCTCTTCAACTTGGAGTCTTCCTCTTCTGAAAAGTTACATTTGTTAGGTTATTACATTAATTATTAATGCTATTTCAAGTTTTAACGGCGGCTGGTTTTCAATTCATATAATTCAATAGTTTTTCATATGATTCCTCATTGCATGATCAGTGTCTGGCCATCCCTTGTTTTTCTTACTAGAATTTTACATGATTTATCAGTTCTGGTTTGCAGTTAAAATACTTCCATTATTGACATGCAGAAACCAAACTTCTCAGAATTTTGCTGCCACCTCCTGACCCCTGGCACACCTGCTGGTATCTTATTTAATATTGTTTAATGGTTTGGATTTGCTTAACTAAGCCACCTACCACCACCAAACTGCACTGTACCAAAAGTAGACATGTCCTTCATACTTCCTTAATGTTAATATTATATTTTAAAATTGTATTTGGAGAGAAGAAAATAGATAGTTGTTTGAAGTACTTCCAGAAAAGGGTATACTTATGAGTTAAATGCTGATTCTAAAGTTTCTTACAAAACAACTTCAGGATTTGTGGAGGAGTTGTGCAAGAATTAAAGACATAATTAATGCAAAGTTTAGAATGTATCATCCCTAATTAAGCTTCCACTTTGCTTTGCTGAACTCCTGGGAGGGTGAACTGTTTGCATCACAAGATAGTTAAAATGTCACTGCTTTCTTATCTTTCCTGGCAGTTGCAGAAAACTACTATTATTAATGAATTTGGATGTGGCTGCAAGCCAAGAATGTGCTGTTCCATGAGTGTGATCCTGCATCTGCATTTTAGTCTTTCACTTACAGACTAAAGAGAAGTCTGATGCTCAGAGATCAAAGTCAGAAGCTGGGGTGTGGGATCCACCCTTGTGTTTTTGAATGGCAGGCAGAAGAAGTATGAAGAAAAATAGAATATAGTTGGATAAGCAGTTATCGTTTCATTTTAATTTGCTATCTGATTGCCTGATCTCATTTGCCTAAATTTTCTCCACTAAGCCCTGTCTAATCCTCCCCAGAGCTAAGGCAAAAAGCAGAGTTTACTGCTCCATTCCCTTTGGGCAGTGCGTGGAACTGAACAGAACACAGATCTCCCTTTAGTATATCCTAAATTATCATCACGTACAGCTGAAGTACTGAGCTAAACCTTTAGGAAATGCATTAGAAAAGAGGCCACTGCTCAGGTACAGACATGACACCAAGATTAACAGGAAATATGCAACTGCAGTCTCACAAAAGCACGTTAACTAGTAAAGAAGAGGGAGCCAGATGCATTTTTTCACAAATTGGCATGCACTTGTGGCATGTTTTGAGATAAAACTTCTCTCATGGGGCAGCTGATGCTGAGTGCTTCTGGCAAACAGTCTATTCCAGAGGGAAAGGGTTGCTTTGGAGCTAACCTTGCCCTCCCAGCTCACAAGTGTTGCTATGGGTGTGGCTGCAAACTGGGGAATATCAGAACAGGAGCCATAGTGCCTGAGATGCACCACCAGCACTTGTGGATTTACTGAGTAGTAGAGAGAGTTTTCTAGACTGAAAAATGAATACCTATTACTGAAAAGTAATATAAGATAGAAGATGCTCATTATCTATCCAGTTATTACCAGTCATTATTAAGCATACTTGGTCTCTATCAGATAGTTAAACCACTCTTTACTAGGGTTGTGTGACAAAAACGGAGAGCCATGTACTCCTCCAGGTGCCAGGAAAGACACCATAATTTAATATAGATTTTCCTCCAGGACCCGGAAAGATCTACACCTTTGTCTTGCACCTAACAAGGTATGGTAAAACCTACCCTTAATATCAGGATTGCACCCAGTTATGCTGTTCTTAGTCTTCACCAAAGTGCCTCAACAGCACAAGCTTTGAAGCTTACTGATAGGTGCCAGATACTTTAGATCTGTGCTCATTCATTGTCTCTGGATGACTCAAGTACAGGCGAATTCCTTGCAGGCAGTAGTGAGATGGTCTCAGATTTACCTCTTCCTAAGCAGAAGCAGAGATGCTTTGAGTTCAGGCTGCAGCAAAGCTCACATCCAGAAAGAAGCGTGTCTTCTGGATAAATCCACTGGCAAACCTGTTCTTCCTTCCTGGGTGAAGCAGTGGTTGCTTCTCAGCCTTCCTAGAACTCCTCCCCTGTGCTTGGGCACAAGCTCCTGCCTGTGAAAGGCGATTTAGACCCAACAGGACCATGAGCAGAAATAGGGACCATGAGTCTGACCAGAGCTGGTGAATGCCACACTCCTCTGTGCTCACACTCCTCTCTGCCTGCTCTGGAGAGGGCTGAATTGGGAGCTCTACTCTTTCTGCAAGTGGAAGATTAGTGCTTTCTGAATCTGACTGAGAGAAAGGCAAGTGGCTGCAACTTAGAGCTGTCATTTTGTCTGGGAGTGGTGGTCTTTTCAAGTAAACATTTTTACCTCTCTAGGCTGGATAACAGATTGTGGCTCTTTGGTTTCTATTTTTGCTTATCTCCTCTAGAGTGAATTGTAAGCAGGCTGGCTGTGCTTGTTGCCTGCCAGCGCAAGCCAGCCAATCTAGTGCAAAATCTCATTATAAGTCTTTTATTTTCAACTCACTTAAACTCTAGTACTGTCCAGGTCTGCCAGAAGTGCTGCTCCTCTATAGGAGATTGGTCTTTCTTGCCTAGAGAATACCTTTATCCTCATTCTGCTCTTTTTTTTTTTGGTGTATGCATGTGCACATATAAGGGAGGGGTGGGAGGAAGGAGCAGCTCCCTTAAGAGACAAACATCCATTTCTCTCCCTAAGCTGGAAACCTATTTAAATCTGCTTGATGGGAATCAGCCCTTCAGCTGATTCCCAATGCATGCACAAGGTAGAGTGAGCAGCTCTGCCGAGTTTTTAAAGAGCCCATACATCCTGTTACACAGGGTTTGACATTTGCAATGCAGGACCCAGCTTTCAGCTGTTTGTGCCAGGCTACCCTGATTCACGCTGGAAAAGTCAATACCGGTTGCCTGCATCACATGGGTAATCTTCTTGCCTGGGGAAAATATCAACCAAAGGGTTTAGTAATTTCTGAAATTAAATTTAGGAACGGTATATTGGTTTTCAATAGGAAAAGATTAAACTTTTTAGGGAGAAAGTTTGCTTTGAAGTCGAGCAAGGGAAGCCTTTGTCAGATGCTTTTTCATGCACCAAAGAAAATCTACTCGCATTTGCCCAAATTTTAGGATAATTCAAATCTCAGTTTATGGAGAGACTTGCTACTGCTTAAGGGTTAAGGTTGTCCCAGAGCAAGCTTACGACTCTCACAGTTACATTTCTGTTTGTGCATCATTCCCACAGTTCAAATAAGGCTCTCCAGCCCCTCTCAGCTCGTAGCCTGGGCAAGCACTCTCCGTACAAAGCCACTACACATGGTGCAGCCCAGGATTACACGATGGAGACAGAATTTCCCAATAATGGTTGTTTCCAGCTGCCACATGCTGAGCTGGAGCCAAGCAACGCATGGAGAGCAGGGACACTTTCCCGCACTTTCAGTGACCTCTCTGTTGGCATCTAGGCAATGTGAAGGAAGAAACTGTCTGATTCAGAGGCAAAGAGCACAACAGACAGATCTGAGGCCTTTCTGTGGAGAACCAGCAGGCTGAACTGGAAGTAGGAGCATGTGAGGTGAAAACTGGGACTTGCAGAGAGTGCAAAAACTCAGGATTGGCAGCACAAAAATACTGTTTTGAAGCCACCAGAGAAAATTACAATTGGCAGAGACTGGAGATCCAGAAGAATATTGGGGTTGTAGGCTGAAGAGGTGAATGCAAGATGGGGTAACAAACTGCTCAAGAAACTGAGGCACAAGGAAAGGAAACTGATAGAGAAGCTGCGGCGAAGAGGGGGGATGTTCTGAGAATGCAGTCGCAGGAAAGACACTGGCCCTAGAAACCAGTGGATGTGGGTGGCGTTGGCGAGTGGATGGAATGAGCAGTCCCAGATGAGAGGGAGCCAGGACAAAAAGTCAGGAGGGAGTTCAGAATACGTGGGCAGGGAGATGTGGAATAAAGGCTTGGCTTGGCTTGGAGTTTGAATACAAGGGCTTGTTTTTAATGAGTGTTGGGGAGCAAAACAAATAAGGCAACAGCTGCAACAAAACAAAAAGTAGCCAAATTATCATCTTTTTGTCAAAGACCAGTAAATGTACACTCTGAGAAGACAAGAGGGAGCCCAGGACATGAGCAGCTGCCTTGTTTGGACACGGGATCCACCCTTGCACTACTCGCATGCTGAACTGGCCGCTGCCAGAGGGCACCATGCTGTGCCTGCTCAACCTGCTCTAGCAGGGATGTGGGAGCCCACGGTGGGTAGGTTTGCTGACTGTGGGCATTCCTGGAAGGGACACTGTCGTAGGCAGGGCAAGTCTACAAAGTCACCTGCTATGTGTGCATCTTTTCCAGGATGGGCCCTCTAGATCTTTTAATGCTATTTTTACTTGCTCTCCACTTGCCACAACTTGGTGGTCAGGCTGTTGGCTGCATTCTGACTCTAGACAATAGGAGCAGAGGTTCTGGCTATCTCAAGTAACAATATGGCTTTTAATGATTTTAATCTATCAATCATATTAATTATGGCAATATAAAAATGGTGACATGTGCTCTGGATGAAATGTATCGCAGTATTCATCAAATGAATAGCAGATAATGATCTTTATACTTAGCACTGCTTTCTTGAGTAGATCCTTGCACTTATTTTGGAAATAGTTCCTGATCTTCCTCCCCTGACCAAGGTGTATGGGCACGACTGTGAGTGCTCAAGGTAGGTTGATCCTCTTACTCAGCGCTGTGTTTAATAAAACCTCCAACTGTCTCCAGGTTTCTGTATGCAGAAGGTTGTAATGCCACACAGATGACATACAGGTCCATGCATGGTGCTGGTCTTCATTTCTCTCTGCAGCAACATGTCACCATTTGGGTTGAGCCAATCTACTGTCACTTAAGATCAACCAGGTTCCATCAGCATTTAAGAGTCTCTTATATGTGGCATTTTCTAGGTGATGACCAAATATGTTTAATAAGGCTGGTGTTAACACAGACCATCATAGGAATCATTCTCTGGAGCTCCAGGGGTGGTTTTATTACACACAGCCCACTGAAGATGTTTACCACAGAGTAACACCTCAGTTGCCATTGATACTCTCTGAGAAAGGATGACTGAAGGCTTCATCCGTGGACCAATCTGACCCTGGTAAGACGGTACCAGGGGTCATTCTGAGCTGAAGTCAGCTACATTTCTCTCATTCTCTTGACAATTCTTTTTAACATAGTGATTGGGATGGTATTGGTGTTTTGCTCCAGCTGGAAATCTGACAAAATGTCCCTCATGAGACCTTACCAGGGCATGCCGTGGATGGCACCTGTCCTGCCAGGAGAGCTGGCTCCACGCATTGGTGGCTGCAGCTCAGGAGAGCACTGAGCAGTGCTCTTGAAGTGGCACCTTTTTCTTCAGTAGCTCTTTGCCATATCATAGGCATGCAGCCCTGCAGCATCAGATGGGTGTGGAGATGAGCAGACAGGGAAAATGCTTATTTTCCAGTTTCTGTAGCACTTACAGCGTTACATTGTAAAACCTGCATATTAAGCTAGAATTAAAATATCCTCTAATTTCAGTCTGTGATTTTTATGATCTTTTTCCTGGTAGTACCTAATGCTATATACATACACACTTTGTATGTTCAAAGCACAGTTTCTGCATCCTCAGCTACAGCTATCTTCAGCATGACTGCAAATCAAATCCTAGGTTATCAAGTCAGCACCCAAAACAAGAGGTATGAAACTAAGGACTAGCACAGGAAGAACTCCTCTGCTGAAACCTTCTAGCAGAAGCAGACTCCATTCCCCCAGAGACAGAGTTCTGCTACCGTAATTGTAAAGCCATCCTATTTCTTCATGCAGTCGCCTGTGTCATCATTCACCATTCATTTTCCATCTTCTGCAACAATGGGAACAAGGGTCTGGCAGACAACAGATACTTTTGGTTCAGAAATTGTTTCATACCCACACCAGGCCCAAAAAATAAAAATGCAGTGTTGTAAGTAAAAACTGTGCTAAAAGTTAGAATTACAAAATTAGCTTTGTCAAGTTTTAGTGGTTGATTGTGCAATATTAATATTGTTGGAATGTATTTTTTTTTCTGAATACAGATCTATTTATGTGTTCTACCTGTTTGTCAGCTCATGGTCTTTCTCCTCACAGGGGATGCTGAGAAAAAATTATAGGAGATAAGAAAAACAGGGAAGTTAATTTGGACTAGTCCATGCAGGCAACTGGAACATGCTGGCATTACCACTTCACTGCCATTTAGAATGGGAAAGGCCAACAGAAAGTGTTCAAGGACATTTTTGCAAACAAACTTCTGGAAGCAGTTATGTTGGGATAAGCGTAGGACTACACATATGCTGTTTTATAAGAAACATTATAGTCCCTCTATAAAAGGCTTCTGCACCAGAAAATATGATTTAGTTTTATAAAAAAGATTTGAAAAGTAGACAAAGTAAATGATTGGTTTTTATTCAACTTGATGATTCATGTGTAGTTCTGGAAATACCAGATCTAATCTTGCAGCAAATAATGTGGTATTTTCCACCACTGAACAGAGCAGAGAGAGAGAGAGGTGGAACTATCTGGTTCCAGGTTGTTTATGCTGTACATGTGTCAGCACTTTGCGTGCAGTCAGTGTCACTGTGTGCAGGTGGCCTTTAGTATATTCTGTGTAACGTAGCATTTTGGGGAATTTCAGCTTTTTGCCCACTCATCGAGTGGGAGCTCAGAACCACTCTTCTCTCTGGAGCACTCTCCAGACACAGCATCAGAACTGCAGTGTTACTAAATACACAAATAAAACGCAAAAATACTGAGGGAAAACTTGTGGACCAAGTATGCTGCTTACTAAACCTGTTTGTCTTTCTAGACACCAGCAAAGGGCGATGAAAAGGACTCATCTATTAAAAAAAACCCCAGCCTGTTTGTACTATGTAATGTTATTTTCTTTCAGAATCAGGTTGGCAATGTCTCTTTAATGTGCAGCACTGTGAACTTAAAAGAAATCTCATTATCAGCCTTCCTAGCCTTAAGCACTTCATCAAGTATTCCATGACTGCTGGCTTGCAGATGCTGCAGTTAAGGTGCTGGGTGGTGGGGTTTTGTTTGTGTTCCCTTAGGCCTTTCTCTTGTTTTTGTATGTGGCTATAAATATCTTACTCCTGAGAAAAGACATGAAAGTACTTATATAGGCATTAATTAGACACCATATGATTTTTTTTTCAAATTCTGGAGTCACAAAGGATAACTTTTAATTACCCGGTTTTGTTTGGGGAATAGTAGTTTCTTCTTCAGGCATATATCAAGATGATCAGAAACATGTGTAATTTCTTCTCCAGAATTCTTGATTTCCCCTGGCCGACTTTTAATAAATAAGGAAACATTTATGCCTGAATCAAAGAGTTATACACCCCTGAGTAAAAGTTCCAGTTCTTCTGTTGTGGGTCTCAGCACAGTGCATCTATCATGTATTCTTCTCAGAGATCCTCAAGATAGAGATCAAAAAGGAGTACAGTTCATTTCAGTTAATTTCTTAATATCTAAATTAAAGACAGAAAACTTAATTTCAATGTAGTCATTTACAACCAGCTAGGAAAGTAACTTTTTTTATCCCTTTTCCTGCCCCAAAATAGTTGGTAAATGAAACCATATCACTTAATTTAAACTACATCCAGAGAATATTACATGCTCATGCTGTGTATCCAGGCATTAAGGAGAAGACTCCTTTTTGCAAACAGTTTGCAAAATCCAAGCATGTGAGTTTAGGCTGACTGCTGTGGTATTTTGGGGAGGTAGCTTTCATTGCAGTAGAAGCTCGTAATGATCCACTGGTGTCAGAAACAGCTACATATTGCTGAGACAGGGCTTTCAGGCAGATGATCCATTGAAGCCATGATTCACTGTTTGCAGTACTTCAGGCTTCAAAACTGCTTCTTGCAGTTCCGCTCCCATCGGCATGCAGGAAACAAATGCTGGGCACGGAACTGTGTGTAAGGACTGCACTCCACAGCTGCAGCACCTCCGCTGTGCTGAACCTTTTGAAATAGCTGTGCAGAGGAGGAGGATTTTGCAGAGATATCTGAAGGTATCCTAATGACTTTGAGCCTTTGATGTGCTTGGGTTAACCCAATTTGGATTGCCAGTACATACAAAATATTAGGAGATCTTTTGATGTCTAGTTTCTTTAGTTTCGTTTCTTCCCTTTTTTTCCCTGTTTGGTTTTTTTTCCTTTCTGCTTAGTTTCTAGAGTCAAGGCTTAGATGTCTGTGTCTCCCCAATAATTATTGGATTTGTTACCAAATTTGAATCAGAATTGACTCAGGTCTCAAACATATTTGAATTTACTCAGAGGTGAGTTCAATTTTGTGAAAGCAGGCAGCTGAGAGAAGAAAGAAATCAAAATTGGTGACCCTACACTGAAAAACTACAAGAGCTCAGCTCTTAGTAGGTGTCAGAGAGGAGAGAGCAGTGTCTGTCAGCACCCAAACCATTATAAAAGCTTCCATAAAAATTTTGTATGGATAGAAAATGGGGGAATCACAGTACAGACACTTGGTGTAGAGAGTGTATTGTCCAAAGTGAAAGCAGGGAGGAACCATTACATATGACGTGCCCTCCTTTCCTTTCCATCTTGTGCTGTCCCAATGTCCCCCAAGCTGCATCCCTGAAATTTAATTTCTGCCTCCCAACTAACACAACTGAAGTTTATAGATTCGGATTTGAATCTTGTGTATTTGCCATCCAACCAGCATTTCAACTACCCCCAGCCTGCTCTGCCAAATACATACTGTAAAAAAGCTGTCCTGTGGTCATATGCTATTTGCTATTTTAATTTGATTGCAGATGCTCCTGCACTCCCCTAAGGCTGGCCGTGTCTCTTCCAGACTTGGTTTCATTTGCTTTTCCAGCCTGTATTCATATCAGGAAGACATTTGTCTGAATTAGTAGCACACCCATCCTACGACCGTAAATTGGCATTCTCACCAGATCTTATCTTAAATTAAAAGTTCTCTGTTTCTCATAAATATTGTAAGCCTGCTTTTCTAAGCTTTACATCTTTATAGAAATACAAATCTGGATTGTGATGAATGGCTTTTGGGGTCCTTAACACATAATGATCTGGCTGTCATAAAACCTGAAAGAAGAGTATTTATAGCAATATTTTGAAGTTAGAAGTTACTACTATTAACAATCCCAGATTACCAAAGAATATGGATTAATCTGAAGGAACAGGTGCCTCTTGGCAGTGAATGCCATACAAATGACTCAGTTTTAAGCCGCTTTAGTGATCAGAGAATAAACTGCTGGGCTCAGAGAGAGAACTGGTGGTTGCTCAATGTGCACTCTGTTTTTCCTCTTTCTAATTTTTCAAATGATGTGAGAGCAGATCTAGAATGCTGGAGAGGTATTGATTAATACGTGAATGACTGTGGAAGTGCTGGCTACTCTGGTCACAGATGTCATCTTTGAGAAAGGCCAACATTTAAAGCCATATTAAAGGCATCTCAGTGAGTATTTGAATTTCCAAGGCATTGAGGAACAGTATCTCCCACCTATGAAGAAAGAGCAAGAGCACCACTGACCAAGAGGCTGTTTTCAGGTGCAGAGTCATATTTTTATGGAAGTAAAGGGCCAATCACCCATTTCCCAATTTTTTTTTTTAATATGGCTATACCTTGAAAGTCCAACTCTTCCATGACTGAAACTGAGCTTGAGCTATGCTTTCTGCAACTCTCAAAACTGTGTAATTCTAAATGCTCTGTCAGTGCTCCTGTCAGATCCTGTCAGCTGATCCCTGTCAGCAAACAAAACTACCTCTATCTTAGCCTATGGCACATGTGTTGGTCACTGACTGTGGGTACAGTGGCCACAGACCCTCTGATCACTTTCTCCCATCCAGCATCTCTCTTGCTACATTCCTGTCTCGCACCAGCTGTGCTATGTTACCATCTTTAGCTTCTCATCCCAACCTTCTTCCCTTGCCCTATGCTCTCTGTCCAGACATGTCTCCCTCTCCAGCCTGTTCTTTCCTTAGGTGATTATTTCTTCTGGGTTTGCCCAAAGCAGCAGCAGGGTCTAAAGGAGTAAATGAGAAACTTGCTGAAGAAAACCACCTCAGTCAGCCCCAGACTAGCACAGAATCACTGAAGGCAGGATCTTTGAAACACCAAGCTGTGAAGCTCTATCAAGACCAAAATGATCTTGCTGAGGCTCATAATTCATCCAGGTTGAGTTGGATTTCCAGGGTGGCTAAAGCACTCCTGACAAATTTCATGCTTTTCCTCCAAAGTATGGGGCCTTTGGGACTGTCTAAAGATGAGGTTGCCATTCTTTTTAATGTGAGGGAAACTTACACTTGTTGAAGAGCAAAACCATTTTGGCTGGAATTTTTATATTCAGTCTGAGACAATTCTTGATGCAAGCACACATGCATCACACGTATCCAGCCTTAGGCAGACACCTGCCATGGAAAATGTGAGCCCTGGTGGCCCAAGACTGACAATGGCATCAGCAATGGAAAATGTGCTCTAATAGCAGGAACTATCAGGCAGCATTTAACAGGTGAGTTTTCCCAATGCCATCCTAAATTATCCCTCCACTGCAAAGCTTTTAAAAGATTCAATGAACTTATTTGTTCTTTGCAGTAATTTTCCTCTTTAAAACCTTTGGCGTGCACTTGTTCATATAAAATAACGATTTACGGAAATAGAGGAAGTTGAAATCCCACCCATCCTTTTCTCTCCTGGTTTATTTATTTTCCATGTGAGATTAATGAGTTTCCTGCAACAGAGCTAGATCCGCTCACACATTGTGCAGATAAGTTAATATTTATTTCCTTTTCCAAAGGCAAGCAGACACCTTCGTGTTCCCTGGTTTTGAAAAGAGGACAGTATGTCAAACAACACTTAAATCAACCATCCTAAATTATAAAATGCCAGATTTACATTGCTGACTGGAGTTAAGCAGACTGGTAACTCAGGGTGAGCTGTACTGCTGGATGCTAACATTGAAGCTTAATTTAACTGGCTTCATTTATTTTACTAGCAGATACTTTGGAAAGAACACATCTGCCTATTTAAGGGATTTTTTTTCGTTTAGCGCCTGTCTGGTGTCAGGCTCCACTGCTGTGTGCAGTGAAGCTCACAGAAGCTGGTTTCCTATGGATTTCTCTCCCACATCCCCTTACCCTCCCAGTTCCTTCCTGCGCCCCAGTGCCATTGCTCCTTCCTGCAGTGCCTCCAGGTGCCTGAGGGTCCCCTCTGGCAGACTGGAGGCATCCTGGCACAGCTACACTCGATAGAGCCCCCTCTCCAGTGGGTGCTGTTCCCTTTGCCCTGCTGGGGAGGCCAGGCATTCATCTCTCCCAGACACAGCTGCCAGGTTTCACTTTTGGACTTTCTCTGTCACACGCCAGGAAGCGGACAAGTGGCAGGTGGCAGGAGGAAGGCTGGGGAGATGTGATGGGCAGATGGTGTGAACATACATGCTACATTTCCTTCGGAAACCAGGTTAAAAGGAGCTCCTTATTGCCAAGGCATTATGTAAAAGAGATGAGAAATGCTGTATGTGACTTGGTTCAAGAGGCAAAGGATATTTATACTGTTATTTAATTTCTTCTTCCAGGGTCAGCCTCAGTGTGCTACTTACAGCTCCTTCCTCTCTCTCACTCTAGTCAAGTCCCTGTTAATAGCCAAGGAGAAAAATAACCATTCTCTTCACGTACGATTTTAAATTTTCTGTTTTAAAAGGTAAGCTGGACAAGTAATATGAAAAAGTTACAGCTGTCTTAGGCCCCTGAGTTTCTAACTCCCTGCTGCTGGAAGTGTGAGTCGGGGCAGTACAGCAGCAGTCAGTGGAGCTGTGCCAGGGTAAACGAGGGGAACTATTCCAACCATGTGTGCAAACTCCACCAGAGATTTACTCACCTTCTGAAACCAAAGAGCTGAAAGTTCATTCCAATTTCACTTATCTGCCAAGGCTGAAGTTCGGTAATTCAAATTTTTACATTAATAAATAATGAAACAGCTATACCAGAGCAGGGAAGGCTTTGATTAAGCATTTTATAGCAAGTAAAAGAAAAACATTGAATCTTGTGCTCAGGAGCTGGCAGTTATGAGAAGCAGGAATGCCTTGGTTCAAACATGTCTGTACTTAAAAAAATAAAAAAAAAAAAAAAAGGAAAGAATAAGAAACCTGGGGAGTTTCTTTCCTATGACTTTCCAGGCAGTACAATAAGCCTGGCACTTCAATATGGGAACTGTCATAGATACAGCTTTCATTGTCTGTGCTCCCACTGCCACAGACAAAGAAGAAAAGAGCCTCTGAGTCACAGCACCGGAGCAACATG
This sequence comes from Oriolus oriolus, assembly GCA_013400235.1. Lineage (NCBI taxonomy): Eukaryota > Metazoa > Chordata > Aves > Passeriformes > Corvidae > Oriolus > Oriolus oriolus. Next base: position 92,947 of record VXBT01002209.1, on the reverse strand, counting down.
TTCCTTATCTGACACCCCAGTCTCAGCTAGAATGAATTTTTCAAGACACATGCTAACCACAGTTGAGAATATCAGGGCAAATAACAGGCAGGCAGTGTTACTACTGCATTACCTGTAAACCTTGTGCTTCAGAAACCTGTGTTTGGAAAGCACACCTGCTGTTCTGAGCAGTATGAGTACTGAATGTTGCATTAAATACCTCACAGAGAGCATTCTGCATGTTCCAGGGGTCTCCTGGAGCTCAGTCCTTCCACTCCATTAGAGGCAGTGGCAGTTTTGGAGCTCACACTTTGCACCCCTCTGAAAAGGGGCCTCCTCCCTCAGAAACAACAGGCCAGAGGATATCAGAACAGGACAACTCATTTCCCACTTGCTGTTTTTAAAAGAAAATAAAGCATAAATGATTGCATTAGTTCAAAGAGAGGACTATAAAAGTCTTCCGCAATTACCCTGAGGCTCCCAGGAAGAATAAGGTCTGACAGGGCTCATAGTTTTATGGAGTCAGGCAGGGACTAAAAAAGATTAAAGTCTGTGTTGCCTCCTTTTCTCTTTTCCATACTCATCAGTAGCACATGAATGAGAACTAGTGGAGCAGCTCAAGAATGTTGCTGCCATGAAGGTACAGGTTAGGACAGGATTTGTCATTCAGAAAGTAAGTATTTTTTTGGAAGAAATACACCATCCAAATTCCAGAGATACAACAGTGCTCCATGAAGGACGTTTTAAGTATTTTCCCCATAACAAGCCATGTAGATTTTTCCTCCTTAATTACAGTTTTTTGGAGATAAGTTCTCAGGCATTTTATTTTTGAGAGCTGCAAATGAAGATCAGTGTGACCTAGAAAATCTATTTGCTCATTTTACATCTGGCCTCAGCCTTTGTTTTTAGTTACCTGAAAATTTTCATTAACTGTTCTTGAAACTGTTACAGTGGACTGCAAGCAGAGCCCACCAGCAACAGGACGGGGGTGCAGTCAGTGAAAAATGAACTCAGGTAGGGAGTTGGTGAACTCTGGTTCCTGAAGGCTTTATATATTCTTATGGGACTAGTTCCCATACCTCTTTTGCCTTGAGATTACACTGCCATCTCAGTGACTAACATACCTCTTTTGCTTTGAGATTACGCTTAGCCAAATTCCTAATTTATGGACTACAGAATGGCTCCATTACATTTCCTATCCTCCTAGCCATGTCGCTCTTGGACTTGCACTGATGCAGTTTCAAAAAAGATGGACTTTGTTCTCTTCCCACCTAATTTTGTATCCTACTGACTTACAGTCATTGGAACTGTTGACTTAGATTTTTTCAGTTGAGAAGGGTGTTAAAGTGATGGCTTATTTCCAAAGCAAGAGCCCCAGCCTCTAGGCTGTTACGCAAACCTGTGTGTGTTGAAATCAAAGTTGTCACAGTTGCTGCTGTCTTAGGTGGGAAGAAAGCGTGGAGCTGCTCAGTTTGGCAAGGTGGCGGCATCTCTGGACAAGTGTGGTAATAGAAGTTTGGATACAAATGATGCCCAAATACCCATAAACTCAGGCACATAAACAGGCTTTTTGTGATTGGTCTCTTGGGCTGAGGCATCACAATTTCTCCCAGGGTTTGCTTCAAGCATATAGAGCTTTTTCTTGGACCTCTCCCACTGAGGTTGTCCTGCCACCCAAGTAGTGAGCCTGAGTCCTCTCTGCCACTGCAAACAAGACTGGGTAGCTCTGGCCTCAGCTGTAACAACTTCCCTCTGTTGTCCTCTACTGCATGCCAAAGCTCAGGGCTGGATGCCTGGTCTGCTGTGACCGTCTGATGATAGTGGAGCTGGTAGCTGCTCTTCCCACATTTCCAACCACCAGATTTGAAGACTTGTCAGAAACAGATGTAAACATTCATCCTCCCTGGAACAATCTCTAGAAAGAAGGACCGAGCTTTTTATTCCTGAAAGAACAAAACTGAAGGTACCTTATGGGAATGGAAAGTAATTGCAAAGGTAGTAGCTCCACCTTGGTATAGTATTTCTGGCATCCAAAACTTCCCTGGGTCCTCTAAATGTTGGAGGCTGGGGTCTCATGCTTTTGTATACTCGATCTTTACAGACGAGCAGGAAATGGAATTTTCAAATGAGAATTCGTGATGTTTCTTATCCTTTCTTGATCTGTGGCAATGTATATCAAACTTCATGCAAGGAAGGTTTTATCTTAGGGTCAGCAGGCAAAAGTATTCCCTAAGGGTATATGATGAGATGATTGTGGTGTGGAGACTGGCAGGTTTATAGCTGTAAAACATTGGCAAGGATGAGCTAAAGGAGGACTTCAGTGTGAAATATGAAACGGATTCGGCATTCCCTGTTAACTTAGATTCCCCTAGCTATTTTCTATACTTAGTGTCACGGACTCATACCACAAGAACAAAAAAAGAAAAAATAAAGTTAAGGTGGAAATAGTGGAAGTGGAAAGAATATCATAAATGCTAAGAAGTGATCAGGAGAAGAGGAAAGAAAAAACTCCCTCTTCCTTTCAATTGGTGCTTCTTTAGAGATGCTGCTGTAGAAGTAAAACACTTGTAACAGAAATCTGGTAATTGCCAATATCCCTTGAAGGTCTTTTCCACTAGCTTCAAAGTTAAGAAGTAAATTACAAACTCGTACTTGTCATGAGCTGACATTTATCTTGAGCTCATTTGACATGAACAGGCTGGAGCTCCATCAAATGCTATTCCAGTGTGGCTACACATCAGTTACAAGAGCTTTCATAACCAGCCAGGAAACATGGGCAGTCCTGACAAGTCACTGAAGCCGATTTTTGTTCTGTTCAGACCCACATTCCCCTGCTTCCCTGGAAAGGAGTAGGGTATGACACCATACCTGCCACTGGAAGACACATCCCCCTCTCCCTATCCATCTCTATCAGTTCCCAAATGGTTGCATTCATCATCAAAACATTATTCATCAGAAGTTGGCCATATCCTCAAAACACCAAACTTCTTGTTTGTAAAAAAAGGAAATGAAATACTGGTGTAATTTACCTTTTTTTCAAAGAAAACAAAGGCTTACACAAAGCAGGATCTAGCTGGGGCTTTGCTAGCCCAGGTTCCTGTCCTGCTAGGTCCTTTCCCAGACTCCTGTACTGCCACACATTTTGCTCCTGGTGCAGTGTACAGTTGCAGGCTCTACACATCACTCAACACAATGTGCTGGGCAGCTTTTGCCAGTGGGGAGTCTGATTCACATGCTTAGAAACAGAAAGAAATATTTCCCTTTCCTAACTACTGTAACAGGTTTTCCTGATTTAGGCAACAAAGAGAAAATAAGCTCTGCAGACGTTACGAGCAAATACTGACCGCTTCCTCTTTGAATTCCCATTGTCATTTTGCCCAAGTGCTGCTTTCCTTTTCTTGCTTCTGGTGGCAAACACACACTTACCTTAACCGCTAGGTGGGTATCAGACAAGAAACCAACCACCTCAAGGGTCACGTCTACACCAGCAGTGCTTCAGTTTATTCTGCAGTGGGACACAATGAGATCTGACGGCACAAGAGATAAAGCCTTGTGACATGGGATGCCTTTGGGCAGGGAATCCATGTGCTACAGCTGGGAGGTATGGGAGCTGCCTGGGGTTGAAGCGTGCACAGCCCCTTTCTGCTGAGCAGTTCACTCTGTTACCTGATATACCACACACTGCTGATCAACACATCAGAAGACCCATCCAGTTTTGCAAGCGAGATACAGCAGAGTTGGATGTTTGTGGCTTAGCTGCAAACATCTGTAAAGGTGTTTCACAAGTGTAAGATACAACTGGACAGGCCAGTGACAACAGAATGAGGATGTAGCACTGCTTGCCAGTTGCCTTGGGAAGAAAGTTTGTGTCTGTCTGTATGTGCTACTGTGGGTCACACACAATATGAAGGATGAGCTCACTGGCAAGTGAACAATGATTGCAATTTACATCTCCACAAAGGACAGCAGTGCTCAGTTTTGTGTGAACATCAATCATTCCAAACAAGCCATGGCATTAAGGGATCAAGGCTGGCATGAGAACATCTTGGAAGCTTCCCTTCCCCCTGGAGCTGTGCTGCCTGTAGGAAGAAAGGCTGAACCTACAAAAAGGCTGCTGTGCAAACCCTTATGAGGCCTCGACAGCAACCATATGGAACCAGGAACTCAGCATCTTGGTAGCCAGACATCAGATGCAGCAACTCTGGAATATTCTGTGCAAGTTGGGACTTGCATGTGAGTCCAGACTGACTTGTTTCTTTGCAGTGGCTCTTCACCCATGAGTTCCTCTCCTCTGGTGTGATCCCCCAATGGTGCTTGTAGCCAAATCTGCAGTGTAGGCTCCACTAATACAGTGTTTCTGAACTAGCTCAGTTTTGTGTTTACCTTCTGATGATCTGCCCCTGTTCTTGCTGACTGGAAGCTGCAGGATGTGTTCTTGCAGCCATTCTTAGCCACTGCTGTGTAGCTTCCCTGGGGAGGAAGTGGGAGATGCTGATGGTTTGTGGGACCAGCTCTGGGGATAAGTCATTCTCTCTCTGATCCATGCAGATTACTGCACTGCATCCCTGACTTGTTGACAAGGATTTGAGGGATGCCATACAGCTCCTTGAGGAGGCCAGAGAACACATCACTAAAGATGGCTTTAAGTTAGCACAGCTATTCTCTTTATTTGTTCAGCAGGAGAAATAACAAAAGAAGACAAGATATAACAGGTAGAAAAATCTCAAATGAAAAAAAGCTGGACCTGTGGAAAAAAACCATCCTTTGAGCAATACAAGATACTGCAGTCAGGCTGTCTACAGGTTTAAAACCTGATTTGAATCCTGCTTTTTCACTGTCATCAGTCAACTGGAGGAATGAAACAGCTAGTGGCCAAAGGACCAGACTGTGAAAGGACTTCAGGCGCCTTCACATGCAGGTAGGCACCGTCAGGACTTTAAAAGTTCCTGTGCAGTAGAGACCAATTTCACTGCGCTGCTGAACACCTTCAGGATTATGGCCACGAGTGATCCTAAAGCTATATGCAGTACTACAGGAACTGAGCTGTAAAAGATTAACATTTAACATGTGTTTTCTCTGATCCCAGAAACAGCAAGGAAAGTGTCAAATCAGGAAGGTCAGAGGAATGCCAGATGTCAAAGGAATCTGCAGGGCACAGAGGGAAGTCCTGCTGCTCTGCCAAGCAGGAGCAGTTTGCTGCTCTGCCCCCATATTTGTCTCACCATTGGCTTATTATAAAAACTGTTAAATCAAATATGTCATGCAGGAGAGAAGAATTTGATCTACTTTCAGTAAGAATTTATCACTGAATTCCTCCCTGGATTCATTTGCATGTTTTACCAGTCAATCAATGACAGTTCTGCCACAGGAATATTTCTCTTCTTAACAGGTGGTCACTGGCAAGTTACATCTTTAAGCCATCTTGTGTGTGTTTTAACATGGTAAGTAAAAAAGCAGTGATTTACTTCACAGTGTTCACTTTGAATGACTTAAGCATCACAATGAAGGATATACAAAAAACATGTTGTGTTTTATTGCCTGCAGAGTCTGAACGTTTTTCCCCTGGGAGCAAGGGATGATGAACTGAGTGGTGCTTTTGACAGCTGTGTGTGCTGAATCGTTCTTCGGAGGAGCCAGGTCTATCCATGGACTCCAGAGGGATGCAAAGACAAGCTGGCTTCCCAGTGAGCCCTCTCCCTTGGATGTCCATGATTAGGTGGGACAGATGCAGGCCCTGCTGCATGCTCTGCCCTTCCATTGCCCGTTCTGTCTGAAGGTCGCAGAAATTCTGCCCTCCCGGGAGTGTCCTAAATTAAATGTCTTACAACATGATGGGGGTGAAAATTCCAAAAATGTAGAGTCATGAACATGAGCTCCAGCAAAGGCTGCTATGAAATGCTTCACGCTTATTTTCCCAAATCCAGGACCGCCCCCTCCTGGCGGTCCGGGAGAGCTGCCCGAGCCGGGCCAAAGCGCACAAAGACGGAGCGCCGGGGGCATTTCTGCCTCCCCGGGGTGTACCGAACGCTGAGACTTCCCTGTCGAGAACGGAATCTCCATGGCTCCCCTTACAGACATACTGAGTTTTAGAATTAAATGCCTGAGGCGGCAGAAACAGCGCGAGTGACAAAATGAATTGTTTAATCTGCCTGCTTGGTAGCAGATAAACGTCAAATCAGATTTTATCTCTTCTTAGTGAAGTGGAAATTATGGGGATGAACAAACTCCTAAAAATAACAGGATAGCTAAAATCTCTGCTTTCTGTAGAGGAAATGTAGCCCTTTGGGAAAGTGCAACAAATACCATCTGTGTTTCCAAAACTCTGAAGTTAATTTGTTGCAGACATCTCTGTATTTACTGAAAATGGACATATTTGTGTGGCAGAAAAACATCTTGCAGTGATGAAAAATAACCTAAATACTCCCATCCAATTAACTCCAAGGGGGGGGGGGGGTTACCTGAAAAAGCTCCATTTAAAAGATCACTTTGTTTAAAACAGCCATCAAACCTATCTGTTGGGAGATTTTACATTAGTTTCATACACATATTGACAGCTGTTCACAGTGAACCTGAGAGGGGAAACTGTGAAGGAGTTATGACATTTATGACAGATATCTTCTTCTGATTATCAGACAAGAAGTGTAACTTACAAATAGCTAACACCTTAGTGAGGTTTCTTCAGAATGGACAACTCTACAAGCTTTCCTGACAATCTGTTCTTTTCACTGTCCCTTTAAAGCACTCCTGTTACTTGTAGCTCATGTTCAGTGTAAGGTAGAATTTAGAAAATATGCTTTCTCATCAAAATGTTTAACTGGAATTCAAAAAGAATTCAGAGTGTAATTCTGAGATGATGTAAATGAGTATTTGCTTTAAAACAGCGTATCTGATGGGAAGCCAGGGGAACCCAGTACAGTACTTCAGCTGACAGCAGTGAAGCATCTTTGTTTTACACTATGGCTGGAATTAGGCCATGAAATACAGAATGCAGATGGGAATGTGGATCTGAATTTCCCCAATGTTTGGTGTGCAGTATGGGTCCGTTGCAAAGACAAGTTTGGAACTAGATTTTAATCTAACCTTTTTGAAGCATAGTGGGTCCCCAAATGTTACCCTGTGAAATTCAAAAAGAGAGGCAGCACATGGGAAGCTGAGGCACTGTGGTGCTATGACTTTGTATTTGACTGTAAAGATTTAATATGTGTGTTTTTTCCTGTACTGCTTGGACTCTGAATGACTGAGAGCTCATCCAAGCATCAACTGCTCCTGTGGCAGCAAAAATCCTGTTGAAGAGTTGTTACTTCACTTTTTTTCCCAGACAACTGGGTTATGAGAATGCAGAAGATGTGGAGTCATTTGGGCAAGCGATGATGCAAACACAAAGAAACGAGCCCCAGAAGGCAGCGCCGTGGCAGAGGGGATGACAAAGCCAGGCACTGTCACTGCTGAGACGGGTTCAGCGCAGAAAAATGTTTCTGGAATGCATATGTGATTCCTTGTCCCTGGCTCATTGTTTGGGAGCTTAGATCAATACTGCTGCAACAAAGATTCCCAATAAGCTGAAACAAAACAAAACATGCATTCATGGGAGCATTGCCATTCAAGAGCACACATTTCCCAGTTAAAATGAAGGTCAGTCATAAATTACATCTCTGATTTCCTCAGGATTTCTCTCTCTTGCTCTGTTTCGGCAGTTAAGACCCCTTTGATATTTGAGCAAGGCCCTTCCCTTTGCACATCTGATCTTGATTACGGTTTATGGCAATGGTAATTCATTACCTCCCCAAGGCAGCAATTCTGAGAAGGAAAGCAAGTACAGTATGATTGTTTAGGAGAGAGGCACACTGCACAGTGTTTTAACCATTTCTCCATTTTATAGCTGTGTCTCTTTCCCACGGATTGCCTTTGCACACAGCAACACCACGAGCTCCTCCCATGGGAATGCCCCATATCCATCACAGAAATCACTGTGTCTGGATGCACAAAAAATCAGGTTGCATATTTACGTATCAGAACAGTGATCTCTAATCAATAAAGTTGTGGTTTGGATACGTTTTTAGATGCTGTTTTGCAGTGAACACAGACTAATGAGGTATCAATAAGCACCAAAGTTTCTTCCAGCTCTAAAGGTCTCAGGGGCTGCCCTCCCCACCTCTCTCCTATCTTACAAAATGATGAGGAATGTTCTTGCTCAGTTTCTGGAGTGCAGGTCTGTAAAAGGAGGGTATACTTCCTCATGGATCAACTTTGTGGCAGCCAAAAATACACTGAGGCTTTGCATGAGGGAATGGGATGAATGAAACTGGGGCTTGCACTGCTTTTCTGTGTATGCAAAAGAGAGAGGCAAATGTTCCAGTTAGGAGTGTTCTGAGAGCATTTGAGACAACGTGATGGTGGCAGAAAATGTTGAATGCTTATGTGCTTTTTGCTGTGGGTGGTATGAGGTATTTTGAGGGGATTACAATTGCAGTAAGATTTTTCATGTCAGTTTGTAACATACACTTCATTCTTTTATTGCTTTCACTTCTCTGGCTTGGCTCTACCAGCAATTCCTTGGGTTCACTAAGAATTTTCACGGAGTTCGCAATGTGAGAGGCTACTGAACTTGCAATCTGCTCCTGGACAAAATATACTCTTATAGACTTGGGGGGCGATTACCAAATTATTTAATTTGGCACTACAAATACCATCCTGTTAGTGATGACAGGTGATGGGTACATTTCTTTCATAAAGGTGCCCACAAATATTACACTGGGAAGTGCAGGCAGCTGGCAAGTTTTGCAAGTTTGATCCCAGTGCCTGGCAGAAACACAACAGGCAGAATTGTCAATGATATCTTATTTTTTTGTTTGCTTGTATAATACATTTTTAAAAGCTTAAATGTGTTTTTAATAAGCCTATGTACATTTTAAATGGGACTTCCAAAGTGCAGCAGGACTTCCCTGTATTTTGCCATGAAGATACCAAGGATATTCAAAGGATATTAGTAACATTTTGCCTAGAAGAAGGAAATTTCCTAACTCATCATACATATGCCTTTCATAAAAGTAATGCAAAACTTCCACAGAGCAGGAGAGGAACAAAGCCCTACCAGTTCTTGCTGTTCCAGTGACACAGCAAACCTGCTTGAGGAGTACTTTATAAGCCAAAATTTCCACTTAGTTAACACTAAGGAAAGATCCCTCTCCTCTATTACCTTAATTAGACTTCTAATATTAACTTGGAACATACAACTTGTGAAGAATATCACGTGAAGGAAAAAAGTGTTTATTGCATGTATTTGTCCATTTTCACTGATATTAAAGGTTGAAGAGATGGGGGCCCTCCAGTCCAAACTGGCGGGGAGGCCCAGCACTGCCCTGCCAGCAGCTGGGTGGGTGCCCAGCCTCCTGTGGCAAAGACTGTTAGGAAAGTTCTCCTTCACTGGGCCACTCTCTCATAAATCAGCCTAATTACTCTAATAGTGAGAGCTGCATCCCTTCTGCTGTGAGCCCTGCTGGTTTACAGAGAGGGGGAAGTAAATAAAAAGGAACAATGTTGGCTGCTGCTGCAGGAGGGACACAGGGAGGGAGAACAATAGTCTTGAGTCTCCTCCCTGCCACCGCACCGTTAGGAGGGAAGAAGCGAGATGGCTTTGTGCACGCCCCTGGAGTTAGTCCAGATCAGAACTGAAATCACATGCTGGGCTCAGCAACATCTGCTGAAGGAAAAAGCACATAAAGCAGAGGGCAGAGGCATGTTATTTTCCAGGCTCTGAGAGAATGTTGCCAAGGAAAGAAAAAGGATAGGATACAAGGCTTTGCAATGTCTGTCTAAGCAACCAACGCACTGTAAATACTGACCTGAGCTCTAAGAGCAGCATCAAGTCTTTACACCTTCGGATTTTTTCAGAGTAAAGGCGGATTTTACCTTTTGTCTCTTAAAAAGATGTATTTTGATTCCTTTTCTTGCTTTGTGTAAGCTTTTATTTGCAATTGCAGAAATTATAAACTTGTTTTTGTGTAATGAAATCTTAGATTATTTACTACATGAATCTGGGAGCTGAGGCTTTAAGCAAACCACAAAGAGATTTATTATAAAAATAGGAGAACCAAAATTATGTGGAGCTCTACTCATTGTTGTCTATATTTTTGTCATGTTTCCTCTATTGTCCCCTCTTTATGATGACTGAAACAAATCATTCAAGTCTAGATTGCACATTATGACACCCACAAAGCCTCCTTGCTATTGTTTGGGCCAAACTAAAAGCATTTGTCAAAAATAATTGTGGAATGGCATCAAAATTCATGTTCATTTTGCTGAGGATTTAATTATTCCTATTGTGATAAATTTTTCTTCATGTTAGATACTAAATTTATGTTAACAAAAAAAATAAAAAAAAATTAATTCTGGCAGCTCTTCTGACGTTCTCTCGGAAAAATTCCTCTGGATGTTGTCAGCTGCTTATTCTCTCTTGTTCAGAGTTAGTTTTATTAAAATGTCTTCATCCCGCCCTTTATACAGCATACTTACTTCTATCTTTAGCTTCAGTCTGATAAATTGTTCCATTTCTAAATCCCATCTTCAGTCTTCAGCTAGATGTTGAAAATATGTGATCATGTTTTTGGCCTTTCAGACTCCAAAGCAAGCTCTGCAAGTACTACAAACCCTTTCTGTTCAGTCATCTTCCCATTTACCTTTCCTGGATCCACTTGCAGGGGATAAATACATTGTGATGTTAGGAGATCCCCTGGAGCCTCTTTCAGCCCTGTAATTGCTTGTTCCTCTAATATTCCTGATTCTGGGAAGCATCATGTCAGGTTGATGCTACTTCTGGCAGAAGACAGGCCATGTCTTCTTCACTGCTGCTGCATGTACTCTCTCCCAGGAATCAGCAGCCCTCCTTCCCCTGCCATCCCATAGGGCTTCCAGATTCTGCGGGCCTGGAGACTCCAGAATTCCACCTCCAAACCAGACCTGGTTCCCTGTGACCTGCAGATCATGTCAAGGCTGGATGGGGCCTTAGCTAAAAGGGGCTTCCCTGACAGTTCTGAGTAACCCATAATGACTGTGGAAAGCTGGGTGCAGCTGCTAAAGGCACTAAGAGAGGAATTTTAATATACACGTACAGAAAGCCAGTTATGTCCTGCAGCCACGGATTATGAGTGCCTTTCTTAAAGCCATCATTGCATCTGACTTGATTGAAGTATAACATGGTGTGAAATTTTCAATAGGACTTTGACCATGACCAGCTTCAGGCACTGAAAATGACACACATCAGGCCAAGCACAAAGTGTGAGACTTGTTAAATCATGAAAAAGATTTAGAATTATTTGTATTTGCATTTCTGAGCCTTTTTACTTGCTTTTGTGCTTTCAGCCTTTTCTTTACAAGAAACAGAAATGTAACTTCAGAGGGTAGGGGGAAGAAGGACAAAAAAAAAGCCTTGATTTCAGGAGCCAGGCCTTTGAGAAATGCATGAAGAATCCTGAACCTTGAAAACCAGATCAACACCAAGCAGGGCACAAAACCCACTAACTTTCAGTGAGTCTTGTGGCATAAAATCCTTAGGCACCTATTAAATTCTATTTAATATCTCAAAACTCATTCCAGAATTTTAAAATTATTTTTTGTTACTTTCTTTGCTCTTATACAGGCTGCAGCACTAAAATCAGAAGTTTACATTTTGAAATCCAGTAACACTGCACAAGTACTTTAGTTAGTTTAAGGGGATTTGTGCTCATGTTAATGAGATTATTTTAACTACAAGTTACATCATAGCTTCCCAATGTAACAATCCCAATGCAGTAGAGGTAGCATCAAGTAGCTCCAGCAGCTATTATTTATTTAAAAGACACGAAGATGTGGCACTTAGGGACATGGTCTAGTTGTGGGCTTGGCAGTTCTGGGTTAAAGGCTGAACTTGACCATCTGGGGGGTTCTTTCCAATTTAAATGGTTCTATGGCTTTTGATACCTCTTTAAAACATTTGGCTGTGCTGTCCCACCCCACAACCAGATGCAGAAGTTATTTGAAACAAAGACAAGTTTCATGTAAGGCAATACGCAAGTTTTATTTTAAATCCTCGAAGTCAAGTTACACTTCCCAGTGTTTGGTTGCTTCTGACTTTGCCAACACCTGAAACTATAAAATACTTATCAGCTAATCTAAGTTCAAAGGTCATCTTAATGTCTGAGAACCAAGCCTCACTCTAGCAACATCAGTGTGATGACACATGTAATAATACATGGCATAGTAAGCCATGGAAAAGAACTTTTAGCTAAGAGTTATAGATAAATTTCATACCTATCTAAGTAACAACATACTCATATAAGAAATATGTAATATGTATATAATATACCTACAAAAGAAGTAACAATGTATACTACTTTATTAAGCTTAGCTAAAATAAAAAAGGAATTTTAGACTGAACAGGTCTGAGACCAAAAATCCATGTTTTGGACAAGCAGTACTTGCAGCCAAGAAACTCCACATAGGAGTGAAGTTACTGAAGTATAAAAGGTCTGCAATAACAAGCAAACACAACATTTTGTTGTTTCTCTTTTCCTTACAATGGCTGCTTGCTTTTAGAATTTGCATTATGAAATTTTTTTGAAGAAAAAAATTAATAAAGATCCCATGGGGCAGCTTTAGCTGCCTCCCCTGTGGAACTAGCTTTTCTTGAAGCAAATTATCCCATGTATTCAAAAGAAAATTCTTTTCTTACTCAGCCCAGTAATGATATAGGAGGGAGCAAGTTAAAAGAAAGAAAAGCCCTCTCACTTGCTACTGTTGGAGGCAACCTCGTTTCATTCAGACCATGGCCAGCAGTTCTGTCCTTTTGTGCTTTTCCTTGTCTTTGATGGAGGACAATACCAGATACTGCCCTGCCCCAGGTTCTTTCACTGCATTATCAGAAGTTTGCCCTCTCTTTGTCACAGACGAAATGATGCGCTCTAATAAAACAGCATCTGATCTGGAGGAGCCACTTTGTCACCAAGACTTTGCTATCAGTAAATAAAAATAGAAACATTTATGCAAACCAGCAGAAGTTTAGCCAGTGTGAAAATAACTGAGCTACTGTCCTCTTTCAAAAACTCTTTGCGTTCAGTCATTCCAGACAGTAGGAAAACCAATTGTTCCCTAAAACATTGAAACATTGTAAAGGTCTGTGCAGACACTGCTGGTACCCAGAGATTTCACAGCATGCAGACTTTTAATTGCCTCTCCTTCCTCTCCACACACAAAGGCATCTGCAGTGTTTATCTCCAGCACACCTTGGTGGGAAATAGATTAGTTTGTAAAATAGAGCAGGATTGCAAAGAAAATTGCTGAATACATACAATGCCTTGACATAACTTTTTACAAGTAGTCTTACCATGCCATACTCCGCTCTGTCTTAGCACATGTTTTGCAACACAGGTCACACTCAGAGCTTTGAAGAAGACACAAGTGACCTATAACAGCTTCTTCAACGAGATCATTACCTGCAAGATCCAGCACTCTATTCCTTTTCCTCTTTCTAGTTTCAAGTTATAATCTTTTCTCAAACACAGAGCAAACATTTCTGGAACAAACTCATATCACTCCAAACACAGCCATAATACTAACTAAATTACAGCATCTCATATAGACCTTTATCTGCAGAAGATTATAAACAAAGTCAGCATTTATCCTCAATGACTAACAAAATAAACTTCTGTTCTTTAATCTCCATAGCATATACAGAAAATCATATTCCCATCTTTCCATCCATCCATCCATCCATCCATCCATCCATCCATCCATCCATCCATCCCTTTGACCTACAAATCTTTTTAGGATGGGTTTTTCCCATCCCACCCATTTTTTAGGATGAAACTCAGATCAGGTGTTTGTTGTTTCTCTAGAATATAATATTATCACCCCATCCAGCTGTAACTTTTGGGGCACTATCAAACTGAATGAAATCTGTTTATCTTTGCAAACAATTTTCCCAAGTGTGCCAGAACATGTCTGGACAATATCAAGATACTGAAAGTACCTCTGACCCACCACGTCAGAAGAGCAGCATGTTTCTGGTCAGCAGCTTGGTATAACTAAAAACGTGGTAAATTAAAAAGCAAGGTAAGCAAGGAGCTAGGAAATAGAGGCAACAAAAGCTGTTGCAGAAGATGAGGGTGGTGCAACAAATGATGGCTTATGTGGAAGCAAGACTGTGGGTGCTACCGAAAAAACAGGGTACACAACCTCATGCAAGTTGTTAATGTTCAACCCGTTTAAATTGTCTTTTCTAATGGCAGATAATACTGAAGCATTAGACAGCTTTCTACCAAGAACTCTCTGTATTTATTAAAATGCGGAGTATATTTATATATACATTTTAATGTATGTGAGTGTGTGTATGTATACATATATATGATATGTGAATATATGAATACTGCTGTCAGGTGCCACCTGTTAAAGTTAGGTTAAAGTAGTTCTTACTCTGAATTCATATAGCCAGCTTCTTTTCACCATAGAAGAGCCCCATCCATCCAGATATCTAGAGCTCCTCACTTGCCATACTACTTCAATCCATTAACCCAAAACAAGCTGTGGTGGAATGTGGTTGCCTCACAGCCTGCTGCTGTTATATGTGTTCTGTATGCTGTTATAGATGGACTAAAATTCAGACCTCCCACTACCTTTAAATATCAAGGAGACTCCATGTCTAAAAAACCTGGTGGTCTTACATGGACTAGTATATGGTAATAAGCAGCCTGATAAAACAGAAGGGTCTATAAAGGCAAGGTATCCAAAAAAGCTTAGGCTTTGAAAGGTAATGAATTAGCAGCTATCATTAAAAGTTCTTTCTGTTCCTCTGCCCCACGTCCTGCAATCAGGTCCCAAAGCAGGGGCTTGGAGAGAGCAGGTCTGGAAAGTGAGCCCAGGAGTTGGGATACTTTGTCATGCAGGGTCTGTCCATGGAGAATGGAGTAACACGTTTAAACATCATAATCATGCTGTGTGCAATGTGGAGTAAGTAACAGTAAAAAGTGTGCCTCTGATCAGTTATATCTATCCCTTCCCCCACCATACAGGTTGAGAATGCATAATCCTGTCCGTTTATGTCAAAACACCAAACAGGACATGAATCCCTGGGAACCAGTCCAAGTCAGAGCATTCAATTGAGGCTGAAAAAGCAAAGCCTCCATTCCCAGATCTGTCCCCGATTTGGGGCAGATTACTACTGAGTGTCACTGTCAATCAAGGGGGATAAAGATATTAACATTCGCTGTAAGGTATGATGTGAACAGTTCATTGGAAGCACTTGTTTATATATCCTATATAAATACATATATATGTATAAATACATGTATTTATATATGTGTCATTTTTAAACACTTTTAAAAATAAGCATGGCATAAAACCAAATCTTGTTTCAGTTAAATTGCTGTTGTACAGGTAGTTTCCTTCTGACATTCCCAAAGAAAACATTCTCACATGCACACCATGAATGTGTATGGCAGAGTGCCACGAGAGGCCTCAATGGAATACCTAATTAAAAAACAAACAAACAAAAAACCGAAAGTACATTCCAAACTGAGCAAGCAATGCTTCACGCAAATCATTTACACTAAGAGGAGCCACAAAGTTTGCAACTTAACTGTAGGGTTAAGTCTGCATTTGGCCAAGAACTTGGTGTACTACACATAGAATACCAACAACTTACAGGCTTGTGGGCTCCAGTGGAACTTAGGCATCTGTATTTTTGGTCACAGGTATTTGAATCTGAACAACTTGAATCTAAAGCAAAAACACTTTAGCCTTCAGAGAAAAACCACTAAACAGAACACGATTTTAAATAAATATCCTTCTTATGGAGTCATGCCACTAAGTCACATGTCACGAAGACACAGAATTCCCCCAGTTTCAAAAACAGGAAGAGGTCACACTTTTCTAACAAGTCCAGTGACTCCAGAGTGTACCAGATTTCAGAAGTGCGTCCACAGGGTCAACTGCTTCTTGGCAGGGCAAAACAACCCTCACTGAGCCCAGTACTGGGGCAGCTCCACTGCTTCCAGCTGCACCTCAGCTCCTGCATTTAGAGATAACCTGGCTGCAACTGGGGATCATATTCCTTGTGACTGACAGCATGGACTTGGTCTTCTTTTTATCAGCTTGCTTCAGTGAACCTTACAACAGTGAACTATGACCATTCAATTTGTTTGAATTGTCTCACATCACTTTACCATGGACAAGGCTAACAAGGATGCTCCTCTCCTTCCACAGATGGTGGTCTCTACTAAAAAGGCAGCTCCTCTTTTGCCCCATGTTCCCCTGAAATGGAGTATCCATTCCACTCATGCTAGCAACAATACTCAAGGAAGAACCAGTATTTAACAAAAACTACCTTGGGTCCATGAGTTACAGCAATTAATCTCACTTACTATGAGGCAGTGAGCAGCACAAACATACAGCAGGATTTCTGTTACTGAACAGCTGCATAACCATATAAGAATTACTGCCAGTTTTTTATTTTAAACACCTGACTGTGCATCATTCAGCCCTGAATACTAACTGTATTACAAAAACATTCAAAAAACAAACTCTCTCATGCTGATATTCAACTTGAAGTGCTCTTACTCTATAAGGAAAAAGGGGCTTTAAAAAAGTGTAAGCTTGCAGAATATGAAGAGGGATTTTTCTGTCAGGAATTGACAGACACGCCTGATCAGAATGATCCAAGTTGTATGAACTTGTTAATAATCATGTAACAACAAAAAGAGAATACTACAAATAGTACTTTGGTCTAATTCTGAATACAGACAGGGAGATTTGAAAGCCTTTAGGAAAGAAGTACCACTTTTTACTATGTTCAACTAAATCAACTCTATGGTTTTAAAAAAAAAGTAAATTACAAATCTGTCATTGACTATGACATAAATAATTTTCTAGAAGTGTTCCCATATATCCCGTATCAATGGAAAACTTCAAGCCAATTATGGGAGCTCTGACTGAAGCAAGAGAACCTATACATATGAAGCTCAAAAAATAACACCTATGAAGATTTAACTTTAAAATGCTCTGTGATCAGTCTATTAGGTATTGTAATTTTAAACATTTTTCGAAGTAGGCGTTAAAAACTGTTCAGCCTATAAAACTTTGTTTTATAGTCTCTAACACTCCGGTGGTCTTGATTTAGCCTGGCCAGGAAGCTGTGTGTCTACTTCACACAAGATAATAAACTAGAACACTCAACGTTGTTCTAAATCCTTCAGGACCAAGTACACGCACTCTATACAGGAGTGCCGGTAAGGCTCAGAGGAGAAGCCATCCCATGAAACTTCCCAGGCCCCGAAGTGAGATATGAGAGAAACAAGCTCCCATCACAGCCCATTACGATCAATCCCACCTCCAGAGCAAGACTGACAGGACTTTTCTCAAATGCCTTTTGTTGAACGGGATCTCTATCTACAGGTGCCTGTTTTCCTCTAATATGCATGAATCCTGTTCTAAAAGTAACATTTTGCCATTCGCAACATTCAAATTAAACATACTTACAAACATGATCAAATTTGCATCGTGTCACAAACAATGGTGTGCTATAATCAAAAATCAAAGATTTTACACTGTTATTTTCCATCCCGCTGCTAAGTAAGATACCCAAGTTTGTACTAAAATTCACAAATTTTCTGTAGTAGTTACTGCAGCATATCCATAGTCTTGCACAAATAGACAAAAAAACCTGCAAATTGTTCCACCCCACAAGATCTTGTGAAACTACTTTTGAAATGACTACAAAATTGAAGTGTTCTACTAGTCCCAATTCTACTAACATCTTATTTTTGTAAATACAAACTACAACACCTTTCACACAAATCATACAAGCTAGAGCTGTGGATGACCATATAGCTCCTTGTTCTGCAAGTTTGAACCGCTCCGTATTTTATGAACACTAACATGCAAGTAGCTGGGTTTTACAGCTAGGTACTGAACCAAACTTCATCTGAAACCAACTGAGGCAGACAACCATCAAGGACTACTCTGTGGCATTCACTAAAATCACTGACAGATTCATATTAAGAGGCAAAGAACAAAAAACCCATCCCAAGTTTACCAAATGCATAGAACAGATACCCAAGAAGTAGCCATGGTGCCTGACTCCTCCCCGTTAAAACAACAGACACTGACAAAGCAATTCGTGCACAAATTAAACCAAATGCTAGTCTGTCCTTCACCCAAAAGAGAAAAAAGAAAATAAATACATCTATATTTAAAACCACACACGTACATTAAAGCTAAAAGACCACTGTGATTTTAGGAAAACTTGCCTATTCATCTGTTAAGAAAACTACCAACACACACACAAACAAATCAACATTAAAGCATTTATTGATACTTCTTCGCTCATTCCTGAAAAGGAGAAAATTTTAAAAATAAATAAATTATAAGAAAATAACTGTTTTGTCTACTTCTTGCATAAAACTCCAAGAATCTAGAATCTACTCAAAGTTAAGGCAACTGCCACAAGCTACACCTTATCACTCAAATCTCTCCTAACAAGCAAAATCATCTAAGGAGTAATAGATATTGGTCTTCTGCACAAGACTCATCTGTATGATGAATTAACTGTAGACATTTGATCCTCTGGCTAACGATCTTCTGAATGTTCCTGTTACAGAATTACCAGTCCCTTGTTCCAGTTTAGCGTAATTCACTTTATCGATTTGGAGTGGGACACACTTGTACCCCAAGAGCTAGATGGAATTGTACTCAATTCTTAATCAGCAATCCAAGATCCAGTCACCTGGGTTCAGACTACAGCATGCTTCATTGTTTGAATGGACAATTCTTCAGGTATTTGAAGATGCCTAGTCTTCCTGGTCTGAAGAATTCCCAGTCCAAGGAAACAAATCTCTTGGATTCATCAAGTTAAGAGCCAAAAACCTGCCAACCTTCTACCTAAACTCTCCAAGTTCAATCTGACATACACGCAGAGTACATGAAGTACACACAGAACTTGGGGTTCTTTATAAAATCCAAGCAGTTCACTGAGGACTGTTCATAGGAGAGCAACCAAGACAGGAAACAACAGCACTGCATCCTGTGCACGCCTGGCAGCACACTTACCCAGCAAACAGAAATAAAAGACACAAAGAGAAAACAAAACATAGGTTGCCTCTTTTGCTGACTGTCAGTGGGCTTAAAGGAAGGGGGAGAAAGTCCAGACTTCAGATGAAGCTCAGATGATTTCTAAAATTTGATTTATTGGGTAGCAAGAATTCAGTAGCTCAGTACAAGCACACTTAAAGCAGACAGAAATTAGGAGAAACTCCACCTCTCTATCACACCGCCTCATGCTCCAGTCTTCCCAAACCACAACTTCACATCCATATCTTCTCTTTATTCCTTACCCTTGAAATTAGGGCCAACCCCAAGTGCGCTCACCCCCATTTCTGTAAGGTGATTAACAGAAACTGCATGTGGGGAAGAGGTACCTGAACTGCAGGGTAAGCACCTCTGAAAAGAGACAGTAATGGGATGTGAATGGCTGCCAGCATAAGCGACTTCACTCAGTGGCTCCTATAATCATTTCCACACAAAGTTACTTCAACATACCACCCACAAGCAGTTTCTTTGGTAGATGCCAAACTCTCTTCAGTTTACCTGCAGGAAGTCAACAGTCAAATGTTTTGAAAAAACTGTTGATCACTAGCGTTTTAAGTGCTGGGTACATATTCAAGAAGCATTGCTATAAAAACAGGGAATCATCAGGTATCTTCCAGTTATGTTCTGTTACTTGGAAACCAGGTAGAGGAGCCTTTACATAAATTCAGAGCTTTACACCAATGCTCTAGATGCATTTCACTAAATCTTTGAATCAGGTGGGAGTTTAAAAAACTGTTGTCTCCTCACATACGAAATAAGATACAAAACACTCAATACAGCATTTAGATTAGGAACCCAATTTTGTCATTGAAGCTCCTAGACTGTAAGCACTGCAGTAAAGCATCAGGTCAAACTCAGAGAGTCATGTAAATTTAATATAAAAATTAAGTTAGGAATAAGTATGATACTTTAAACTTACGACTTGCCTTATTTCATGTAAACTTTCTGTTTCAGGCTATCCCTGCAGAGCTGCTGCCATCTGCAAATTATCATTTCTCTTCCAGCAATGCTGTGGACCAACTCAGTCTGCATGTCTTCTGAACAAAGTGAAGTTGTTTAACAAAAGCTATTTATGTCAAGATTTATAGTGTCTGAAAAAGCAGTGAAAAAGGTTTATCACTTCAATAAAAGGGTTCATTTGGGTTAATACAGAATATAATGGTAAGCATTATTTTTGAGTAGCAACTCTAGAGGTGCACGACTGCCACACTTGGGGGAGTTACTCTAAAAATAAACAAGCCCTAGAAATATATTATTTCTCTCCACCTTTAAATGTGAATTTAAATGGAAATTTTAGACTGGGATCACTGAGTGGAATTCTAGCAACATTTCAACATTTTTGGAATGCTGGGAGGCCCCAGTGTGTGTGTAAATACTAGCCTACAGTTACATTTTCCCCGTAGTTTTGTTAAAAAAAAAAATCAAGCATCTCCAGTTATTTCGTTTTGACACTGTAGTAGCTACAATTAGACATAATAATGTCTGGAAGTAGATTTCTTTAAAGTCTTATAAGGCTTCTCTTAAAACTTCTTTAATTTTATTAGCTTTAGTAGAACATGAGGCATTATTTATGATTATTCTAAGGCAAACAAACCTGTAATTATTGTGTAAGACCAATATTAGTAATTACCTGTACTGTTCTCTATAAATGAGCTTTCTATGATACAATTGCTTTTTCACAGACAATTTTGAGTTTCATTGCAGATAATAAGAAGCAGTTTACATTTGCAACTCAAAGTTCTTGCTCTTTAGTTAGCACTTTTCCTGAGTCTTCCTATTTTGCTGTAAATCAGTCACTTCTACCAGTCTAAGGGAAGACAGAATGTCATAAAATGTCCAGTCAAATAAACCACCTTTTTGCTACTAAAAATAGCAAAATTTTTATGTTTCACTTCAACATAAACAAGGTGGTCCTGAGTGCTGCAGTACTACAACAGCAGCACTCCTGAGATGATGTAATTTTATCACCTCAGCATTACCCACTGGGAATTCCCCAGAGGGAAGCCCCTGCAAGTGCCATACAAGTAAACTGTGTTTACCTCAGTCACACTCATCCCTGATGTAGCATAGCAACCAGAAGAACATAAAATTTGCTTCCTATTACTGATGAAGAGCTACTACCAAAACTATTCACATCTCCATACCCTCTATACATGCACCTGAGAGACACACCGCTATAAAGTAAGGAGATTACAACTATACTTTTTTCAATTTAATTAACTGGTATTGAATGAAGATTTGACAAGACACAGCTTAAAAAGTTACTGCTGTAACACACAAAAGAGCAGGACAAAATGCACGTGTACGTACACACACACACACACAGAGGTTCAGTAGAAATAAAAAACAGCATTAAATTGAAATTCATGCCGTTATGTCATCCCTGATCTCTATACTAAGTTCTGTTTTAATGTCCTCTGTAAGAATGTCTGATAGCTGCAAGCCACTTCTCATTTTCTTCTTTCACCTTTCATTTGTATTTATTTCACATAATTCCAGGATGTTCACTATTCTCTACAATCTTATTACAATTATTTAAAAGATCAGTATAGAGCTAAAAGGCACTAAAAAGGCTTCCAGAAATTCTATTACTGGCTTTTAGCCAGGACTATCTTCTTTGGTCTTGTGTTTACCTCTGCATTTTTAACTGGACCCCAGTGGTTTTTTCAGGACTTCTAGTCACTACTGACACATTTTTCGTAGCCCCAAATGTATTACTGCTCCAAGCATTCACGGTGTAGCTGTCTGTGCACTTGCACCAAACTTTCACTGCAGCACATCTCCTTTCTAAACAAGGCTTTGGAGAATAGCTTCAAAAGATGCATGAACCACAAACAGTGTTGAATTTTAAGCCTCCATGCCCTGCATTAGTCCTGATTTCTCACCTCATCCCTCTATTATTCAAATAGGCAATTATTGTAAACAGGGGCTGTCTTTGTGCATGCATCAGACAGAACTCCAAGCTCCTAGAGGAAGCTAAATAGCTCATTTCTACTTGGTCCCAACAGTAAAGCATAAGCATTCAGAAAGTGAAAAGAAGTAGCATCTGACTGAGTTGCATCCACCAGTTTTCAAAGAATATTTACCAGTATCCATCTGAGGTCAACCAATAAAACACATCTTTTTTTTAAGTCTTGAAGCATCATAATCTCAAAACTGACAGTAACACATCTGCCTCAACTACCTATTTGCTAAGTTTTATAGTGTTCAATTAAGTAGATTCTTTTAAGCAAAACTGCAACTTTATTTAATCTATTTTCTAGTGCATTTGAAAATAATAAAACATACAGAAAGACTGGAAGAAAATCCCTCTCTGCTTATACTGTGGCTTTAAGGTTCCGTGGCTGACCACGTTTCTCACCTAGTGGAATTATAGCAGTCCAAACATTTGACTGTTTCACGTTACATTGGTTTTCAGATCTGGTGAATGCTTTAAGCTCCCCACTTCCTTCTTCAGGACATTAAGTAAAGTCCTAGAGCTATCCAAAATCTTCATGTAAGCAGCTTCAGTTTCAGCAAGTATTTTATCAAGCTCATTTCGTGAAGCCACCTTTTGGGCCAGGTTTTCACATACACATTCCAGCTGTTCACTGAGGATTTGAATTTCATGCTGAAGTTTATTCTTTTCCTCTTCTGCTTGCTGGATTTGTTTGTTCAGTTCTTCTTTTTGCATACATAAATCTTCAATGCATTTCACTAGTTCATTATTGTAACCCTGAAGAACAGCTCCCTGCTGAGTCATCCTGCACTCACTCCCTGAAGTCCCCTTTCAGCAACGGCCTTCTGCACTCCAATTAAAGGAGAACAAACGAACAAAGAAACAGAAAAAAAAATTGTAAGAGTGTTAACATGAGTAATGCTTCACTAGCACAGATGGAGCCATGGGGCAAGGTTCTCTGTTTAAGATTACCACGCCCACTTTGAGATGTGCCACATGTCTTCCCTTTTCAAGGAGGGGGACAAGGCAAAATTTGGCACCTGCTCTTAAACCTTTACTGAAAACTTCTGGCTCCTATGACACTGTCATAGCAATGGTATCAAAGTATTTATGACATGTTTTATAATACTTTTACACAATCCTGAATACAGGATGCTTTGTACCTCAAACTTCAAGGGCCTGGTCAGAAATGAGCAAGAATTACAGAATCACGGAATTCTTAGAGTTGGAAGGGACCTCTGGAGATCACCCAGTCCAAGCCCCTGGCAAAGTAGGGTCACCTAGAGCAGGTAATACAGGAACGCATTAAGTGGGTTTTGAATGTCTCCACAGAGAGAGACTCCACGCCCTTCCCGGGCAGCCTAGTCCAGTGCTTTTCCACCCTCAACACGAGGAAGTTCTTCCTCATGCTGAGGTTAAAGTTCTTGTGTTTCAGTTTATAGCCATCGCTCCTCGTCCTGTCACCGGGCACCACCCTGAGTGGCTCAGCAGGCACTGACAACAGCGGGGAATCTTCCCGACATACCGAGCGCCCGGAGCTCCCCGAACACCGGGGTGACCCGGAACGCCTGTGCCAGAGCCACGACGAGCCCCTCGCCCGCGGCATACACCCGCCGGGGACACACCGGGGCCAGTGCCCGACCCGCGCGGCCGCCGCCCCAGGGACATTTTAACACCCTCCTCGCCGCCGAGCGCGGCCCCGCGGAACACGCGCCGCGCACAAAATGGCTCCAGCCTGTACATCGAGTGCCCGGGCGGAAGGGGAGGAGGGGGGAGGGAAGAGGAGACCTTCCCCTTCCTATCCCACCCCCCCCNTCCCCCCCCCCCCCCCCCACCGCAATTCCCTCTGTTGCCCCCACCTGCCTGGCAGGATCGCGATTCCTCCCCACCGAGGAAGCGGCTCTGCCACCGAGGCCGCGCTGCCCTCGGCCAACCGGCCCCGTGCGCCCGCCAACGGCCGCGCCGGCCCGTGAGGGGTCACGGAAACACCCGAGCGCTTCCGAACGCGGCGCCGCCCTGACGGCCGTGCGGAAAAGTCTCTCCGGAAAACCGCGATATTTTCCGAAGACAGGTAGCGCTCGGGAGAGTGGGCCGAGGCGGGAGGGGCAGGGAGGGCTGAGCGTTACGGAAGGAGCCGATGTTTGCCGAAGGGAG
>VXBT01002209.1:0-68045 GCA_013400235.1 Oriolus oriolus | reverse complement strand
TCCAGCGGAGGCTCCGGCGGCCGCCGCAGGCCGCGATGCCGCGGCCGCCCCGGTCCGGCCCCTGGCGGCGCTCTGGGCCCGGGGCCGCGGGGCGGGGAGGCGGCGGCAGCCCTGGCGCAGGGAACGGGGCCCCGATGGTCGGCCGAGGCCTACGGAGCCGGGGCGAGCAGGAGCGGCCTAGTGCTGTTCGTGCGGGGCTCTGGCCTGGGAGTCGGGGAGGGTGCGAGGGGCGGGAGAGGGAGCCGGGGTCACCTACGGTGGAGTGGAAACCCAGGGGAGGTGAATGTTTTTCTATTAAAAACAAAAGAAGTCTTGTTCTTCCACGCCCCCACCCCCTCCCCAAAGTCCTTTCTTCTCCCCAAAACTGCTGCTGTGGGCTGTAACTTGAGCAGGGCACGGGTTTAGACCCTTACCAACTTGGGGTTGTTAGTGAGGCTTAATTTCTGCAGTTGTCAGCCGCTAGGCATGTTCAGAAACAATCAAATCCTTGAGCTACCGACAACAGCCTCAATTTCTATAAGGTGGATACTGTACTTCTTTGCTGTGTCTACTGAAAAAACCCAATTGTCGAGGTTTGAGTCTATGGAAAGCCGTATGTTGTGATATTGCTCTCCGTAGGCCCTGAATTGAACTGTTCTACTGCATTTCTGTGTATTTGAATCACTGAAGTGCCGTACGGCAGTCCAAGGCAGCTGTCAGTGACAGTTCATGTAAATGTAAATACTTGCCTTCAGGAGTTCACACTGCAAAACCAAGCAGGTCAAAGTGAGGCAGAACATGTAATTTTTGGTAAAGACTTTAAAATGAATTGTCACATTACATGTTTTGGCCCCCTAGAATTTTTTTTTTTCAATTACATGTGTTACAGGGATGTTAGTACTGAAAAAAACTTCACAGAATTTCAACATAATGGTGAAATGGAATGGTCTTTACTAGAATATGGAGGACATATACAAGGTTTACACTGATTCAGTGTAACTTTAAGTTTGTATTCCTAATAACAAGTGGAGACTTGTTCTTCTCCCAGAAGTGTGGAAGAACTGTGGCCCATTTACTGCAGAAAGAGTGAAGTCCATCAGTGAAGAGATAGAGAAACTAGGTTCTTTTTAACAGCAAGTATTACATTGGCTATAATAGTGGGAGAAAGTGGTTTGAGTTCTAATTACAGAACTTCTTGCTTTAACGTAGGTAATTAAAACTGGAAAGATTAATGCTGATTTTTTTAATAGGAAATTAAAATTAATTAACTTTTTAAAAGTACTTTTGAAAGAGAAGAAAAAATCCCAGAATTTCATTTCTAATGTGAATGCCTGTTTTCTTGTGATCTGTTACAGGCTCTTAAGTACTCATCCAAGAGTCACCCCAGTGGTGGTGATCACCGTCATGACAAGATGCGAGACACCACAGATCCTTCACCACCAAATAAAATGCTGCGGCGCTCTGACAGCCCTGAAAACAAATACGGTGACAACACAGGGCACAGTAAAGCAAAAAGTGTGCATACTCACAGAGTTAGAGAGAGGGATGGTGGTGAGTTATCTTTAACAAACTTTTACTTAAGCAGTCACTAATTTCTCATTAAAATTAGCCATTATCACTCAGGTGATGTTTTACACTAAATGTGCCGTGTACTCTGCTAGGGAGACTGCAGTGAACCCAAAATGGGAATTGAATTGGAAGCAGTCATTTAGGCACTGTAACACCTATTAATTTTCTGACTTTTACAGGTATGCTAGTTTTACTTATAGCCCCAAAGACTAAAACCTTTTTTTGTTTTTAACGAGTATGTCTCATTTATTTTAGTCATACTGCAGCATTTGATAACATGAAATAGTTTTCTGGATTTTTCATTAGCAATAAATATTGGCTGTTTTGGATCCTTTTTAATAACTTTGTGTATTGTGGTACTGTACTGTGTAGGTACATGCTCCACAGACTAAACCCCATCAGAAATGAAAAAAGTTTCTTTGTATTTATCTGCTATGTAGAACTCTTTAATAGTCAGAAAATGATAATCAAAGGTAGCATATACTAGAGCCTCTCTTGACAGGAGCTTTAAGAAGTGTGTCCACAGTCAAGTCAGCCTCCTGTGTTTTTACAGGTTTGTAGACAGTAGTAATATCCCCAGTATTTTTTAACTGATCTTATTTTGTATCCCTGCTTCTTAGAAAAAGAGTAGGATTTTCCAGGTAATAAACAGTGTTAAGGTTACAAACAGCCAGAGTTTAGAAAATTGCAATTACTGTCTGAATTTGGAAAAGTGTTTTTTTGTTTTGTTAATTGGTCTTTGTGTCAAGTTACAAAGTGAAGTATTCAAGTAGAGAATTTGGAGCTTTAAGTCAGTGCTTCTTTGTTCTGTATAAAGCTAACAAATTCTGATGTACATATACATCTATTGCTGCTCTAGTTTTACTTGATATAATAGTTATAGTAAAATAAAGGAAGTATCTTTCAAGTACTTTTTTAGGAAATACTAGTTCCACGCCACAAATGTGTTCCTGGTACCCAGTTGTTCGTATAAATCCTATTTGGTTTTCCTTCTTTGACTTCATGCAAAGGCTCTGACTGATAATGTCATATAAGTGTGTAGATGGATTAAAAAACATGCCTCTTTTGTTAGTACACTGATTTTCATTGTATCTGATCACAACTGAAAGTGTAGTAATCTCAGAATTAAATGCATGTGCAATGCCCATATGCTGCTATTCTGTGCTACTTCTTGGGATATAGAGGTGTCCTCTTTTAATTCCTGTTCACCTGTCCAAAGATACTAGTCCTACATACTCTAGCAATTCTGCTTACTTTTACTACAGTTGGTGATTTTTTCTGCTTCAACAGAGCTGCATTTAGTGGAATTATGCATCTATGAAAACGTCTGGAGGATGACGCTCTATGTGGGGAGTGCCTTTGCTTATTTGTGTGTTGGAAGTGTTGTAATATAGGAGAGACATTCTGAAGTTCTTACAGAGTCCAGCTGGATTTAATAGTTGGGGAATAGTCTGAAGCATATATGCATACAGTAAGGACGAAGGAAAATGAATTATTTGTAGTTTTGTAAATAGAAGGAACACCATCCCACTGTACCTTCTCCTGATTAAGACAGTGTAAAGTGTCATTTATTCTGATCTGAAAGCAGGCGTTTGCACATCATGTGTTAACAGACTGGAAGAGGGAAGTAGTCTTCAACAATCTGAGGGAAATTACTAATTTTAAAAGTTGAACATTTGTACTGTTTAATGTAAATAAGTGATTTTTGTGTGTGTGTGTCCTTAGTAAGGTTAGTTTGGCCACAGTTTCACCTTTGTAAAATACATTCAGAACAACCAAAGTTATGTTAAATCCTGTGTACTGTACATAGTAAACCAAAGCTAAGCAGATTTGGGCAGAAGGATATCACTTTGTATTTCATGTACTGAATACTTCTGTTAGTATGAATTGAAGGTAGGCATTAGAATATAGGTGAAATGCTGTAGTATAACGAACATTTGCATATTGCTAATATGCAAAAGATAAAATAATTTACCATGTTCTCTGTCTATTGCACTACACTATTGCCATAGAATTCCCTTAGTTTTGCAATTAGAGACATACGGGGAAAAAAGAAATTACAGAAGTGCTAGCATTATTCATCTAAGCCTTAACATGACTGAAGAGTATTAATTGGCTTTGATACTACTGTAATTGTCTGTCTTGTTTTCTTTTTATGTTCTTCAGAGGGGAGGAAACAAGTTGTGTGGTTTTTATTTTTTTAATTGTTGTGCATTATTTTAAAATTGGTGCTGATTGATTCCA
Organism: Oriolus oriolus; assembly: GCA_013400235.1. Lineage (NCBI taxonomy): Eukaryota > Metazoa > Chordata > Aves > Passeriformes > Corvidae > Oriolus > Oriolus oriolus. Next base: position 64,253 of record VXBT01002209.1, on the reverse strand, counting down.
AACTACTACAGGTGTTGCTGCCTTCCTGTGATCTAGCTGAACTTAACAAAGCAAATTTCATTAAAACATCTCTAGTGTTTATTTTCCAAAACTGAATTTAAGTCCCAAACAAACAATCTCTTCTTCTCTCATGCCTCAGAAAACAAAATAGGACATAAATCTAGGGTATTACTACTGAACATAAAGCTGATTTAACCTGATCTCTCCCTCTCAACCCAATGTTTAGAAAGAACTCCTATACATCTCTTAGTAATTTTAGCTGTGAAGTGAAACAGGAAGATTCAGTGGTGTAGCACGCTGATTTAGTCATGACTGGTTCATGTCTTCGTGGTAAATGCAGAATGTCAGTTAAATGTCATTTCAAGATTTAAGTGTACTCATCTAAATATAAGGGCAGGAGCTGATTGAAAATTAATTACTCAAATATGGTAGAACCACCTCCTATTAGTATCTTTAGAATGTGTATAAAGGTATTTTTTGTAACAGCTTATTTTTGTAATATTTATGGCAGAATCTTTTATAGAATTGTAATCCATGGTAAGAAATTCAATTAATTTGTTATGGGTAAGGCCTCCATACTGATACGGTGCAAACAAAGCATTTTTCAAAGTTGCTTACTGCATGGTTTCTGTGGAAAGAGACTGTGTACAGAGACAGTCATTCTGTGGAGAGAGACTTCCAAGTTTACCTTGGACTAAACACGATGGAGTAATTGCAAGTTTTTGTCACATCCCTGGTTTCCTAAGAGTACTTGTACATTCAGCATATTAAAAAACTGCCTTAACTTTGTTCTTGCTTTCAGGTCCCTGGGCATGAGGGCATTGTCTCTATGTGTGAGTGTTTAAAACATAATGAACAGCTTCCCCCCCTCAGTGCATCTCTTTATTTTTAGGTCCACTCCTATAGGCAAGTGTGGGTTTTGAAGAGATTAGGGGGTCTTATGAGACCAGCTCGAGTGTGAAGTTTCTTAACAGTAACAAATAGGGACTTAAAGCCAGCATTGTTTATGGGGAATAGAACTATGAAGGGCCTTGTAGATTTGGAAAAATGTTTCCATTAAAGAAAAAGGGAAATACAAAGATTTGAGGGCTCTCATGCCTGAGGATGGAAGGCTCTTGTAGGTCTTTTTAAATGCATGAATGACGTGATACTGGTGTCCAGGAAAGAAAATAAAGAGGCCAGATAAGTAGGGTAGCTTTGGGAATAATGAAAGGGAGATACATAGATATATATAATTTAAGAGCAAAAGTGCAAGATGGAACCCTTGGCAAAAAAAGGGTAAAGAGTGTTTCTACTTAACTTTATGGAGCAGAATGACCCACTAAGACACACAGTAGAACATTATGCAGGAAAGGTTAGTTCAGTTAAGCCACCTGTACTCAGTTGTTTCTTATTGTGAAGAAAATACTGCGTGTTTCACTACATTTATGTTTAAAAGACTTTGAAACTTTGTTTGCTTCATGCCATGTTCTTACTGAATTGCTTAAAATAATAACTGGAGAGTGTAAATGTACATAGCATGAAATCTTTTGCTGAATTGTGTGCTATTGTGCAGAGTTGACTACTTAAATGAAATTTGATTATAACTTGTGATATTTAAATTCTAAAGTATGACTGAAGCTTTTTGACTTTCTTTTGCACATGGTTTGTTTTTTGGTTTTTTTTAATTGGCTATTAAGAACACTTGTCAGTGACCACTGTTACTGACTAATACAGCTCTGGGATTAAAAATCCTACTGCTGTTAGAGGCTGAGTGAAATATTTTAAATAATGAGTTCCTATTTTTATCAAAGTGGTGGTGGGAGCTTCTGTGATTCTGTGTTGGCTTTCTTTGTTTCCACTGGTTCCTGAAGGAGTTCAGAGTCCTCATAGCACAGGGACAGCAAACAGCCCTAAACAGAGAACTGTGTTAGGTTGCTGTTTTAGCAGCCCTGGCAGTGGAGAGGAACTGCTGATTAAATTAGTGTGATCATTGACCAGTGGAATAACCAGCGAGTGGGGGAGTGTTGGGGCAGCTAACAGAAGAATGGAAGATGCTCAGGCAATGGGCCTTGCAAAGAGGAAATTGCAGGATAAGTGGAAGGAGGCATGTCTGAGCGTAATGGACATAGCGAAGGGTTTGGGAAGAAGCTGGAGTAGATTCTATCTATGCAGGTAGTATTAACTGCTGTTAATGTTAAAACAGTTATTCATTACTATGAAAACCATTTCCTCACTGTAACTATATGGTCAAAGCTGGGATAGGAGAAGTCTGATCACAAAGGAGAGTGAGCTCTCCATGAAACATGCTTTGAATACCCCCCAACAGCAAGCGTAGATTTAGTGATTCACTTCATTATTCCTTGAATGTTGGCTTTTTGGATGGCTTTGAAGAAGGTAGGGGTTGGTGGCTAGTTTGTGTCTTAAGAAAAATAGAATTACTTCCATGATCATTCAACTTTTAGAAGCTTTTCTCTGGATTTAAAACAAATAATGGGGAGAAGTTTCTGTTTCCTGATATTTATAAAAGCTTTCTTTTAAGTGTCACTAGTTCTACTGCCTTCAGACGGTTTTAATTTTAAGTTTGCTTTCAAGTTTAGAACTTTTAGATAGAAAGTAGCTTTCCATTTACTCAGTGGATTTGGCAGTATTTTTGAGGCGAGTTTTTGCTGGATCAATTGTATAACCATTTTTTTTGTTATTCTGTTGTGAGGATCTCTAGTAGAAAAGAAATTGAAAAGTATGTGCTCACAGAATCACAGTAAAAGACATGCCTTATGTTTGTACTTTTTAAATTCAGATGTTTAGAATGTTAATACTGAAAGTTGCTTTTGAAAAGTACCTGCAAAGCTTACTTTTAATCAGCACAGAATGGAAGATACAAACCCCTAATTTTATATAATTGATGTTAGGTAAGAATTGTGATATTAATATGGTGGTATTAAATGCTAAGTCTTTATTCGTGTAGGTGGATGGAGTCTTTTGTTTCTCTTAATGAGGTTCAAGTATCTGGTGTAGGTTGCTGGAGGAAAGATGTATTCGTGGGAGACTTGGTCTGAAACGGAGGCTGCATCAGATGTTACTAAGCATTGCTGTTTTTTTGTAACCTGTTGATGCAGCTGCTTCCCGAACTATTGCTATTAGGACTTTGACACTGGGAATTTTCACTTACTGTTTTTACATTCTTTTATATGTGAAAGTATAGAATTCAGATCGGTAAATAGGTCCTCCGAAGGTTTCCGTTTATACTTGTTCTGTTTAGGCAAATATATATCTTAGTTTTAAGAATTCATTGGATTGTAAACGTAATATGTTCAAGTCAGTCTGCCTGCTAGTCCTGGTAAGGTTTTGTACGTAAGCATATTTTATGTTTTGGAAAAGAGAAAATAACTGACTATATATAAGATTTGGTGAATTTGCTTGTCTTTGGTATGTAAACTAATCATAGAGGAGTGATTTTTACTTAGCATCGTGCTTTAACATATGCTACTTGCCTCTGACTTTACAGAAATGGAATATACAGTTTACTAGACTTGTACTTTTGGATTGCTTTCTGAAGATGAAGCAATGAAAACTTAGTTTCTGATGAGCTGCCTGCTAGTAGGCTTTAGTCAAGATAGCAATTTGTAAATTATGTAGTAGTAGAGTTGCTCTGCATTTCCCTATGGCTCCTGATTAGAGTTATTCCTTAACCATGTTTTGGGACATGGGTGCTTTCTAAGAAAAAAACTGTTTATTGACAGTTTACATTTGTTTTCCTGGCCATTTCTACCTGTTCAGTGTAAAGTATCCGGTAAGCCAAGTGTCACTGAAACTCTGCAGAATTGGAAGGGAGTGCTCTGCCTCTGTTTTGGCTGAGAGGGAAGGTGATGCTGTAATAACTTTACTGTGCATAATAGTAATTTAATGGCACCCAACTTGCATTGGTAACTGCATTTGTTTACAAAGTCAGGCTTTTATGCAATTTCGTAGGCATTTCCAGGGAAAAACGTCTCGCTGTGCAGAGATCATTCCCTTTGTAGCTCTTCAGTAAGGAAAAAAATGGTACTGGCAACGAAAGGCAGTTCTTAACATTAATGCTTACATTTTGACGGTAGTTTGTTGTACTGTAAAAATGAATCCTTTCTGGAAGTAAATGTAGCACTTAAGAAGAAGCATTTCTTTATATTCAGCATAAGATAGTAACAATCTTTCTGTTTTCCCTTGAATTAGGAAAGAGTCACCAGACTTTCTTGTACTTCACTGCAGGTGTTCCCTGCTGTAACTTCAGTATTAGAAGATTCTGTTTCCTTGAAGACCTTTAACAGACTTCCTATCTTATAATAATAAAGCTACCCTAGAAAGTATTGTCCTGAGGTGACTCAAACCAAGATGAGTATCTAAGTCCACTACCTGTTCCTTTATCCCAGTGATATTTGCTAGTAGTATAACAATGCTTTTTATATCTGTGTTTTTACTGTTCTACTCTGTTCTACAGGTTTGCTTTCTTAACTAAACTAGTGTGGGTTTCCATTTGATAGCATTAGCCTCATCATACAGAGAATTCATGTCTGGATTTTGTCATGAACCTGTATCCCTTCAGTACTTCAATCTGTTGAAGAAATACTACCATGGCAGTTGGCGGTTACCAAATTTTTCCTGAATATTTTATCGCTTTTCTGAAATCAGAGCTATCTGCCTGCGTTTGTATGTATAGGGAGTAATCTCAGAATTATACTGTAGGTTAAAATTTTTATTTATTGACATTTTTGTCAGAAGTGTTGTTTTGTGAAACAGTATTTTGAAATTCATTAATCTGTAGTAAGTGGAGGGTCTATGGCAATGAATATTTAGGGAACAAAATTGCATCAATATCTGAAGTGTAAGCTTCTAAAACAAATTGCTCATCCTGTAAACTTAAACACTTTATAAATTATTCAAAGACATCTCTTGAATGTGATATTCAGCTATTTTCCTACTGTGGAAATTTTAAACAGATAGCGAAATAGCCTGGAATTCTCTTACATAAACTTTTGCACCCCTTCTTTTCCTCTTGGGCAGTGTTTCCCTTTTTCTCCCTACTTTCAAGCTTGTGAAGTGAGATGTGTATTCTAAGGCACAAAAATTATACTTGCCTGTTGATTGGAAGTAGACTCAGTGAATACTATGCAAGAATAATCACAGAATGGGTCAGGTTGGAAGGGGCCACAGTGGGTCTGGTCGAGACTCCCTGCTCAAGCAGGGTCATCCCAGAGCACGTGGCACAGGATTGTGTCCAGATGGTTCTTGAATCTCTCCAGTGACAGAGACTCCACAACTTCCCTGGGCAACCTGTTCCAGTGCTCGGTCACCCATGCAGTAAAGAAGTTGTTCCTCATGTTCAGGTGGAACTTCCTGTGCCTCAGTTTCTTCCCATTGCTTCTTCACCTGTTTGGCACCAAGAAGAGCCTGGATCCCTCCTCTGACACCCTCCATTCAGATATTTACAGACAGTGATAAGGGTCCCCCTTGGTATGTCCAGTTGGAAAGTCTGTCCTCCAGGTGACTGGAAAGGGAGATAAATTTTTGAGCAGATGACTGACAAGAGACTTCGCTCTTTTTACTGGATGGGTTAAGAGATGTCTGTTAAGCTTTTGTGGCCTTGACTTACATTTCCCTGTGTGCAGCAATGTTACATTGTGTTTGAAATTAATGGAAAACTAGGCCTAGAGACCTGTGATTAGGCCCTGTAGGACTTTGGAATAATCATCTCTGCCTTACTGTGACTGTTGTTACAGAGGAGAGTTGCAAAGAAACAGTCTGTCAGCATTAAATGTTATTTTTATCTGTCGCAATGTTGAAACATTACTTGTTTTGTTTCTACAGCAGCGGTATGATAAAAAATGCTAATACCCTCCTTTTGTCAGCAGTCAAAAAAAGAGATGTAAAACAGTATTCCAAGTGCTTCATGACAAGGAAAAGGCAGCCAGAAATATGAACAATTAGTGTCCAGAGCATAATGAGCTAAATTCCCTCTGTCTGAGGGGCAGCAGAAATCTTCAAAAGGTTTTTTTTTTTGGTCTAAACTTACATCATTGCTTTTCTGGTACCTGTCAACTAATTTCTCTGACCTGCTGTATATATTTAGGCATGTCAGTCTTTCTGAAAATACTTCTATGAAGAAGATTTGCAGTTCTATCCCAGTTACACAGATTAGTTCCTCTGCCTTGGTTTCCCAGATTTCTTAAATATTGCGCTTTTTTATGTCCCTCCAAAGCAAGTGTCTTCCTCAGTGTTTTTCTGGGTTTGTTACTGGGTTTGTTCAAGCAGCAGAGTTACCAATTATCCATGTCTGTCAGTAGCAAAAACAGGGAAAGGAAATTATGGTCTGTCCCGCTCATCTCATTTTTATGTTTCGAACATACCTATTCATTCCCAAATGTGGAAAAACCACAAAGATTTTTTTTTTAAATTAAGGTATATAATAAAGAATGCACATTTGTGTATAAACTCTGCAATGCAGGTTTTGTAATGTGTTCTACCTATCTTTCTTTCTGCTGTGTTTATTTCACATAATTATGTTCTTCTGGATGCTGGTGTCTTCATACCAGCTGTGCCCATTGAATAACATAGGGAGGAGTTCAGATCTCATCTAGTTAAGTCGTTAGAGTAGATTCCTCATTCAGACACCTGCTGCTGACAGATTAGCACAGACTTAATTTTAAAAAACTGTTCATTTGAAAGAATGCTATTTATGCTTGTTTTAATACAAGAAACAATATAATCCTCTTCAAATTCAAGTAGTGTAAAATTCACCTCTTACTGGCTAAACGCTGTCTATAGTAATGATTGCAGTTTTTGTATGGTCCTTTTGAGAGTGTTTGCTTAACTAGGGAAGTAAAATGAGACACTTAGGCGATCAAACAATTGTAAAATAGATTTGAGTTTATAAACGTAACTAGTAGCTTTTTTTAAGAGGCTTCTTTTCCTATAGTAAGGTAGTTCCAGGAAAGACCAGTTGAATTCTATATATATATTTAAGAATTACTTAATGGGAAGAGGGATGAATTGTCTTGTCACCTATTGTGTTTTAGATGCTTGAAAGCCCTGTTGCACAATACCTTTCTTAAACTGAGCTAAGCTTTGTTAAGCTGAGCTGAGCCAGCCTGAAATAAAGCTGTGAATCAGTTTGTTTTTTTTAAACCACGACACTACATATATTAATTCTTAGGTCAACCCTTGCTTGCCATCTTTGCTTCCACCCTGAGCCGTGGGCCAGCATTCCTTTATTAGTGAAGAATTTCTATGTGACAGAAATTAATTTGACTTGCCTTTTTTTTTTTTTGAGTGTTAATTGCATCTCTTCTTTTCAAAAACAATTCTCAGTTGAAAATTAAATAAGCATGAAATTAAAATTATACTTGCTGCATGGTAATAAATACACATGGCATAGTATGTCCAGAACTGAAAATGTATTTTGTCTATACCTAATGGTTTCTCAAGTTATGTAAAAGTTTAGTGACCAATTGCTGATTTTAATACTGAATATTTTCCAGTTAGCTTACTCATTTGTGGTGAAAAAATAACATGTCCAGGAAAAAAAGAGTAATCTTTCTGAAAATAGAAATATTCCAGAATTCTGTATAGGCAGATCAGTCAATATCTAAATTTTAGGTGACATAATGCTTTCTCTGTTTTATTGAGGCATGGACGTTACTGTAGTCTTAGGAGAAAAGAAAGTTCTCTTCAAATAACAAATATTAGTAGCACTCAAGGAGCAATCTGGTATTGAAGTGGAGGTTGGTTCTTCTGTTGTGTTTGATGTATCTTGAGATACAAATTTGAGGTAATCTGACTTACTATTTTTAAGATGCATTTTAAAAGGGAGCTATATGGTGCCTTTTTTCTTGCCTTATTTTAATGTGGTTAGACATTGATTCTGCCACAGCCTTCTTATTAAGGATATAAGTGTGTTACTTACGTGTGTGACTAACCTTGTTGCAGGATTAGAGTAATGTTTTATAACAGACACTCCCTTTTTTTAGTACTTCTGCAATGCCATGTACTTCTTGAATTGCTGATTCTGAATGGTGCACGCTCAGTTGGGATGAAGGAAACTTAAGATGGGGTGAAGGTCACAAGCATTTGTCACTGCATGGCACTACCTATGTTCATAAAAACCTGTAGCTTCACCTTCCTTATTCTAAGCCTAGTAATGGAAACATTCAATGCGAGTTCATTTTTAAGTAATATTACATTCACAGGGTTTTCTGTTTAAACTTCTTTGTCCTCAAGAAGCTATCTTTAAAACATCAAAAGAAATGTGAGAGTTGCTAAACAACCTGGCCTTGTTCTTAATTAGCCTTATTTTTGCTCAGTGGATTTTGTTAGGGAGATTAAGTTGTCATATCTTAATTGTTTGGAGCTTCTGAATGGGAGTACTAATTTGGCTCTGTCAGTACATAGAAAAAGGGGAAGTAGTCTCAGAGCTGCATTTAGGCAACTGCTTTTTTTCTCCTTTGTAAGCAGAAATTGTTTTGCATGACCCCTGATTTTAATCAAACTACAGTTTGTGATGACTGGGTTATGGTGTGTTAGTCTTTCACAGTATTACTCTGCTGTTTGTAATCTTAAAATATTGAAATACGCAGTTTTTATAAAGTGTCTGCCTTTGGGTAACTCCCGTCTGAGGTGTGTGTTGATAAACATCAGTGGTTCTTCCAATGTTTTATGTTCTTTGAGAAGCTTCTTGAATGAAAAGTAAAATGTATGATGCTTGCCCCCTCCCCCTCCTGCAGCGTTAAAGGAATTGTTTATCATTTTAGTATCCCTTGAGCCTAATTTCCATGAAGCATTTGAGTATGTGCCTGTTGCCCCGGATGGCTAATATATTTTTAGAGATGTCTTGAGTTCTCTAGTTTTTACTGGCTTTTGAGAGGAAAAAACTTATAAGTTTGGAATTATCTACTGACAATTAATGTGAATCAGTAGATGATTCCAAATAGATAATGTGGAAGTGTTGTTGCTGGAGGTAGGAGAGTGTGTTGTGGTGCTGTTAAACTTTCATCACTGAGCTCGACTGTCTAGTGCTGTATTACAGTGTGTTCATGGGAGGGTCATTTGGGTTTCGTGGTGTGTTGCTGAGGAGGGCTTAGAAGGAGCAAATTCAGTCTATTGCCCATTTGCTGTGCTGATCCATGTGGAGTTCAGATAACATGGTTGTTAGTTTGTGGTAAGGATTCTAGCTGTCAGCTTAACACATCTGTTTTTGCATGTCATAATAATTAAAAAGTCTCCTTATGAAGCTGCTACTTGAGGTCAGAAGAACCTCTCTTGAGCAGTCTCTGACACTGTATTAGAGATGTAAATGTTTTATGAGCCACAGTCCAGAACGAAGGCAGAGTTTGGCTTTATTCTCAACGTACCTCCTTTCTTTTTAGAGCAATGTCCCACTCCATAGTACAAATATGGTAATGTGAATTAGTGTTGCAAGCTTAAAAATACTTTAAACTGTCATTAGTGATATTTAACAAGGAGTTTGTTTTTTTATTGAACACACTGAAATCTTCTGGTGTCATGAGCCAGAGAGTTAGGAGTATGACTCTGTGTTGCTGAAATTCATGGTACTTACTCTCATTTTGCATGAGTAAAACTGCTTAAGCTGCTTTTTTCAAGTCGATTGATCTCAAATGAAGCGGGTGTCTTAGTAGATGTTCAGCAGTGTTGAAGATGTTGCTAGCATTTTTTTGTTTTATTAGGTGTCCTGAACCTAAGGTTTCCTAAAGGGAGGAAATCTCAAGTGTTAATCTGAAGAACTTGTCTACCCGTAGTTTTTAATTTCACATAAATCCATTTTGTAGATTATAATTTGTTTAATCTACTTTAGTAACCTTTGAGTCTTATCAGAAATGTTTAGAAGGTGATTGGAATTTGCTTTAATTATTGCGAAACAGGCAAATTCTTTCAAATGATGCTGTTTACCCTACTTCAAAGTAAAGAACAAACATCTTTATGGGTGATGGTAAAATTATTTGTCCAGTCTTTGTTTATTATTATTTCAATAGTTGAGGTATCAAGGAAACTGACAATATACTGGTTTTTTTAAGAAGAAGAAAATTCTTGGCAATTCTGTCTAGAGTGTGCTGAAAATCCAATTTTCATCCCTTAGGCTTTTTTCAGCTCTATGATTTGTAACGTTTGAGTTACACTTTGAGTAACTCACTGCATTCAGTGGACCTTGTTAGTGAACCTGGTAATTTTCAAAGTTGTGTCTTAAGTTGAAAAGTGATTTCTCATTGCTACTGGGAGATGGACTGAGGGGAGAAAGAAAACAACCCCAAAATTATTTAATTATTAAGCTGTAGCTGTAACAAGGAAAGGAGCAAATGAGAGGATGGGTTGGGCAAAAATAAGTTCATCTGCTCTGTCAGTGAGGATAAGCCAAGCTGTGTTACTCGTTTAGGCTGAAGTATAACCCTGGGAAACCAGTCTGCCTGTTAGCTGCTGGAGTAGTAAGTCCCTGAATTGTTACTTGAAAACTCAGTTTGAATTTAGTTTGAGGCATTTTATTACCTTTTGCTGTCCTTTTTGATGGGCAGGAATAACTTGGTGCTCTTTCTAGAGCAGTTTGGTCTGTTTGCCCTAAAACTAAGCGTCGGTTTCTGAAATAAATTGAGTAGAACTAATTAAAAATGTAAGCAGAAAAGAGCAAATTAAATTTGCTGTACATTATGCAATGTGTAAGATTTAACTGTATCTTTTTCATTTTAATAATCAGTAATGCCTTGGCATTTGCTGAGTATTGCACTAGTAAAACAATATGAGTCCTTGACTTTCATTAGTTTACTGCTCCTGACTTTTCCTTCTCCAGGTGTCATTTTCTTACTACCATTTTAGAAGAAAAATTCTATTATGAATAAAACTATATGTTTACAGTATCATTTTCATCCGTTATTGGTCATTTGTGCCACTCCATGTATGTATGACTCCTGGTCTGTTTGTTTATAGTAATGTTTCTGGCTGATGTCCGTGAAATTCTGTGTGAATGGTAACTTGGAGAATAAGAGAACTTCTTTACATTGGGGTGGTTACCCTGTGAATTGGATATTGCAAAACAGTACAGACTTTGCTGTCCTGGATTGGCAGTGTGGCAGGAGAGAAGGATAGGGAAGGAAATAAGACTTTGTAAGTTTTTTTGCTCAATAGAGCTACTTGGTGACTGCTATAAAACATTTATTTGGGGGGGCATAATGAGTATGTAGTTGGGCAGTACAGTGATCAGGCTAGATTTTCTTTCTTTTGACAGAGCATTGTGCATTCAACTTTGTAGGTTATGAATTTCTGGAAAATGTTACTTCACAGTTGGTGTATTCTCTGAGGCCACTGCTCTGCTAGGAAAACTGCAAGTTTTTATGCTTTCGGTTGCATATGGAAGGCAGCCATGTTTATTTCAATACAGCAGGCCACATTAAAATGCAGTGAAGAAAAATTGTTTTGTCTTATTACTTTTACATTTGGCAAATCAAAATGGCCATGATAGGCTGTTCTGTTACTGCTGGCATGTTGGGTATTGTGTTCCTGTTGTGTTGCCTTATTTCCTCCCATATGCAGTACTTCTTGGAAAGTGTTCTGCACAAAGATTTGCACTGAAGTAACAAAGCCAGTTGAAATACACTTCAGACATTTTAATTTAGGCTTGTCCTAGATAAATTTCTATCATTTTCACCATTTGAAGAAGTCTTCTTAATTTTTAAGAAGATAATTAAGTTATCCCCGTAAAATATCATCACCATAAACTATCTTCCTGTTAAGTTTTCTCTGTTAACAACCAATTAGTATCTGTCACTTGGGTAGTATTTGTTCTTTTGAGGAAGTTCAGGTCCTGATATTGTCTCTAGTTTAATGAATTTGATTGCATGTTAGCTGAGAGGTGGAACATGGCATCATGGAACAGTGTGAATGGAGTTGTCACAGGTGTAATGACCTTCCTTGGTTTTCTGCTGCCCAGTGTTTCTTTCCATATGCCTAGTATGTGGGCACAGAAACGGTGACTCTCCCAGAGCCCTTCCTGAATCCCAGTTCCCTGTGGAGGAACTGAAGGAGCAGACTGTCTTTGAGTTCCAGCTGGTGAGCACTTGTGAGCTTCCTTTATTTTATATCTACACTGACATTTTTTATTATGGACAAAATGAGAGGTTATTAACAAGGTATTTTTCTGGCTGAAAGGAAAACAAATGCTCTTATCAGTGGTGAACTGTGTAAAGTTAACTGTCATGTGGTGCAACAGTATATATACTGCAACTCTAATGTCTCTCTGTTCCAAGTTGTGCATTTCAGTTGGAGATTTCATGATTATGATACTGTACAATGTTATGAACCAAAAAGAGTAAATTAGGCTAAGATACTTGGATGCCAGAGGATGGCGGGGAATACACAGTCATGTATTTGATTATTCTAATCAAATGGCAAGAAAATTTATTTTAGGTGGTTGCAGGTGGATGTTGTAATAGCCAGTATAGGTATATAGGTTTTGGAAAGGAAAGAGTTCCAGCTTGGTCTTGAAAGATGGCAGGGGAGAAGGGAAACCAGGAGCTTTATTAGAGCAGTCTGATCCTTAGTTAACTCAGAATTTGAACTTTTTATAATTTCGGAAGTGAAGTGGTGTTAATGATGATGCTAATTAAATGTGATAATTGCTAGAGAAAGTTGACTGTATTGCAAAATGGAGTATTCTTATTTCATCCTGTGTTAAATCTGTTTTTCAAGTCCGGCGTAGTTTTGAGCCCTTGCTGCTGTTCAAAGTGTCTTGGATTCAGCAGTTGGGAGATGGAAACAACTTACAAAAACATTAAAATGAGTCTTAGTGTGACAGAATCTCAAATCTGTAGTAGGCATTAAGTCAGTTTTGAATTGGTTCCCAGACCCTTGCTCTTTGTGGTTTCTGGTGATCTTCATGCATTAGTAAGGAAGATGTGATTTTTGTTGGAAAGACTTGGAGATAACTGTGATATTTTAACCTTGACTCTGACCTGCCCTATGACTTGTTCATTACTAGGGAAGACTCGTTCACACAGTTGCACCACTACGGTTTTATATAACTGTAGTGCTGATGCCCTTGTTGGCCAGCTTCCAGTTAGGAGTAGCTCTTTCCAGCTTTAACTGCTTTCAAAATAATGATTAAACTGAGGAAACTCACCGTGATTGTGCAGTAAACATTTCCATGGAGAGTTCTGAAACTGGAGTATTTATAACACGATATGAATTTCCCTATGGCACGTCAAAGATACATATTAGCAATTGCTAAATCTGAAAGTATGCTAATTAAGGAGTGTAAAAACAAGTCTTTGTTCCTCTTTCCTGAAGAAAGTGGAACTAGTAAGGAAGGTCTGACTGTAAGAGGAAAAGGTAAGAAGTGCCATGGGGAGCTGTCTCAAGGGTCTGTAGTATGCTGTCTACCTTACCAGGCCTGTTTCTGGGGTATGGACTAGTCTTAGTGATCCTGTTCTCATGATCTGCTTTGCCAGGCATGCAGCTGGGAGATACAGAGCTGATTGCAAGTCACAGCCACCTTAAAATGGCTTGGTATTGCTAATGGTGAAGCCTAGCATTCAAGTGAGGGGAACCCCCCTTGTTTTTAGAGGTAGACCTCTGCTTGTGGGTTGTTTTCTGGCCTTTTAAACATCTTCAACAACTTTCCCAGACAACCTGAGCTGGCACTGCTTGCTTGGCTGGATTGTCAGATTCCTGGATGACTGCTGTGCATGGATTTAACCACATACTAAAACCTTGCTGCCTCAGTATAAAAAGGTAATTTGGTAATATGGTTGTCATGTTTACATAGTCCTTAAGCCCTTAACTTGTATGAAGTGCCTAAAATTCTTTTTCTCCAGAGTATCATCTGCTTTGGTCTTGGAAGCTTTCCAACAGCAAACAGTTTAGTAGTCCTTTTGTATGCTCATTCCTGAAGTTTGGGTAGAGATCCAAACATGAAGTGGTATTATGTGTAAAACAGAATGGAGTGATGGTGAACCTGCACCTGTAATTACCCCGTGTAACTGTCCCAGGCATCACTGGTATGTATTTATGGCTGGCCCTGTAAATGCCCACATCGCTCGTCCTGGTGACCCGAGGCAGTCGGCATTGCTGGAGCAGCCATGATCAGTTTTTATGCAGCTGAGGCCAGCTCAGGTAGGACAGGATTCCTGATGGATGGAGCCTGTGAGTGGGCGGTCTGGGAGGACTGCAGCTCAGCGCCCAGAGGCCCCGGGGCCCCTTCTGAAGAAACTGCTGCATAGTCGGTGTTTCTCTATCAGGGCCAGCTGGAGGTGGGTGTGACTTGCTGCAGCTGCTCAGATACTCCTGCAGAGCGCTTGGTGACTCAGTACTGGGGCTGGGCACAGTGTGAAGTTGGGGGCATGCTGCTGAGCTGATAGACCATGTGGGGTTTGAAAGTCTGCACGGTGAATTTGAGGAGTTTGTTTATGGGTTGGATAGAATTGGCTTTACAATGTTTTGTTGATGTAATAGGTGTGTTGTTCGCTCTTTCTCATGCTTGGAAAATGCCTGTTAAATTATTACATTCACTGTGACGGTGTATTTAGGCCACTACAGTATTTAAAAATCACCACGTACATCTTGAGCACGCTGAACAAAATACAGTGTTACTGCATCCATGGTACGGGATAACAATAAATTAAATGCATTGGTGCTTTCTGATGTTTTGAAGGGACTGTTCAAACAAAGCCATCTCGTAAATTTTCATCTCATTTTTTCCTTGAAAAAGGGAGATGATTTTACCTCATAGCAGAAATTAATTAAAATATATCTGTATTGAACAACCTACAAAAATACATTAAGAAATTTTAATGATTTTTATCTCAGTAGAAGGCTATAGTAAATAAAAAAAGACTAAAAGAATGGCTAATACAAAAATATTAAACAGCTGTTTCACTCCATAGTCAGTGTCTAAAAAAAATTGAGACTGTTGGAGTAACTGAGGAGTACAGCCTTGTAGTTATGATGTACTACTAATATCTTGGGGAATCACATGCATCTAGAAATGTATTTTTTTGTTGTTGTTAGGCATGTGCATCACAAGTGTGTGATGGCTGTAAATATTGCTTTGACGAGCCTAACTTGCCCCCGTGCTGTCGTTCTGCCTCGCTCTGAGCATGCAAGATACTTCAGGTGTAGGACTATGGTCTAGCTTTTTTGAGTATGACACTTACTCTGTTTTCCTTTTATTTTTTTCCCTTATATCTTTACAGAGACTAACATACAGTTTTAGCCAAAACGGTGTAGGGAAAAGTTTTGAGGTAGTGCTAGTTCAGGTTGCAGTAACTCGTGTGTGTGCAAATTGATCTTTAACCTTTGTAGGGCACTAAACAGTTTGGTGATGGTGTACCTCTTTGCTTTTGTGATGGACTGTTTTTCTAACCTGCAGGGTTAAAGGTGGGGAGAAAGAAGTTTGAAATAGTAATTTTGTCAGTGCTTGTATAGTTAGAAGGCTCAGAAGACAGGATTTGCATGAGAATGGCTCTCATTCTGCACCATACTGTGTCATTTAGTAATGTTCTGTGTGTGTAGCTCTCGGATGACTTTAAAACAATGTTTTTTTTAATTACTCCATTCATTCCTGCCTATCAGTCCTTTACTGTTCTTTACTGTAATTGCCCATAAGATAAAGTCTTTGCCATTTTCAAATCACTTTGACTTCATATTTAGATTGCTATTCAACTTGTGAAGCAAATAGTACTTAATGTAGTACCCCTGGGTATTTAGAAATTTCTCAGTAGGGAAAGGGAAAATAAAGGCTGGGAGAGTGTTATATTTAGAAAATCTAGGGTTTTCCCTGAAATGCGTAAGAAATTATTTTTCCTAGTTTGGTGTGATTTATGTGAACATTTAAAACTTAGGAAAAAAAATCACATGAAGAACAATGGAAGAGTTTTTACTTAGAAATTTTAGAGAGCAGGAAATTTAAAAGAAGATTGCAGAGTTGAATGGATGTCCTTGTTTAATTGTAAATGGAACTGTTCAGGTGACTTAGGCATAAATACAGATCTAAAAGGTGTTGAGAATTACCTCCTTTCTCATTTCAACTATTCAGGTGTTTTCACATTGTTGCCTTGAACAGTAGTTGGTAGGGAGGCCAGAAGCAAGTGGCAGTGTGGGAAATGCTGCTTTTGGTATTCTAGATGTCAGTACCTTTATTGCAGAGACTGAGGTGTAGGAAAGTTTAGTCTGATCTGTATGCATAAACAGAAGTAATTACCTAGAACTAATTACAAGTAGTCTCAAAGCAAACCAGCAGTTTTAAAGAAACAGCACTGCTTCAGTAAACTTACAACCTGATTTTATGCATCTAACCATGTAGGCTGTTGATGAGCATATTTAAATTTTCTGATCTAATGTTGAGGAGAAAATGCCTGTTAATTTCTGAATTGGCATGTTAGGACTCTTCAAAGCATCAAAATTATAAAGGCTATTTGTTAGCTAGTAATGGAATAAAGTTTGAGAGTTAGACCAGTGAAAGGGCATACTGCGTTACTGTAATTAGAAAATCTAAGTGAGTTTTATGCTATGTGAAAAAGAAATGTGCATGTGATCTCTTGAAATACTTCTGCATCTGAACTATGCTGTGGTCCAGGCTATGGACAACTTGCTTTGTCTCCTTCCCTCTCCTTTCCCCTTCCATCTCTTTAGAATGCAGATGGTTGATTTCTTTGAGAGCATATATGGTGAGCAGTCTCTTTTCTTTCAGGGACCAGTTACTCTCCACAAGAAAATTCACACAACCACAGTGCTCTTCATAGTTCAAATTCACATTCTTCTAATCCCAGCAATAATCCAAGTAAAACTTCTGATGCAGTGAGTATTTGTTTGGTTTTCATCCATGTGTTGCCCCATTTATACACACCATATTTTCATAATTTTGTCTAAAACAGGCAGCATGTACATTGTGTGCTTGAGTTTTCCAACATCAGTCTTTATTTTGTGAACACTCTATAAGCCCAACCTGCAGTTGTTGTATGTTTCAAAACTGTTGTAACTGGTAATCATTAGAGCTTTGAGTTACCTGTCATTAATTTTAAAATACCAGGTTATTTAAATGACATAGATACAGAAATATTTTCCATGAACTTTGTGGTAAATCTAGAGCCGACAGTATGATTTTACTTACTCGAAATACATTGCATATTGTGAATTTTAGTCACTTCAGTATCGAAGTTTTAGTAGAGTGGTTGTTAAAAATTGCCTTAAAACAAAATTGGTAAATTTGTGATCTGTAGAAGAATTTTGGAAAGATAATAATTTTGAGGATGTTGTAAGGTGAAGGAGACTGATATTATCAGTACTGACATTACTGTATCCCAGTAAACGTAATACTAAATTTTGTTAAGGGGGTTGATGGGAAACTATTGCAGAATGCAGCAGGAGCATAGGGGTCACGTCTTGAAGCTGTTAATGAAATGGGCATTTAGCGATGGTGGAAAGCAGTGATATGGGTACATATAAGTTTGCCATGTAGTTTTAAAAACAGTGAAAGCTATTAACTTGGTATATTTTAAAAAGTCGTCTTTCATCCAGTGCTGTTTGTATTTTAAAGGCTTATGATTCTGCGGATGATTGGTCTGAACACATCAGCTCTTCAGGCAAAAAGTACTACTACAACTGCCGAACAGAAGTTTCACAATGGGAAAAACCAAAAGAGTGGCTGGAAAGGTATATGTTTGTGTTTGTTTTAATTGTATAAAGAACAAATATTCTTAAGCACATTTCAGAGCAGTTGAGCTTGTCTAATAGATTACTGCTGTAAAAGATTGTGGTCTAAATCTGCTGTGTTCCTACCCTTACCATGACCTCTGGCACCTCTTTTATCCCTTGACAATCCAGAGCCTGAGAGGGAAGTATGGTTGGTTTGTGTGGAGATGGTTTTTTGTTTGATTGGGGTTTTTTGCTGGTTTTTTGTTTGCTTGGTTGGGTGGGGTTTTTTGTTTTGTATTGGGGTTTTTTTTGTTTGTCTCTTGTTTTGTTTTGGGTTTTTTGTTTTGTTTTGCGGTGTCGATTTTTTTTATTTTTTTTTTTACAAGATTAGTGAGCTGAACTGGTATATTGAGGGCTTCAACAAGCACAGATGTAAGGAAGCAGTGGATAGAGTTTGCTAACCCCACCTATAGCAGCAAGCTCTTAACAGTTTAATTCATCTCATGTAACTTACAGAAACTCGTGTATTATTAGATAATGTAAGTTCTTAACCTAACTTTTGTTTTCTTTTCTTCAGAGAGCAGAGACAAAAAGAAGCAAGCAAAATGTCAGTTAACAGTTTTCCAAAAGATAGGGATTACAGAAGAGAGGTGATGCAGGCGACAGCTGCCAGTGGGTTTGCCAGTGGAAGTATGTGGTTTTTTACAGCAGTATATTCGTGTCTTGTTTGCATTACCGTTTTCTTTTCCAAACTTGAAAAAAAAAAATTCTAAATCCCTTTCCTTAGCTGTTTTTCTCACCTCTTTATATATAAAAGCCAAAGTAGAAAGCACAGTTAACTCTCCCAAATGTTGTTCCTTTAAATAACTTTCCTAGTGCAACACTTGCTTAATGCTGTTCGTGGTGGTCGTCCTTTTTGTGGCTTTTACTGCCGACTTTAATTATCTTGTAGTTACTTAACAACTTGCATAATCTGTAGTTTAGTTGGACTGTTGTGATCATTGAGACCTGCTAATGTCATATTCTGAGCTTAAAAATAAAGATTTCACATCTGAAACTAATAACCTAATTTAATGGATTTTGATATCAGAGTTTTTGGAGGCTTTTGTATGTTATTGAGAGCATATTTTTACCTCATCGGTACTCTTAGCAAAATCTTCCCTGGACTATAAATTTCTGTAACTTGGAGATATTTGTCTTGATACCTAGCTTTAATCTTTGTCAGTTTTCTTCTGGAAAATAGTTGTACTGTGAGATTCTGTCTGTATGCTGATGTAGTTTGGGTAAATTAGTAGCATAGTTCTCAGGGTAGTTTAAAAGTAGAAGCCGAAGTATTATTCTTCACCCACGCTCTTGGGATTTGGCAAGGTAAAGATGTATACAGGGCTGTTTTTCTGTGTACACTGAAACTTACTTCATGTGCTAAAATATACTGGATGCTACAAAAAGATAGCAGACATGCATAATGCAGTGAGTATTTGGTTTGTGGCAGGTGAAAATGTAAGAATCTATAAAAAAGAACTACTCTGTATTTGCTTGGTATGTCCACTGAGTACGTGTGACCAATGCAGATTAGTCACTCATTTAATATATATAAATGTCTTGAATTAACAGTAAGTAAATTTGTTGTAGTAGTACTCAAGTGGCATGAAAAAGAATTCTTTGAAGGCTAGAATGTGAAACTATTAAATTATATGTGATGTTCAGGGTTTTTGATGAACAAAAGAAAAAAGGCACAAATTATCTCTTCACACTAAATACAAGATGGAAATAATAGATCTTGATTTAGATTTTTTTAGGAGACTTCAAAAGTTAACTTCACTGTAACACTCATTAAAAGCAGCCTTTCATCAAAACACAGTGCTTAACCGGAACTCTAAATCAAGCAAAGGTCAGAGAAAATGCATTTTGTCAGTGAGTAGAATTAAATTTTGCCTTTTTTGATGCTGATCTACTTGAGGCTTTTTTTAATCATAAGAAGTTCAATCAGCTCTAGTTGTTGGTATGCAGCTGTATTAATCAGTCCCTGCAATCTTAGACTTGTTTCTAATTTAATCTTTTTTTTCTTATTGCAACGTTACTTGGGGAATCCTGAAAAAAAGTGGAAGACAAGCATTCCAGTGACACCAGCAGTATGCTCCCACAGAATATTTTATCTCAAACAAGCAGGCACAATGACAGAGACTACAGACTGCCAAGAGCAGAGACTCACAGTAGTTCTACTCCAGTACAGCATCCCATCAAACCAGTGGTTCATCCAACTGCTGCCCCAAGCACTGTTCCTCCTAGTCCATTTTCTCTACAATCTGATCACCAGCCAAAGAAATCCTTTGATGCTAATGGAGCATCTACTTTATCAAAACTGTCTACATCCACATCTTCCATCCCTGCACAGAAAACAGAGAGAAAAGGTATGTCTACTGAAATTCCCTCTAGTATTCGAGATTATGCATTGCATTACATTGGTTGTTCAAAGTACGCTAGTACTAGGGTTTAAAGATATTTTTCCTGTTTGGTTGTATGTTCTTAGAAACTGATTACTGTTTTGATGTGTTTATTTTCCCCGAAACCACATTTGCTATATCTTATACAACTTCAAATTGACACTGTGATATTTGCTATTTACTGGCTTATTCTGCAAATTAACATTTTAAATGATAATGTGGAAGATGTATTTTAGTAGAACGTATTTTAATTTTTGTCTTCTCTCTTGCTGTTCTGGATCCTTGCCATTTATTTGAGTTGTTACGTGGTTACACAATTTGAAAGTCATTTTGGACCATTAATGTTTTATGAACTGCTGTTACTGTTTGGAGTGTCAGTGTCAAACCTTTCAATCAACACAAGCACAATTCTTACAGAAAGTGAGAGTTTTCTACATGTTTGTAAGAGCTAATCTGTTTTGATCTGTATCTTGAGAAATATTGGATCTTCAGTTCTAAATCTGCTGATAGTTTGTGTTTCTGTTATCTGATAAATACCTGTTAGATACAGTTTGAGTCAAGCGAAGATCGGGACTTTACTGTTCATTGTTCGTGACCTTTCAAAAGTCTTTTAGCTAGCTTTACTTCATTATTAGGGAAGAAGAGTTAAAGAAGATTGTGAGAATGAGATGTGTGTCGTTAGTGATAGTGTGTTACTTTGGTGTAGTTCAGTTTTAGAGAGTGGTATGGAATTGTGTAAGAAAATTCTATTTTGAGGGCTTTGGGAGGGGGAAAAGTAATTTTTGATAGTTTTTGATATTTTAATTTAAAATATTGCATAATTAGTATGTAATTGAATTATTTTTTGGAAGATGGCTTGCTGCCCTGTTCATACTTGCAAGTTGGTCTAGTTAAATAGTGTCATTTTAAAAAGAAGACCAAAACAGACTCTGGTCTGACACTGGTGTTGTACTCTGTGTTTGTTTTCAAGTTTTCCACTTTTGTTTATTAAAGAGGTCCAGCTTTTACACAGACTTAAGTACATCTCACCACCCAAAATATTCAAACAATGTCATACGTTGACAAATACTGCAATGTAAGACAATTGTGCATGTAAAGAAATTTTTAAATGTTTTTTCTTGACACTTTGTGCAATTTTTACATAACCTGAGTCATGAATACTGGCTGTAAACTACAGAGGAACAGGTTATTTTCAGCAAGCCTTTTCCTGTTCAACACAGTAAAGCATGAAGTAAGTGTACTAGTTCATGCATGCTTCTTGTACTGAATGCAGTAGTTACCTGCTTCAGTTAAGCCTCTGTTTTCTGATTGCAGCTTGATCCACTTGTACACATTACAGTGGAAAACATCCATGTCAGGTGTTCTTTCCTTTAGTGTATCTACTCTATTTCCATTTCTGTATTTAAAATACACTTGAAAACTCTCTTATTACTATTCAGTACTGGCATGTTCTTGATTCCTGTTTGGTGGGTGATCAGATTTCATACTGGATATTCTTTCGCTGCTTTACTGCACATCTTTTTTAATTGAGCAACTGACTCTTACAGCAATTGAAGGAACTTCCCGTTCTCTCAACTGCTTCAAATGTTGGCAGAGAGTTCTAATATTTCTTGCGTAGAGCATTAATTTGAGAACATACAGCTGGGTATAATGGTGAAAACAATAACACAGGGCAGTCTTCACACTGTAAATCTTACTTTAGAATCCATATTACCATGGATTGTTCCATATTAAATAATTCAATGACTTTCTGTATTCTTAGGTAGGTATTTTTTAAATTTTATATGGGTTAAATAGATAGAATCTCTGCAATAATCATGCCTCATTGGTCTGTTTCATGGTGCTTGATTGTGAGCAAATATTGTACTTACTGAGCTTCAGAAAAGGGTGGATTACAGAAAGTTAGTTAGTAACTGAAGAATTAGAATAGGTGAACGTTAGGCTTGAAATTCTTACTCTAGAAAATGTGAGTTTTTACATGTTGCTTTACCTCTTGTACAGAAACAGAAGAATTCAGTGCAGGTTCTGTCATGATAAAAGATCATAAAAGAGTACATTCAGTTGACTTTCCTTTTTCTTTTTTTGGGGAATGTCAGACTGTCTTTTGAAGGAAATTAAACCAGTAAATGTTCTGTAGCATTTTGCATATTTAAATTTAAAGAAGGGAAGAAGCAGTGTTTTGGATGATTTACTGTTACTCATTCTCTCAAAGGTGACTATGAAGCTGCAGTACTAGAGGTATGCAGTTTATAAAGTATTTTTGTAGCTGCTATACAAGTTGAAAATGCAATAATTGTCCTGAGACACTTGGTTCAAACAATCTTCTAAAAGTGTCTTTGCAAAACTGAAAAATAGTTTGAGAGTTTTGTGTTTACACTAGTAAAGCAAATAGCCTTTGATATTTTTTTTTTTTTTCTGTTCGGTGACTATGTCATCCTTCTCTCTTTCTAAAAAGAGGTAAAGCTGTACTTTTTTGCCTATAAAAATAGGTTGGTCCAAATGACTGAATAATGTGTGCAGTAGTCCTTCCTTAAATGAATTCTTGCTTCTTGTGAATGTGTTGCTGGCTGCCTTATGCCAGCATATATGTACCACTGTTTTAATAGTTCTGATTTCAGTGTGTATTTTTAATGCAGTAATAGTTTTGAACAGCAGAACAACAAAAAAAGACAAAACCCAACAAAAATGCTTTTTTCAGCTCAATCTCTTTTGCTGCAGGGGTATGTTGTAGTCCCACAAGGAGATTGAATAAAATCCCTGGCTGAACTATAGCTCAGCTGTTAGCAGTAGTCCTCTGCCCTCAATGGCTGGCAGTAGTGGAGAGTTCCTGGGGAACTATTTGACCTCTACCCTTTGGTTTGAATGTTCCAGTCAGAATCTGCTGCTTCTGTTTGTGCTCACTGTGAGTGCTTTATGCAGGTAAAGTGTGGGGTTGCTTTTCCTACTTTCTGGCTGCTTTATCTGTAGGGCACATCACATTTTCCTATTTCTAATTCAGAATGAAATGTTGTATTGTCCATATCTTAACAGTGTGTCTGTCTGTAGGATACTGCTTCTCACACCTTTCCTCCAAGTCCCATCAGGCAGCACTTTTGTTTCTAGTGCAGCAGTACTCTAAAATTTTTATGAGAACACAGCAAATTGGCCAGTGCAATGCTGGGTGGGTTGTGACTCTGGTGCTTCTTTTCCTTTTCTCCCCCCTGTGGTTTTGTTGTAACACTCACTAGTCTTTAGTGGTCAGTTATTAACATTGCTTCTGGTATTGTTGCATCTTCTTTGGCTGAGTTTTGCAGTTTCAAGTATATTACTCAATTCGTATGTTGGTTAGAAAAAGTTACAATGTGAGACTGTTAGAAGTTTCTTCCAGTAGTTTATACTTGTTTGCTGAATGTTGCTGTTACATTTATTTTGACAGCAGAGGTAAAATACAAAAAATTCAGTTTTAAGACTGGAGTAATCCAAATGTGAGAAATAGGGAATTTTTTGTATTTTAGATAATTTGAGTATTTTTGAGAACCTAGTTGCTATTGTTACTATAGTTTCATTTGGTCAGATGTGTTTACAGAATGCATTGCTTTTAAATATTTATGTGTTTTTGTTGTGGCTTAAGGTCCTTAGTAGATCGGAACTGAACTATGTAAAACAGATAAATGTGACTACAAGTGCTCAGAGAACTTAGCTGGTGAACTGTATACTCCAGGTGCTTCAGCACAGAAAATGTGTTATGTTTTTAGTATCAGCAGAAAACAAAGCAGTTCTGTTAGCTGTTCTGGGTAGTAGTTTTTTAATCAGGGAAACAGAGATGAGGTTTATAGGGCAATAAGATACAAATTTCTGAAAACTTTGTAATGCAGTTTTCCTTCAACAGAGAGCACACTGTGAGAGCACACGTGCCCTCTTGCTAGCAGTGCAAAGGTAACAGCTCAGGCTCACAATAGAGTGGTAGAGTAAAATTGTAGGGTTGAATCCAAAGGACTTCGAACGCATTTGTTTTGTTTTAAATGGGGTAAAAATTACATCACTAGTAAAAGCTATTGGAGCACTCAAAGGGTCATTTTAATAATTTAGGAATCATCTAGTCAACAATAGTGGGTATTTTTCAAGTCATTAAAAATAAATCTTTGTTGAAATAAATCAGAATAAGAGCAAGCTAATGTATAGCATTAATTTAAAGTTAGTTGTGCAGGGAGTACTCATATGTTAGCTGTCAGAACGAGGACTGTGAAGGAAAGTCCTTCATTTGCAAAGAAAGCATTTCCCGGTTTTGTTCTTTTTTCCCCATCCACTTCTCTGTCACGCTAACATGCCTGATGAGCTCAGCACACCCTGGTTAAGAGGAGAGTAGATAAGTTACAGGTGCTCACAGGACTCCAGCAGACACAGCAGGGTGGCAGAGGCACAGCAGAGGTGTGGGACTGTCAGTGTCAAACCTCTTCGTTGAAGCAGAGTAGCTGAACAGTCAGAAGGCTTTGATTTCCACCCCCTTGCATTCAAGCTTGTAGGCTCAGGGTTGCCTTTCAGAATGTCCGTCCTGGCGGATCAGCTGTTTGCTTAGGAGCAAGGATTCTTGTCATAAGGGGCAGAGATTGGTGATGGCAAGATTCAGTAGCGTGTTTATGTACTGATTCAAACTGAGAAGCTAAGGGTGCTTAGAGAAAAACAAAGAGCATTGTGGCATGACTGCTGAAAGTGATCTGTTATTTTTTTTTTCTGAAAGGATTGTTTGGCCATGTTATTAAAAAATTCCCACTGCTTGGAAGCATCATACCAGAATGTTTCCACTCGGACTTGACCTGGCGTTTCTACTGCAAAAACGTCAACAAACCTCTTTGCAAAACTTACAACAAACGTGCACCTTGTGCCATACAGGTTCTTGTCATGTGAAATCCTGACTGATAACTTGGATTTCTTTCCTTTTTGTCCAAGAGATGTGATTGTGAGTCATACTCCCAGCAGAGAAGGTTATGAATAGAAAGCTCTTCCCTAATCATTGTGGTCTTCAAAAATTATTTTCATTATAAAAAGGTTTTTTCCTACTTCATTTTAATGTTAAACCAAATAATAGTTCTTCCCATTAAGTTAATCTCCACATCTAATGGTGTTTCTTTTTGCCATCCAATTACTTTGTTTTCCTCCTTTTTTTTTTGTTTTGGATGGCTTTATTTCTTGGTCTTTTTTTCTCCACATGATTAAAGTTGATGGTCCAGAAAGTTGTTTAGTTCTATAATATGGTTCTGTATGTAGATTGCATCTAATAAACTTGTTTGCTTAACTGTCAGAAAGCATACTGTATTTTCACGTTATTGCAGCAAAGTGAATGGATTTTTTTGGAAGCATTTTAAAAGCTCCAGATATTGAGACTTTATTGTGCATAGCTTATAATGGAAAAATTGATGCAAAGTCATATTTTTAAAATCACAACAAGTAATTTAAAAAATAATCTAATTTTCTTTTTTTTTTTTTTTTAGTTAGATATAACAAATTTTATTTAATGAGGTTTTTAAAACTTGAAGAGATGTCAGCACGCTATGTTCTAGTTTTGGTTTTTATTTAATTTTTTTATTATTATTTAGAAAGCTTTCCTTGGGACTTCCATGATAAAAGCTGAAGTTTTAGGTGAGGTTAAAGAGTCATTTGCATAGCATTTGTTTTGAAATTGGTGTTGACAATGAAGAGGCTGCAGACTTGCCCTGTTCCACTTCTTCAGCCATAATCTATGCTGGAAGGCCTGCAAAAGTCTTAAGTTGTAATGAAAATTTTTTTCATAAGACATGGACTAATTCGCATTTTCTCTTGGTAAAATTCCAGTTGTCATTTCAAAATTAGTCTGATGCTTAATGATTCAGGTTAGGTTTATGAATGACTGGCGTATAATCCAAATCCTTATTTTGCAATAATAGTGTAGATTGCGTGTTAAAGAACATGAATTGATGTTGACACAGGTGTGGGGACCAGTGGATTAGAGCTGTAAAACTACAGAATTCAGATTTGTGAAGATGTTTAACTTTTCTCAGCATGCTATGTTCATCTTGACTGTGTTTCACGATGTTTGAGGGCTTCAAGTGCCCTTAAGAACTACAGGATTGTATTATTAATAAGCATTTTTAAAAACTAATAAATTAGAAAATAATGTTGAGATGTTGGAAAGTAAACTTAGTTCTGTGGCAAAATAAACAATGAAACAGTCAAAGCAGATCAGAAAAAGGGAATTAGGGAGGAAAAGAAGGGAGTGAGGAGTTTCTGCTTCTATTTGTGGAAAAAGCAGGGGAAATGCACACACTCCAGTGAGTGATATCTGAGGGTTTTTTTCAGACGAATATTTCATCTTGAGGAGGTCTGACTAGTTATATTAACTTCAAAAGGCAAAACTTGCAGGCTCTGTATAGCATCATAAATTAAATCAGGTTTTAACCTTTGTAGTTACGTTACACAAAAATGGATGCTTGGAGGCTTTGTTTTATTGGCAGTATTTCTAGGATTTGGTATCCTCTCTGTGAGCCATGAAGTAAGATATATGGGTTTAAATTAAGGTAAAGAAAGTTGTGATTATATAGAACTAATTTGTAGTCTGTATTTTTAGCATGTGTGTTTCCATCACAAAGGAGTTTCCCTCTGTGGAGAAGAGGTAAAGATTACGGGTTGAGATTAGAACAATTTATTGGAAACAGCAGTGAAATAAGAAATGAACAGTAAAAGCAACAATATTATTAGAAGGGTACGCAAGACCAGGTGAACAATTCGCATGTGAACAAAAGCTCACGACGGGGGGGAACCGCAATATGGGAACTGCTGCCATCTTCCCCGACTGGAGCAAGACTCCATTCCACAACCCTGGCAGTGAAGTGAGGTGGTACAAAATAACTGCCCCCTCCTGGCTGCTGCAGAAATTAGCCCTGTCCTGGTCAGAACCAGGATTTTATCCACTCTTTATTCTTCACCATCTACATGGTGCCCAGATCCTACGCCTTCCAACTGGTGTGCTCCCGGCTAATTGCAAGCTGTATCAGGAGCTCATGATGGGTGTATCTGAAGCAGTCCATACTCACTGTCCATGGTAGTTACAGCATACAGTGACAGTGTCATTCAGCAGCCAGTGCTTTAAAATTTGGTATTACAGACTGTTCTCACATAAAAATCAAATCCCCTTGAGTTACACATAGTGTTTCCCCATCCCTCTGCATTACCAACCAAGTGCACCCAGGTCCTTGTGCAAAAACATGGATGGCTTTGCCTACCATATGAATGGCTTTTGCCTTTGCTTGAGGAAGGACTAATCCAAACTGTCTTCCCTAACACATTCTTCATATGCACCACGAGGACTTAACCTCCATATATCATAGAAGGGGATTTTGTTCGGACAGGGCCAGCTCATTTGGTAGAGCCTCTGGTGTTAACTTAACTAGGTGGCCTTCACTAAATGTGTCTCCCAGTGTTTGATGGTCATACCACTCACTGCTTTGAATGTGGTTTTTAGCAGTCCGTTGCAGTATTCACGCATGGGCAAGGACTCCACAACATGGTGGAAAAGGTGCAAAGAACTTTATTGCGTATCTGAAATTCCCTTAAATACCAATAGAAAGACAGGAAATCACCTCATATAAACAGGAAAGATGTTCACCTCAGTGTTCCCCAATCACCTGGAATATTTCCCAGACATTGCCTATTATGGTAAAAGGTAAACAATACCTTACAAGGTCAGAAACTGCAATTATCACATCTCATAGGGCTGACACTGTCCAGAAACCCACAATCCTCTCTCAGCCCATCCCTGGTGACCTGGCTGTAATCCCAGGATCACCTCCAGGTCTGAGAACGAGGCTCTCTCTTTGGCCGACAAGGCCTAATCTCTCTTCCAGCACACAGTGTAGCCCAACAGTCCGTTGCACAGTTCAATTTTCCCAGAGGCTGGTGCGTGATAGGGAGTATGATACACCCACTCACTACTGTGGCCCAGGTGTCTATGAGGCTGTTTGTAAAATGAGTCCCATTGTCTGATTCAGTTCTTTCAGGGTGCCATGTCGCTACAGGACTTGCTTTTTAAGGCCCAGGGTGGTGTTCCGGGCAGTGGTGTGAGGCATAGGGTATGTCTCCAGCCATCCAGGGGTTGTTCCCATCATTGTAAGCATATAGAGCTTGCCATGGCAGGTTTGTGGAAGTGTGATATAATCAATCTGCCAGGCTTCCCCATACTTACTTTTGACCATCATCGACTGTACAACAGAGGCTTTACCTGCTTGGTCTGTGTGATTGCAGTGCATGTTTCACAATTGTGGATAACCTGTAAGATACTGTCCAGGGTTAAATCCACCCCTCATTCATGAGCCTATCAGTATGTTGCATCTCTTTACTGATGATGGGAGGCATCATGAGCCCACTGAGTTGGAAATAATTCACCTTTATATTGCCAGTTCAGATGCATCTGAGACGCTTTAATCTTGGCAGCTCAGTCTGCCTGTCTGTTGTTGCAGTGTTCTTCAGTAGCCCAGTTCTTGGGTACAGGGAGCATCTGCATGACAGACTTTCACAGTAAACTTCTCTACCCGGGTAGTGATGTGTTGCCACAGTACAGCAGCCCAGATAGTTTTCCCTCTGTGCTGCCAGTTGGTCTTTCTCCATCAGTCCAGCCACCCCCACAGAGCATTTGCTACCGTCCATGACTCACTGTAGAAGTAGAGTGTTGGCCATTTTGTCTCATTCAGTGATACCTAAAGCCAGCTGGATGGCTTTCAGATCCACCTTGTCCCTCAATAGCTTCTGTGGCTTGCCTCATAGGACTCAATACAACATACTTGATGTGACCCTACAGTACAGCAGGAAGCATCAGTGAAGAGACTATCGCTTTTTGTTTTTTGGTAGCTGATTATATGGTATGGTCTCTTCAGCATGTCACCTTTTCTACCTCCTCTGATGATGATAGTTGAAAATTTTCACCTTTGGGCCAGTTTGTGATGAATTCCAAGATCCAAGGGCATTTGGGGTTTCCTGTTTTAATTTGCTGTGTTACTGGCATGACCCACTTGCTCCACATAGCATCACTGGCATAATGTGTGGAAGGGACTTCCCCCTGGCATCCAGCCCAGCAGTGACAGTCAGGATGCCAGGAGTAGCTGTACTTTGGTGCCAATCACTTCTGAAGCAGCTCAAACCCCTTCATAAGTTGCCAGTATCACTTTTTCAGTTGGGATGTAGCAGGCCTTGGATCTTTTGTATCCCGACTCTAGAACTCCAGGGCGTGTCCTTGAGTTTCCCCAGGTACTTTTTACCAGAGACTTCAGGAAGGACCATTCTCCCTGACTGCAGTGTAGAGCACAGTTTTCTCATGTTGTTCTGTGTTGACTGGCCCAAGGGCTACTGCATGATCCTGTTTATTTTGTTCAAAAGCTTGTGCAGGACCCCACTTGAAATCATTCTTCCACGTCATATAGACATAGTGGCCTGACAGTCTGACTGTAATCTGGAATATGCATTCTCCAAAAACCCATAACACCTAGGAAAGCTTGTGCTTCCTGTTTGCTCATTGGTGGGGGACACCGCTGCTATTTTGTTGACCACATCCTTTGGAATCTGATGATATCTATCATGCCACTTTACTCCTAAAAAGTGAATTTCCTAGGCAGGTCCTTTCACCTTACTTTGCTTTATGGCAAAATTTGCCTTCTGGAGGATTTAGATTATCTTCTCCCTTTTCTCAAAAACTTCCTCTGCTGTGTTCCCACATACAGTGATGTCATCAATATACTGCAGGTGTTCTGGAGCCTCACCCTTTTCCAGAGCATTCTAGATCAGTCCATGGCAAATAGTGGAGCTGCGTTTGCACCCTTGGGACAGTCAGTTCCAAGTATACTGCACGTTCCTCAGGTGAGAGCAAACTGTGGCCTGCGCTCTCCTGCCAAAGGAATGGAGGAGAACGTATTGGCAATGTTAATGGTGGCGCCACTTCCCTGCCTTGGACTCCAGTTCATACTGAAGTTCAAGCGTGTCTGGCACAGCAGCACTCAGTGATGGCGTGACTTCTTTCAGGCCACGACAGGCCACTGTCAGTCTCCACTCTCCACTGGACTTACACACTGGCCATATGGACCTTTAAAGTGTGAGTGAGTCTTGCTGACATTCCCTGGCTCTCTGGTTCACAGATCATCTCATGGATGGGGGTCACAGAGTCCCAGTTGATGTGGTATTGTTGACGGTGACCGTTGTGGTAGCAATTGGTACTGTCGTTCTTCAGCTCTCAGCAATCCCAGTACACAAAGGTCCTCTGACAGACCAGGCAAGGTATTCAGCTATCTAATTTCCTCTGTCTCCAGAACATCTATCCCAAATGCCCAACAATGCCCTTTTGGGTCCTTGAAATACCCTCTGCTGAAGTAATCTGTGCCAAGGATGCGTGGTGCTTCTGGGTTAGTCACAATGGGGTAGTTTTGCCATTTATTGCCAGTCAGATTCACTTCAGCTTTCAGTACAGTCAGCTGTTGGGATCCCCGTGTCACCCCCTAAATACAGATGGGGTTCTGCCCTTACATATCTTGATGGCATCAGGGTACATTGTGTGCTGGTGTCAACTAAAGCCTTATACTCTTGTAGGTCTGATGTGCCAGGCCATTGGATCCAGAGAGTCCAATGGATCTGGTTGTCTCTTTCCCCCATCTGGCTGGGGGCAGGGCCCCTTTAGTGCTGGTCGTGGTTCTCATTGCTCATTCCTTGTATATACGAACTGGAGGTCCCTTCTAGAGGGTCAGAAGTAACATCAGCTCATCTGAGGACTTGCCACTGAAAACTGGAGTGGCGTTTATCCTTGAAGAATCTCCTGTGGTGGTTGTTCTTCCGTTGAGCTCACATACCCATACTGCTAGGGCAGAGGTGGATTTTCCTCCCCACTTCCTCATGTCCTCTCTTCTGCTCACAGGAAAAACACAGGTTACCTTGTTGTGTGTATCTTCTTTCTTGAGCAGGGGGTTGCTTGCTCTCAATAGCAGAGACTCTGGTCTGTACTGGCAGGGCATGGGATGTTTCCTCACTGATTTTCAAGTCTGTCCACAGTCTTGGACAATCTTCACAGCCAAGATGCAGGTTAAGATGATCTTCATATTGCTGGAGTTGGGTAGTCACACAGAGCACTGCTTGTTCTTCTCCTTTCATTGACATTATTGCCAATGAGTTGGTGTATGACAATGGCACGCTCTGTACAAATTTCTGCCACATGGATTATGTGCACTAGACCTGATCTGAATCTGCAGGAGACTGCTTGTTACTTGAATCTCTGTAGATTACTTCCAGTACATCTGATTCAGGTACTGGTTACCTTTTTTTCCATGGCATTCTACCTGCTGGGGTGCACTACTGGATTGTCCTTGAGAGGCTATCTTCTTCCTGCATGATAGGAGTCACCTCCAGAGGCTGACAGTTTGTCTTCTTCCCAATCCCCTTGTCAATGCCCATGTCCCAGGACAGGGGTCCCAGTGCTTGGCTTCACTACCATCTAATTTCATATCATGAGCTATGATACCCCAGCGTTGGAGCAGTCAGGTTGCCAGGGGCTCCTTTGACTGGCAGCTGAAATCTTTCTGCGTATCTCACGGCTCACTCAGGGATAGGAATTGGGTGGTTATCTTTGTCCTTCCTTCTTCCTGCTGTTGTGAGAGTTCTACTTCCTCTTCGTCCCTCGCTAAGTGAACTGATTTGATCTTGGATTTCTTCTTCTGTATAGGGGCGACTGCTACTGGAACGGGTTGTTCCGCTGGTTCGGCTGCTGTTTGAGTGGTCTCAGTGCCTGTTGGTCTGTTTTCCTCCTGTTCTTCCTGAGGGACTGTCTGCTATTGAACTGTGTCTGGTAGAGAGTAGCCATGGCCTAACTCACTGTAGTAATTTGCTCCTCTCTGGAGTTGCCACAGCATTCTCCTTGAAAATACTCTGTTGCTTTATCAGGATCCTGTAGTTGTTCAGGGGTGAACTTCCAAACCATTGAAGCAGAGAATTTCCCCCCAAACTGGCCCATTTTCTCCCACATTCCATGCAACTCATGACAATTGACCCATGGGACAGACCTTCCTAGAAATCTCTCTCCTGACTCTAAACGTAGTGTGGGCCACACTGGCTATAAACATGGTATAGACTGTCCTTAAGAGACATAGCAACAAGACTATGCATTTCTTAACAGCCAGAAGAAATCCAAAATTCTCAAAAGCTTTTTTAACAGGACTGAAAGAGGCAAAGGGCATAAAAAGCTGGGGAAAATCATCTGTCCCTGTTCCCCACAGACTAGGTATGATGTAATGGACTCCCAAAGGTAGACCCCAAGGGAACGGTAAAAGAGCATTTACTGAACACACATCCCAGATGACCCTTGCTGCCCTTCGTGTTATCATGTCATAAACTGGTCTCCCACAGCACAGCAGCACAGCAGTCCTGATCCCTCTCCTCTCCCTGCTCTGAAAAAGAACACCATGGTGAGCACACAGGGCATACACAGGAATATATACAAGGTTAGGTGCCACAACCATGTGAATGGACTATACACCATTGTGACCACTGACTCCCTGCCTAGTACAAGAAATGCTGAAATTAAGTTTGTTTCAAACTACTCTGGTCAGATCTAATTATCTCAACCCTTTATACCCCATTGGGTGCCAAATAAGGCTATTGAGGTTTATGATTGGTGCTTCCCAATTTAGTGTTCCTGCTGTGAAACACTCCAAACCACACACTGTTCATTCACTGCTCCCTCCCTCTCCTCTGTGGTAGGCTGGAGAGGAGAACTGGAGACACAAAAGGAAAAGATTACAAGTAGAGATAAGAAAAATATACTGGAAACAGCAATGAAATAAGAAATGAACAGTAGCAGCAACAATATTGATAAAATGGTGTACAAGAGAGATGGTTCACACACAAAAAATAAGCTCACCGTGTGGGAACCTGCAGTGTGTGAACCACTACCATTCTACCCCGACTGGAAAACAACTCCCTTCCCCTTGCCCCTAGCAGTGAAGTGAAGTGGTATGGAATAACCAACCCTTACAGCCCTCCAAAAATTAACCCTATCCTGGCCAGAACCAGCACAGCTACTTAATACAAACAAGAAATACTTGAATTTCTACCAATATTTTTGCAGGCGTTCTTTTGGGCAGAAACAGGTTTATAGCTTGTGTTTCAGTAATAATAACTTAAATTAGGTAATTTGTGTGATGTAGTGATGCTCTGAACAGTCTTTTTACTCTGCATCGTCTATGGTGTTAAGTAACAGTTCTAATATGATGTAGATGTACATGTAGGTGGTATAGAGATGTATTCTTCTATAACATTTAGTGTTTTGTTTTTGAGTTGTTAAACATCTCAGAAGATTGGATGTTAGCATTAGGCACTATCTTTGCTTTGTATCCTTTCTCTGGGTTTAATTGGGTGATTGTACAAACATTCCTTTCACAGATACATTTTAACAAATATTTAAAATACCTGCAATAATACAGCTATGAAATAGTGTCTCCATATTGTCTGAAAGAAGTAACTTGACTATATTGTGTCGATGGAATTCAGTGTGCATTTTTATAGCATAAAAACTCAAAACTAAAGTAGTTTTACAGACCTCATGGAATTCAGTGGGCTTGAGTGACAAGCCTTGAGTTCTGTTATTCAAGAAATAAGTGAATACCCAGGATTGGGTGGGTATAAGGTTTGTTTTAACTGCATTGTTAGCTTGAGTTTGCCTTTGATTCAGTGTGTTTTCTGTTCAGAACTGCAGCGTGGGTGAAAAGCACTTCCAGCTGTTTGGTATGGTGGTGTGGTTTGAGGGTCAGGTATTTGCTTACTTGAATAAATAATACAGTAGTGAGTTGCTTTTTTACTTAAAATAACTTCCTATTTGACTGCGAAGACAAGCCTAGGTACATTAAACGTGTTTTGAAATTAGTGCTGGCAGTTGCTCAGCATTTTTTTTTCGTTTTGAAATGAGGGTCTTTTGTTGTTTGGGAGTTTTTTAATCGTTGTTTTTCTGGTAAGGTTCTCAAAACTGTAGGGTAGCAGGCTTGTACACATGAGTACTAACATGTCCCATTGTGCTTATTTCCCTTGCTTTTGTCTGCCAGTGTATCTTGATCTTATTTGGACTGTGACAGATCCAAATTAAAATTAAACGTCACATTTTTTTGTTTAGTATGGTAAGATTCTTGTTTGTTAGATGTGTCTTGACCTGCAGTTGTCTTAACGTTTACTTTGAACACTAAAACATAAGATTTTATGTGCAATATTTTATCATAAAAGCTTTTACTAATGGCTTACTGTTTTAATGGGAGCTAATACCTAATCAGCTGTCCTAGTTCACATGTTACTGAAAACCATGCAGAAATTTTGTAACTGGTTTTTCTTTTTTTCCTCTATCTTCAATATTTGTAACCCTTTTTGTCCCTTTTTAAGTTGTTCTTATGAAAGCTCCTGGCTAAATGACCGGGTCCCTTCACAGATACATTGCAACCAACCCTGAGAACACTGTAACTAGATATGGCCACATCTTTTTCAGAAGTTCACCTGAAACTCCGAAATATGTCTTTGTGTTCAGGCTGTTGCATCCTTGGAAGCCTTCAAATTTGGATTCTTCAGCATTTTTTTTCTGGTTCAGATTTCTCAGCTACTTGTCTGGAAAAAGTTTTTTGGAGTATTTGTGACCTTTATAAGCTATTTATATTGTAATAGCATGGAAGTAGAAATCCTCTTCCCAGTGAGATTAGAAATCTCAGTGAAAAGATTTACACGTCGTTACTCACTTCTATAATTTTTTATGATTATTTTTTTAGGGTTCTTCTCCAAATTGGTCTTGGAAGTTGCAGTTAAGGTTATTGGAATACAAAAGCTGTTAGAAATTCTGTAACATTTTATTCTTATGTAGTAAAACAAAGCAAGACCTTTTCACTTCTTTACTAATAAAGTCAGCATCATCTTACTTTGACCATCTCTCCAAAGAAAAAAAACCAAGCTCACCCTTAAAGTAAAAGGACTTCCCAGCCCGTTCTCCCAGTTAATTTCGATTTTTGCCAGAAATGTAGAATATCCAGGTTGACCTCTGCCTGGTTTGAGATGGGTTTAAAATCCAGGTCTTCATTACTATGGGCAAACATCCTGCATGAGGTCTTGGATCCATAGTTTTACGCCCTGCATCCAGCTTCTTTGGTGCTATAGAGGCATTAATCTTGGCTGAGTTGGGGCAGGGGTCTCTGAGAGTTTAATGAGGGTGAGAGAAGGGGGAGCTAAGATTGAAATATAATGGTCCAGGTTTCTTAAAGGAAGGATATTTGAAGTGACTGATGGTACACGTGTAGTAGGTTGAAATACTTTCATTGCAGAAATTTCTGACAGTATTGGAATGGAGGAGCAACTTTCTGTTAAGTGGAAGTCAAATTTAAAAATAATTTAATAACTCATAATAATCAGAACAAATTGCCATACAGTATAACTGAATTTAGGTACTCTGTATTTATGTGGATAATAAGTGCTAGTATTTCCTAAAATGGTATTAATAAAATAAAGTATATAGGTCTTAATGTTTCAGGAGAATCTGACAAGTTAAAAATCAATTATGGGCAGATAAATTTTGGGATATTTTTCCCCTCTGCTGTGAGGATGTTAACAGGACTGTTTTTACATTTCTAGTACAGCTCATTATCCTTTCTAAATCCTCAGCAGTGTAGCTGGATTTTGTATGACAGACTTAACATTTTGTGGCTTCTTGTACTGGTCTCTTCATATATGAAGCATGGCTTATACCCTCCCCTCAAATTTGATACAGTAGCCTATATGTGAAATCCATGGGCTATAAGCTTTTTGTTCATAGTATATTTTCTAAAGAAAGATTGAAATCATAAGTGAAAATGTAGAATGTGAGTATAGGCACAGTAAAAGAAAAGATCAGTAAGGAATTTTTGGCCCACATTGGTAGTAAAAGCTAAGGAAAAAAATGTCCCATTTTTAATACTGGCTGCTTTTCATCCGGTATCTTGAAGTGGAAAAGTTGCGTGTGTGTGCTCCTAATAAATATTAGGTTCAATAGTGTAAATTGCATTAGAAATCAGCTATCTTCAGTTTTTGTTCCATTAATGTTGTGGGTTTTTTCCTAAAAACGGTAGTTAGGCATTTGATCTTCAGAATTTAGTATGAGTATTGTACTAGTGAGTTGTCAGGTTATACTGGGGAAAATGAAAAACACTCTCTGTCTTCTGTTCAGAGTCTGCATCTGTGGACAAGTCTGTATCCCATTCTTGCACAACTCCTTCTACATCTTCTGCTTCTGGACTGAATCCAACTTCTGCGCCTGCTTCATCTGCTCCTACAGTTCCTGTTTCACCTGTCCCACAATCACCAATTCCTCCATTACTTCAGGACCCAAATCTCCTTCGACAGCTGCTGCCTGCTCTGCAAGCCACCTTGCAGCTTAATAATTCTAGCGTAGATATATCCAAAATCAATGAAGGTAAGGATTCTTTAAAGTTCATGTAATCTCACATTTACATACGTTATTATATTATTGGATACCAGGCTGTAGTAAATGAAAGTCTTATTTTAAATGAAAAGTGAATAAATGAATCCCTAGGTAAAGTGGGATTTTTGTGGGTTTTTTTTTCCGTTAAACCTTCTCACCCTTTAAGGTTTTCAAATTAGTAACTGTTGATGTACATGAGCAGTCTAATTGAGACTGGTTACTGAATCGCTGTATCAGCATTTGTCTGTTGCACAAAATTTCGTTGGAGCTCTTTGTTCTTTTGTTTCGTGCACTGTTCTTTGTTTTCTGTAGTTTGCACTGCTGTTCTATTAACGTGTGTTTGCAAATACTGAAACTTCTAGGGATTCTTAAATCTTGTTGCCTAACAACTTTTTTCTTTAGCATAACAAATTAGCCTCTCTGAATAACGGTAACATGTCGTAACTTTGCTAGCCAGTTAAATTTTGTACATGTAATCGGTATTTCCCTTAGGTTTTTGTCACATAAACTCACTTCTAACAAACTAAGCTTATCACTTACCTATAGTGCCTTTTGCTGCAAGAACAGGTAGAGTTGATGCATTTTGAATGCAGTTTTATCTAATGTGTCTGCATTTGGCAGGTTGCTGATAAAGTGGTGTAGGAGTTTTTGTTTGCTTCTTGTGCACAGATCACTGATTTCAATAGGAAGTAAAACATTTACATGTACTGCTGAGTTAATTATCTTTAACACTCTGAAAGTGCTAATCACTTAAGTGAAAATATGTGCAAAATATTCTGTACCTGTCAATTATTTATCAGAAAAAGCAGTCAGTTGCTTCCTTTTAATCAGCAAATATTCTATCTTCATTCAGTACTGATAGGTGAGTAGGTCACTGGTTTCTTTTTCCTGTGCAGGGAGAAGCCTTTAAAACTGTAGTGCACTAGGTTGGACTAAAAAAGGAGCGTTATGGTTGTTTGTGTTGAAATATGAAAGGTCCAGTCAACTCCAATTGTATTTTATTAAAAAGTTGCCCAGTGAAATTTCTAGTAATTTTCTCTTGCCGTATCTGAGCAGCAGCTGTGTATGTCTTGGAACGAGAGTGTTCAGAATTGTCTGATGGCATCAGGGCCTGGCTGTGTCCCCATGGGCAGAGTGACTTCTCTGCAGGGCTTCCCTTGCTGTGCACATGATTCAGAGTTATTCTGTGCTTGTGCTGGTGGGTCAGTTTTTTCAGGAGTGTGCGTGAGTGGAGTGTATGTTCAGGAAGTATCCCACAGAGGCTGCAGACCTTTTTGGAAAGGTTAGTTCAGAAGCTCATAGTTCAGGGTCTCGTCATCTCATACAACAAGATGCTCTTCCTGTATTGTGCAGTTCTTAAACAGTTGAAAGTGATTGATTTTTTTTTTACTGGGAGGATGACGTGGGACAGCTAAACCGTGAACAGATAAGGAGTTTTTTATTAGTAAGAAGAAACACAGATTTTTAACTTGAAAGATATTTTTTTTCGTTGTGAACAGGAAGTCTGCCCCCTCTCTTTTAGTGAGTTAAAGTGATTCTGCTTTTTGCTTTTTCAAAAAATGATTGTAGTGTAAATAAACTTCACACACATTCTACTTTCTACAGTAGCAAATTGAATGAATTTTCTGTTGAGATTTACAAGAATTATTACTGATTCATAAGGTCAAGCTGAAGAGTTGAAGTTATTTTTTAAAAGAATTTTTTGTAAGTGTATGTCTCAAAGTTAAAACTACTAAATAAAGGACTTGCTAGACATTCCAATTCAACTTGAAATCAAGTAACTGAAAAACAGTTCAGGTGGATCTTTGGTCATGGTAGATACGAGAAATAAATCTGAAAGAAAATGTAGCTTAAATGTAATTAGCCAGTTTGAACAGTTTAAAGTGGTGTTCTAGAATTGTCAGTAAAACAGAATGTTTGTTTTCAGTTCTAACAGCAGCTGTGACACAAGCCTCTCTGCAGTCTATACTCCATAAAATTCTTACTGCTGGACCATCTGCTTTCAATATCACCTCCCTGATTTCTCAAGCTGCACAACTGTCTACGCAAGGTATTCAGAGTCTTTTTTTCACTTACATAAATTTGTTACGCAGCGTTTTAAAAAGGCTGACACAGTTCAAAGTTGTAGGATCTGTCTCTTGTTGTATCTTTGGCCACATGGTGTGGAGAATTTTGAATGACTTTTTTCCAAAGATAGGATAAAAAATTGTTATTGAGGAGCAGGCACCTGACACACAACTAAGTAAATATGCTTCTCTCTCTCACCTTTTGGGATTTTCTTCATATGTTAACTAATTTTATATGAGTAATGTGAAACTTCTGAGAGACCCTCTCAATTTTTTCTGGACCTGAATTAAGTGTTATTTAATGTTCAGTATAAAACACAACTCTTCCTTGCTTTAACACCGATCTTGTAGTACTCTGCTACTGTGATTCTTGGGGGAGGCTTTAAATTCTTAAAATAAAGTTTGCTCTGTCTGGTGGGGGATTTTTTTTTCATCTTCCATGCAAGGTATTCTTTCAGGTATTTTCAATATGTTCTGGCTTGTAACTTAATAAAAAAAAATTTAAAACTTAAGTTTAGAAACTTAAACCAAAACAATAAATGCAGTCATCTTACTGAGTAGGTAAGCAGTACTAATTCTAATTTTTAACCATGGATGGGGAACTGTTGGTATATGCCTAGAATGGGTGAATAGGTTTCTAAATAAACTGTTCATACATTCTTTTGGTTGAATCAAGTTGAGTGCTCTAGTATAGGAGTCGGAGATGATTTAGTCTCTTCATGTATTAAAAGCATTTCCTAATAGCTTCTTCTCTTTCCCCCTCGCCTGGAGTTTTAGAAGTGGGGAGTTTGGGGAAAATACAATTCCTTAGCTGGGATTGTAGTTGAACATTTGATTGTTCTACTTGTTCACAGTGAACATGTTTGTGTATCATCTAATGTAGCATACTCCAAAGCACCAAAACAAAATCGCATTCAGATTTAAGATAGGACATGATTTTATTAAAAGCAAATTTTTTTCTTTTACAGCTCAGCCATCTAATCAGTCTCCAATGTCTTTAACATCTGATGCCTCATCGCCAAGATCATATGTGTCTCCAAGGATAAGCACGCCGCAGACTAACACTGTTCCGCTTAAACCTTTGATGACTACGCCACCAGTATCATCCCAGCAGAAGGTAAGCTCCTTTTGATTTATGCTGTATTGTAGTAAGAAACCATTATACATAATATTAAGTATTGTTCCTATATATCCATATGCTAGCAGTTGTATATAGGATGATAAAATATGTATGTTATCTTTCCCAATAGAAGCAAACAACTGGAAGCAGCTACTTGACTATAGTTTGGCAGTGCAGCTCCAGCATGAAATCTAGTTTACTGTTCTTGAAGAAATTCTTATGTTGGCTTCAGATGCTATCTGGAGATATTACCAAGGCATCAGTATTTTAGCATATTTAAATAGAAACAAAAACATACTTCAAAGGCAACAGCTGATACAATTCGCTAGACTTACCCAATAAAAGATGCTTAGAATGGGAGAGAATTTCTTGGGGAAATTACTAGATTGTCGTGGTTTGAACCTGAGTTGACTGACAAAGTTTTGAGCCAATCGCTTCTTGCAATTTTTGCATATAAAAAGCAGCACAGGCGTGGGACATTCGGGCTTCTCTTCCGGTTATTTCACCGGAAGGGTGGAGGAGCCGGCCTGACCGGGCCCCTGCCAGGCCCCTACTGGGCCGGGGCCCCTGTGCCCCTTCCCCGGTGCTGAGGCGCTGCGGGAGAACCCCCTCAAACCGTGGGCAGCTAAGAGACACCGAAACTGCTGCATGCTGAGACCACCCGGAGCAGTTTCTGCTTTAAAGAGCTGTGAGCTCCCCTCCCCGCTTCCATGCGGCCCTGCGGTGAGACCTGGCAGGAGCCGATACCCGGAGAAATCGAACCAGCTAGCAGCATGAAGGAAATGAAATTTTTCTCCAACATAAAAGCCCGAGAAGAAAGTCAGCTCTTCAAACATGGAGGCTTCAGGGTCAGAGAGAACGAGAAACTGCATCACGTGAGGCAGAGCTCAAGATGGACTGGGAAAGAGGGCGCGGTGTTTTTTGCACGTAGCTTAAAAAGATTTCTTGCATGCTGTGGTAAGAAATTGTAATGTCACAGACTGTTCTGTATCTCTCTAAGACATGGGGGGAAGGAAATTCTGTGTGCAGCCTGTGGAAAAAGAAATGTGGCCACGCCAGGCCACTTAGGGGCTAAGCTGTAAAAGACTTTTTGTGAGGAAGGAGCCGTTGCATTTCAGGCTGGAATTTGCTTATCCTTAAAAAGAAAATACCCCATGTCTGACTTGCGATGGCAGTGTGGGAAGACTGCAGTATTTAGGAGAGAGAGAGAGATGTTTTACACAGCAGCAGATTATTTTTTCTCCAGGTGGGATTCTGTTTGCTAGTAGCAGTTTGGCAGAAGAGACCTCTTTTCCCTCAAATATGAAAGGGACTTTTAAGACTGCATCTGACCTAGATCGTATGTTGTTATCCTTTGTGCAAATTGAGTAAAGTGGGAGGTACTGGAGGGAGAAAAGGGGGTTTTTGCTTTAATTTCTTAGTATTTCTTTTTACTTTTAATTCTGTTAGTAATAAACTTCTTTATATTCTTTAAGGTTTGAGCCTGCTTTCCCCTACTTCTAATTCTTATCTCACAAAAGGTTAAAGATGTGAACAAAACCACTACATTGATGTAGTCTCAGATTTGGTTTAGAAATGTTCTAGGTGTTTACAGATCAATAACATAATGTCTCTTTCCCCCTGACCCCTATTCATTCAGAATTCCTTCATTGGATCCATGACTAAGAAATGCAGATTGAAGCTAACCTGTAAGCTTCTAAGGTTCTTGCTAAGAAGCATGACTCTAGACTTTGGGGTGACACCCTCGCCTTTCTGAAATCTGTGTTCTCTATCACCAGCCCTGCTTAGCTAAGATGCCCTTTTCTCAATTTTCTGCTCACAAGTGAAGCTCTTACATCTTGAAGGCCTTTGAGGAATACTTTTCTCTTCAGGAGAACAGATTGCATTCATCATCGTAGTCAAAATGCCTCATTTTCTTTCATCTATTTTCATGGGTACAGAGAAAACCAAGTGATTCTCCCAGTTTCTTATGATGGACAATGGTACAATGAATTGCGAAAGCTTCACGTGTGTACCAGTGCTGGTTGGTACCTTGGTTTTTGCCCCTGGATTACATCCTGAATCTATGTGTTCACATCCCATAGCTAGGTGACAAGTAATGAAATTATCAAATAGCAGTGTTGAGATATTTGGTGCTTCCAAATCATGAGATATGAAAAAGAATCTTCTTAAGTTGTTTACTGTCAATAACTGGAAGTAGATCTGTTCTGGTCTCTACAATCCAGAGATTGATTGTTAGTCCCAGAAGTACCAAATTTTGGTTCACCAGCAGATACTTTGCCAGTTCAGTAGGGAAAGAACTGTCTTGATAGTTCTTGTATTTGTGTAACTCAATTCCATGAGATGAGGACTTAGGTGGTAATAGCTCCAGTGTGAGCATGTCTGTTTTGGCAGCCTGTCAGATATGTCAGTCAGGCTAGCTTGTCCAGTTGTAGAGTTTGAGGTAAATGATGCCTAATCAAGATACGGTGCTGTGCCAGGACACACTTGGTTTTAGAGCACAGGCCCTTGGGCTTAGGGCAGACGAAGCTGAACTGTCCGTGTGAAAGCAGAGCCCAGTGCCAGATGCACACATATTTGGGCTGGCTGGGGACTAGTGTAGTGCCATTGGCACAGTACTGTTGCTTAGGAGCGCTTGACCATGTCAGTACTGCTTTCAGACTTAGACTGGCGTGTCTGGCTGCAGGAGTGCTGTGCGCGTGTGGCAGCTCAGGGATCACAGACTGCAGGAGCCTCGGTGTCGCGTTTTGCCTCTTAGCTGTGCCTGTATTGTGTGATCAGAAACTGTTCTGTATTTCTGCAAAATAGCTGTGTAAAGCACTTTACACAGACCTGTCAAGATCAGTGAGAATGTTGCTTTTGGTTGGTTGGTTTGTTTATTTTTTGAATTTATTTAGCCCTTATTATTTTTCTGTTTCTGGTACAAGTATTTACAGTCTTTGAAACACTTGGAAAACATGGAATAGTTGAGAGGCTTTGTAGTTCATTTGTCTCACAAATCCCACTTTTTCTTCACGATCCTTTTTTTTTTTGTTATTTTTACCAGCCAAGGAGCTGATTACTTTTCCAGTTTGGCTCTGCAGTGTGATTCCATTATTGCTGATGGACTTTCCTTTTGAAATTGTTCCTTCTGTTTGATCAGCCTTGATGGTTAATGTCTGCTCACAGGCTGAGCAAAATGCAGGCATTAATAGCAAAGTTCTTCATGTCATACATTTCATGAAGGTCCTTGTGTAGTCTGTTCTCATAAATCAGTTTATGAACTGCTACTGTTTCACTCCCCTCAACTATATAGTTCTGTTTATTTCAGCAGCAGAGTGATCTTACAGTGATCTTGCTTTATCCTTGTACTACCATGGGCTGTTCATGTGCTACTCAGACTTTTTTTAGTATATGTCTATTAATCTAAAAACCAGAAAGGTCACATTTTCATTTTGATGATGGTTTTAAAAGGTGAGTTTTCCTCTTAGACATGTAAGAGTTTGAATTTGAATTAAGATTCCCTGTGTATTTAAATGAATCAAGTTATGTCTTGAGTTTACATTAGCAGATAGTGTCTGGCTTGCCATCTGTGGTTTGTTTCACAGAGGTCTGTTTCTGAAATAAAGAATTTCTGGCTGTTCAAGTGACCACTAGTTAGTAATCTACACTAATTTGAAGTCAGCAAATACCAGACAGGCTGGATGATTTGGGTTTTTTGTCTTTATGGATCCCTAGAAGCTATTTTTTCTTTGCTCCCTCCCTTTTATCTTAAAATTGTTAGCTTGATTTTGCAGAGTGGGGGATGAATTTTGAAGCTGAACCTCTCTTGTACATACTTTAAATTAACTGAGGTATGCGAAGCATTGGGCAAGATGAAGTATCTCGAACTTCTTTTTCTGTAACTTAGACATTACTATATTCCCAAAATTCTCATCCTGTCATAGCACGGAAATTCACAGAAGAGACTGTATCTTACTGCTGGTGTCTCAATACCTTGTATTGAATGTATACTGCAAAGGAAAAGCAAGAAGCTACTGGTGACTATGTTTGTAGTCACTCGTGAGTTTAGAACTTACAGAAAAGGGAGCAGCAAACTGATAAATATGCTTTAGATTTTATTTTCCATTTCTGATAGAGATGTTTTAATATGCTTGTGATAGAATTATGTTCTTAACACTGTGTAATGTATTTGCAAGTAGAGAACTCTTAAATTTGTACATGAAGATTTTGTTTGGGTAATGAACAACTCTTCTGAGGCTGAAAATGAGCTCAGTGCTCAGATGGAAGAGTCAGAAATAATACTGAGTTGAGCTATTTTGCCTAATAAGCTTGCAATATTTTGACAAGTCACATGGGTCTAAATTTGCTTCTGTTATGTCTATTAAGTACTCTATTTTAGTAAAAAATAACTTTCTGTCACTGCTGTGGAACTAGAGATTTTTTTTAAAAAAACCACCTTGTGAAGAGAATAAAAATTGTGTCAACAAAATACCTTGTATCAAAAAAACCTCACAGGTGTTGAAATCGTAATTTCCTTGGTTTTCACTGGTTCTTACACTTGCTCTTTACTGTGGAGGAAATCTAATGAAATTTTGAACTTTCCAGGTTGCTACTCCAGGTGTTAAACCAGGACCAGCTTCCCAGGCAGCACCTCAGCAGCCAGTAATAGCTGACAAGCAGGCAGGTCATGAACCTGCCTCTCCACGAAGTCTTCAGCGTTCAAGGTATATTGAAATGCTTCTCTGTTCTGTCCTTAGTTTTTTATCTGGATTTTATCTGGATGTGTGTTGTATATGTTGCAGTTAGTGGAGTCGTCTTTGGCCTGTTCATTGAACATATGATTTAACTGCTACTACTGAGATGGTGCAGCTAAGTACCTTTGTTACATAGTTAATGGATAGATTCTCCATTTTTGGGGTGACCATTAGACTTCATTCTCACCGAAGCAAAATGGAACTCACAGTTGTGCTCTTTCACCC
Source organism: Oriolus oriolus (assembly GCA_013400235.1). Taxonomy (NCBI): domain Eukaryota; kingdom Metazoa; phylum Chordata; class Aves; order Passeriformes; family Corvidae; genus Oriolus; species Oriolus oriolus. The sequence goes on along the minus strand of VXBT01002209.1, from coordinate 19,560 downwards.
TGGTGACAATTTTTCAAGTGATTCCTTGTATCCCGGATTCAGAGTTTGGAGTTTCTGTCTCTGTGCAGTTGCGGAATCTGTGATTCTCTTAGTGTTAGATGTTTGTAGTATCTTGTTATTGTGTAACTTGGTTTTTAAATTAGTATGATTTTTTGGTCTGTCAGGTGATTTGGCTTCTCTAATGAAAAACATTAAAAATTAAATAAGTTTCACAAATACCTTTCCTTGGCCAGACTTTTTTGTCAACACTGCACCTTATTCAATGTTGCATGACGTGAACTTTTAACCATTGATTTACAAGGTGGATTTAGAATCTGTATCTTGTTTGAAATTTTTCTTTCGGGAGGGTGGACTCTTCATAGTGTCAGGTGCTCTGCATTTTGTCACATTGGTTCCAGGGGCTGTAACCAAATATGTGTCATAAGATCCTTTTGTGATGGAGTCATGGTATAGAACTGTGGGAGGAAGAGGTTGCAGGTTGACTTTTTTAGAAGTTCTGTATATCTACAATTCTTAATAGCTGTATTTTTTGAGTGGTTGAATAAGGTGTGTGGTATGGTATTAAAAAAGCAAACACAAAAGCCAAACCCCAGTGCTCTTTCATTGTCATCGTACCTGAAGCTATACAGTGGTGCCTTCCGGATCATAAAATAGTGAGGTCCTTTTATCTGTCCTTCTGGGACTAATAACAGAGGGGACCTCTGTTTTCTGTGTTTGGCTGTTTTTGTGGGGAGAAAGGAGTTACTTTGTGTTTTGAGTTTTTTGGGGTGACTGGATTATCTGTTGTGTGCTTGTTAGTCCTGTCTCAGAAGCTGGCTTTACTGGAGACCCCACAGTATTGACCACTTTGAGGATACAAACACAAGCAAGTCAGAAGTTTTGAGTTTTTAATGTAGGCTGTTTTACAGACACTTGATTCTAATCTTTGTCGGATGACAAGCCCACATTACTCATTTGTCTCTGAGGAGAATAAAAGGCAGTGTCCAGCTCCCATCCCTAGTAATGATGGATGGTGCTATTTAAATCTTTTTGAATTACAGTGCCAAAGATAAAATTACATTTTGCAGCAAGCTAAGCTTTTTTACGAGGAGTAGTGAGGTGTTGGGAGACAGTTCTCAGTCACAGGCCCTTTTGTTCTTTGCTCATCACCCTTTCCCCACAGGAAATCTTCCTGAGAAAGATACTCATTCTTGGAAGCACTTACCGTGGCTTGGAGTCTGTGTGAGTTGATACTGGTGGGAATTTGGTGTACTAATCCATACTTCACCCTCTCTCTGGGTTACATGACTTTGTTCTCTGGCATGACCCTTACCTACAGCAAGTATAGGGATCTGCTGTCCCTCTGCAAACCATTGCTCCATTTGGCATCAGCGTTTTGGTGGAGGAAGCTGAGTTTGCCCCAGCACTGCTGAAGCAGGGGTGTTGTGCAGGTAGCACAGTCCCGTGGCTGAGGGGAAGGTGGCACAGGAGGCAGTGTGCAGGCCAGGATGAAAGATACTGAGACAATGTTAGTATTGTTCAGTATCTTGTATCTCTCAAATTAATACACGTTTGTGACTCTGGTGTATTGTGCAGCATGAGTTCATGTGATTCAGTTTGCTTTGGAAGTGTCTCATTTGCAGAAAGTGGAAGATAAGGAATAGGTGACTTGGAAAAATGTGTGTGACTGGTATTCTCTTCTCCTGAGTGCAGTGGGGTTGAATGAAAGTGGGACAGCTCAGATGTTGATTTACTTATCTGCAAAAGATTTGCTGTGTCCAGGCAGTATGTCTGAATTGATACGGAACGGATTATTCCTTTGTAGGTCAAAGCAGTCAGTTGGATTGGGAATTGCTCTTGGGAGCTAATGTCCTTTACTTTTATAGGAGTGAAAAACAATGTAGCAACCTGAACTATGGACACATGGTCCAAATCTTTTTGGCTCTGAGAATTAAGGTTGCATTTTTCTGCAGTTTAAATACAGATTAATTGAGCAGAAGTTAATCACATCTACATTTCCTTGGCTCATTAAAAGTTTTAAGTGAATGGAGGTAAAATTATTTTTGGCTTGTTGGGGTGGAAACGCTGTGTAGCAAAACCTGAGTAGCTATTGCTAACTTTGAAGAAGTGAACATTTCAACCATTTAAGTTGGGAAATTAACACAATGTGGGCATACAGTGAGTCTGTCTGTTAGAGATTCCAAAGACATGCCATGAATTATGGCTGCTTTAAAAATGAAACTCAGTGAGTGCTTCCATAATTAATAGTTTCGTCAGATTGGTAGTTTCTTTTTGTTTTCAGAAAGGACTGGGAAGATTTTTCCTTTACCTTGGAAAAGTGCTGGGAAGGAGGTATTTCATTACATTTTTTGTAGGTTGTAAGATTTTGTTGTTTGTAGTAGTGCATTTCAGAACCATCCTGTTCTCATACTCTTGTTACAGATATTTTTGCCTCTCTGGAGGCATTCTGTTACTTGTGGCATAGTCAGTCTTTAACTCAGCTAAGGCCTTCAGTGAAGTATTTAAATATACTGTGGTAGTTTGTAACTGTCATTGCTGCATTCGTAGCTCCCCCTGCTGCTAACATAGCAGTGCTTAGGATATTTTGTGACAGTATGGTTTAGTCATAATTAAGATACAACTTTATTTTTGAGAAGCCTGCAGATTTTATTTATTTATTTTCTTGAAACATTTCTGATGTGTTAGAGTGCTTTTTTACTGATGAAGTAGGAGTAGCAGAAGACAGGCCGATAAATGAAGAGGAGGCAAGTCATAGGGGGAACTTTAATTCTAATAGAACTAAGGAGTAAATAAGGTTGTGCCTGAATTCTACTTAGTTCATAAAAGTAGCCTTTCTCTGCACCATCACTATGCTGATGCTAAATGAATACATTGAAACGTAGAATAATTAATTTGGAAGGGAATTCTTGTTATGGTCTGCTTAGGTCCCAACTTAGAGTAGGACTGGCAAGTTTGAATTGCTAAGGGCATTATCTAGGTGGGTTTTTTTACTATCTCAGAATATCTTCTGCTAAGAAGACTACCCTTATGGTGGGGTTTTTTTCCATGTCTAATTAGAATTTTCCTTGTTGCAACTTTTCTCTGCCCCTTGTGCTATCCCTGTGCATCTCTGGAAAGAGTCTGTCTGTTCTTCCCAGAAGCAGTAAAAATCTGTGAAAAGATCTCTCAATCCCCTTCCCCTCAGCCTTCTCTTTTCCAGACTGAATAAACTTCTGGCTTCTCCTGATACAGCACGTGCTTCAGCCTCTTAGTTGTCTTTGTGGTCCTCTGCCACATTCCTTTGCTATAGCAGTTTAATTCTTGTCCAGCTTTAGGCTTGCCACTACACTGCTCCAGTTACTGTGACTCTCATAAGCTCTGAAGAGAGGGCAGGAATTGCTTTTTGTGTAGGGGAAATGCTTCAGCCCTGTGATCCATTTGGTCGCTCTCTGGCTTCGTTCCAGCAGGTCCATGACAGACATCCAGTTTGTTGGCTGTAATTCTTAATGCTGTAATTCTTTGCAACGCTGAGTTGGTTAGGATAAATGTCTGGGCATTGGACTAGAAAGATAGTTGCATTTTGTAAGGATGTTTTCAGTCTTCCAGGGGACCGACAGGTTAGGTTAGGTGATGAATCGAGTCCTTTAAAATTTGGTTCTCCTTCATAATACTCTCTTCTTGCCTGCAAGTGATACAAAGCTTTAAGAAATAGACTGAAATTATGGCCTGGGTTGAAAAGCTTCTGCCAGTGGCAGAGTTGTAGGGTACTTACACAATTAGTGCTACTGTTTCTCAGTATGTGTAGTGCCAAAGAACATCATAACTGTGAGGTACCATCACTGTTATGCTGAGTATGTTCCAGTAAAACAGTCAAGTTTGGTGGCTACAAACACACTGCTCCTGTGATACTTCTGTTCTCCTGAGTGCATTAAGTGAAGACGTACAATGTGACAAAACCTCCTAGGTTGTGTTTTGACATGAGTAGTAAACTGCTCAAATCCCATATGGCTGTATTTTCAGATCAGGACATCAGGCATTGTTCTTAATGATTATTGTGGCAAACCTCTGTTGAATAAACATCTTTGACTCCCATCTGATACATCATTACTGAAAATCTTAGGTTTGCAGCTGTTTGAAGGAAGAACATACATGTATATGTTCTTTATCCAACACCATCTAGGCACTGCTTAGATCTCTTGAACTGCTCTTAGCGTTAAAAACCAAACACAAAACCCAACCAAACAACAAAAACCCCATTACATTGTAGCACTCAAACATTCCAATGAAAGTTAGAGGTTTGTAGAAAGGTGGCACAGGTTTGGTCTACCAGAAGTATTTACTTGTGGTTTGAACACTTTATGCTGTTTTTGTGCCTGAAAGCAATGAATTTTCAGTGTTCATTTCTGTGTAGGTTCACATATGTTTTTAAATGCTCACTTGCTTTTTTAAATTCTTTCTTCTAGTAGTCAAAGAAGTCCATCACCAGGTCCAAATCATACCTCTAGCAGTAGTGCATCAAACTCAACACCTGCACCACAGAGTACGTCTGTACGACCCACGTGTTCATTAACACCTACGCTAGCAGCACACTTCAATGAAAACCTTATAAAGCATGTTCAAGGCTGGCCTGCGGATCACGCAGAAAAGCAGGTGAGTACTCCTTTGCTCTGTTCCCTGTGAGAGTGCATAATGTGTAGCTTAAAACGTGGGTTTCTTACTCAGGTTGCTTTTTCTAGCAATTACAAGTATTTAAAAAAACCCCAAACCCTGATGCTTTTCCTTAGCCAGAAGAGAGGAAAGAAGGATTAGGCCAGACCTGCAGGTTTTACATGTGTTTGCCCTTCAGCAGTTGGGTATTCTCGGTCTCACTTAAAGTCTCAGTGCTTTTCAAATTCCCTCAGATGAGTAGCTATCCTCATAACTATTTTCTTACGCTAAAGTTCTATTGAAATTTGCAAAGAACATAGGTTTCAACATATTTTTAATAATGATATTTTTGTTAATGTGGAAAATGTTATAAATTAGGTACAGAGTTAAACTATTTGAGACTACTCCGCAGTTTTAGTTACTGACTTGTTAGTTCTGCACAGTGAAAAAGAAACTCTACCTTGTTTGTAAATTGATACAGAGTACTCAGACTGAATTTGGGCTATTTTTACATAATGGGGAATCCAGTAGAACTGCCATCTGTGTATTACAGCTAATTGCATGAAACCTGTTGTGTTGTAGTAATACAAGGAAACTGGATGCATGTCAGCTGCTTGGAATATATTACTCAAAGGAACCGTATTGGTTAGTGAATCTAGGTCAGTTCTTTTCACAGGCAGCCCTATCAGATGCAGTCTGTTTGGGATAATAGTCTTACCTAGCCCAGTTTACTTTGGTCGTTTGAAGAGTGGTTGCATGCTGGCACAAACCTACACTGGAGACTTTTGGGTAGTAACTTGCAAGATGACTCTTACAGGCACAGTCTAGACTGAGACCCTGTTAGGATTCTTGTTTCATTAATTTTTTAAAATCAGTTTTAAGACATTACCAACCTGTACTGAGTCAAACATTGAGCCAGTGCTGGGAGTGTCTTTAAGGAAATGGTGCAGCACAGACACTTATCTATGGCATTGGTCCATAGTTTTGAAAGTATTATTTTCACTGTGTACTGAATTCACAAATGATCACAAGTCATCTGAATATAGAAAACAGATTTATGCAGTTCGTACGTTTTGGAGTTTTTTTCCCTTGTTGGTAATAAAGAGATCAAAAAACTCAGCTAATGCTAGGCAGTCATATACTCAGTTGGGTACTTTGTGCTACATGCTACATGCTATGTTGTCCTGTCTGCTATTTCAGATTATTTCACGTGGTGTTGTTGTTTATGGACCAGTTTTGAATAGTAGCACTTGAGGCACTTAAGTGAGATATTTGATATAAAGCAAGATGTGAATGAAAGTATACGTGCAGAATGTAGTGAAGAAGATGAGGTAGATCAAAGTGGAGAGACTAAAAATGCAATGTCTTGGTTTCTTCAGAGAGCTGCCAGATGCATAGTGTAACTTGAAATTAGGGCAGAAGAGCACATGCCAGAGTAGACTGAAAAATAAATAAGTAAATAAATTAGAAGAGCCAGGACAGGTATGTGCTAAAGCAGTCAGACTTGAAGAAATGTGCTGTGCAGTAGTAATAGCTAAAACATTCTTGAACTACTGTTACCTCACAGAACTCATAAAAAGCACTTAACATGAAAAACTGAAAAACAGTTTAGTAACTGGAGTTGTGCAGAGAAGACATGGGAGATTATATACTACTGGAGACCATGGTACTCCTGGATGTTAACAAACTCCAGAAAAGAAAACTTTTAATGTAGGGAATTAGAACACAAAATGCTGCTTTGAACTGGAGAAATGCCACAAGCTGATGAAGACCTGTGCTAAATAACATTATTTTTGGGAAGGAAAAATTAAGCATACAAGTGCCTAAGCAGATGTTGATGAATCCCAGTAGGCAGCTAAGCACCACACAGCCACTTGCTCGCTCTACCCCAGCAGGATAGGGGAAACAGTTAGGCAAAAGTGAGAAAACTCTGGAGTTGAGGTAAAGGCAGGTTGAAGAGTAAAAGAGGGTGGGGGAAAGTGATGCAAAACCAGTCACTACCAGCCAGCCAGTGCCAAGCCAGTCCCTGAGCTGTGGCAGCCCCTGGAAAACTGCCCCCCAGGTTTACTGCTGAGCGTGACACATTGTGTGGTATGGAATATCCCTGAAGAGTCAGTTTGGGTCAGCTGTCCTGTTTTTGTTCCCTCTCCGCCTATTGTCCACCCACAGCATGTTTGCTGGGTGGAGAGGGGGTCAGAGAGAGAAAGGGAGAAAGCCTTGATGCTGTGTAGGCTCTGCTTAGAAATAGCTAAAACATTATTGTGTTGTCAGCACTGGCTTGGTCACAGATTCAAAACATGGCACCACGTGGACTGCTATGAAGAGAGTTTATTCCACCCCATCCAGACCCAGGTTAGCAGTGGATAACATTGCTGAACAGTAATGCTGCAGGGAAGGCTGTATTTGAAACAATTTTTCCATGTGCTATTTGCAAGAAGTCCTCTTCCTTATTGCAGTGTAATGCACAGGGCCTCAGAGTAATTATACTTGTCTCCTTGGTGCTGTTGAGGAGTTCTCTGGAGTCATATCCAGTTCAGTGATGAGACTTCGAGACATGCACAAATAGGGAATTGGATAGGTCGTGCCCTTTAAATTTACACTTCTGCTTGTCTCCAGCTGACTAAGTGGGGATATTAAAGTAACGGGGTTTGTCTGGAAGAGAACACCTGAAGAGGGTTGCAAAGTTCTTTTTGTCATGTACAAGGTAGCTGGAAAGAAGATGGCATTCAGTTATTTTTGTCACTAAGGCCTTATTAGTTGGGAAATTTAAGTCTGCCATTGAAATAATGGATGGAGACTTTGAACCTACTTGAACAAATTACTTTGGAAACTCAGAGCCCTGTCACGTACTGTCTTTCAAGATAGTTGGGTAAACATTTGTAAGGATCAAGAAAGTCTAAAGTATCCCTGCCTTAGCATAGGCATGGGTTAGACAGTTTTTGAGCAGCAGTGTTGTTTATTCCTGATTTGAAACGGGCTTTTGTAGAGAACGTAATGTGTTTCTGATTTAATATCCCTTTTGAAATTAGAGTGCTTTGCTATTTCAAGACACAGTCATCCAGCAATTCTCTGGCTACTGCCAGTTATTTCCAGTGCATGATTCAAAAACCTAACCTTTATGTGTAACCACTGCAGGCATCAAGATTACGTGAGGAAGCCCATAACATGGGAAGTGTGCATATGTCAGAAATTTGTACTGAATTAAAGAATTTAAGGTCTTTAGTTCGAGTATGTGAAATTCAAGCAACTTTGCGTGAGCAAAGGTAAGTGTGTGCTCTGTGCTTATCTTGAATTTTCGAGGTGTTGTTAGAACTTCCATTCTGGCATTATTTTGCATGAGTTCTGTTTACTGATGACTTTATAAGGACACCAGTACTTGCCATGTTTGCAAGCTGCCTTTCTTCCCTGTGTACATTCTACCTGTTTCCCTCCACTAAACAGAACCAGATACGCAGTTTCTCTATCTTAGTTGGATAGAAAAGAAATACCTTTGCAAATACGTTAGTGCATTGCAAAAAACTTACTAACTCCAGGATTTCAGCATGATTCTAGAGTATCTGTCCATACATAGTGCATGGATCACATTGGTACACATCTGCACAGTTTTTCCTGATCTGAAACACTACAGTTTGTATGAGAGATTCAGTAGGTCTAAAGCCAGAGCAAGTAGGAACAGGTGTAATTTACATCACAAGCTAAGGAAAATTTAATGTTGCTAATAGCGAAGTAGACTTTGCTTCTTGAGTCAGTGACAGCAGGTGTCTTGTGTATCACTGAAGCGATATACAGCCACATTTTTGAATACTTTTTTGCAAAATTTGAAACTGTAATCTTAAAATACATGCTCAAAATTTTCACCAGTAGTCATGGTCCTGAATCTGCTTTCATACTCAGTTTCCTTTTTCAATGATGTTATCCAAACTATTAAGTCACACTCCAGTTTGAATACAGTGCTTCTGATTTACTGTTTGAAGCCACCTTAATTGCATTGCATGCTGTTAAAATAGCTGCATTTATGCTAGAAGCTCTTACATTTCGGCAGTTAGGGAAACAATTCTTTAGAAGCAGGCTATAATATATTTGTAAACCTTTCCTGATCAAGAATTGAAAATACCCGTTTTTTCTGAAGCTTTATTTTGTAACTTCACTACATGAATGATTTCTGTAGTACTTTTAATGAACTGCTTGGTTTCTTACAGTTTTCATTTCCTAAGGTGTCATTTGTCTCTGAGTGCACATTTGATCTGAAATAAAATGTCAAATAGCATTGTTCAGCTCATTAAATAGCACCTTGTTTCTTGTACACTTTCTATCCTTAAACTGTCAATGGATAATTATTATTATGATTTTGAGCCTATTGTAACATGTATCTTTTATTTTTGCTGCAATCCCAAAGATGTGGAATACAAGGCATAAGTAACCAAGTTGATGGGGGAAGCTTTCGCAAAGGATGGGATTATCAAAATCAATACATTTAAATGATGATACTATTTCTGTACTTTTGCACAGAAGAGTACTACTTAAATTTCTTCTAAGAAGGAACTTCATCTGCATTCAAAGCACATACATTGTTTGAATCATAACTGACAGCATGTGAAAAGGCACTTTTCATTGACTGGTACATTTTATATGCCCATGCCTTGAAGTTAAATGTTATCTTTTCGGTGCATCTGTCTTAATAATTTTTCACCTACTTTTCAGTAGAAAATTAATTTTTAATGAACTGGGCACATATTTGTAAAGTGTTCCACAAAAGTCTGCTGAATTGATGCTTTTTCTGCATTGATTAAAGTTGCTTCAAATTTCATAGTATATTTATATAAAACCTAAACTCTCCCTGAGTATTTTCTTATTTCACTGACGTGTTTGCATTACAGTTCAGCATCATGAAAAGTGGTTTCAAAATGTTCATTAAAAATTCTGGAAACGGTCCTGTAAACCAAATGTTTGTTAGTCGCAGTATTTGCTTACTGACTGTCAGTTCAGTAGAAGAAGAAAAAATGTATAAAAAGTTGTAAGCAATATAATTTATTTCTAAGCGAGGTGTAGTTACACCTTTTTTTTTCTTAGATGCCCTTTAATGGTGCCTCAAATATTTTTGAGATTGGAGCTTTCCATAACTAGAGACTACCACTAGCCAGAGAACCAAATACTAAAAAAAGTGTTGCACCTGGAAGGAAACTCACTCGTTTAAAAAAAATTGAGCACTTCAGGTTGTTTTACAGTCTGGAAAACTGCATGACACAGGCATAATGCTGTTCTCCAGATTAGTCAGTTACTTGGCTTACTTGCCAGTGTCCTGCTTTTTCTGTGAACTACATTCAAGTGAAGGGCATACCTAAACATAACTGTGTATCAATCATAATAGAAATAGAGCAACTTAGTGTTTTGAACTAAAGTGTCAAACACACCAAGCCTTTGTGCATGTGCATATGGTTGTAGGTTATGGAACACATTGGGAATTAATAGCTGAATTTTTTTAATGGAGCTGGGGAACTTGGTATCTTTCACTGAAATTGTAGAAGTACTTGTGTAGATGCTTATTTAATACATCTGTATAATGGAAATGTTTATACTAATTTATTTATTTTCTCTTGCAGGATACTATTTTTGAGGCAACAAATTAAAGAACTTGAAAAGCTAAAGAATCAGAATTCCTTCATGGTGTGAAAAGTTGTAAGCAATTGCACATGGTTTTGAGTACAGGAACTATTAAACTGATGCCCAGTCTTAACACTTTTGAGCTGCATTTGAGTAGACTTTGGACCGTTGAGCTGGGCAGAAAAAAAAAGTTGACATGGGGAAGGGGACAGGAGGGAGTCAAATTCAGGGGAAAGATACAAGAATGATTTGTAAAACCCTTGAAATGTAGATTTCTTGTAGATGTATTCTTCACGTTGTAAATATATTTTGTAGAGTGAAGCCATGGGAAGCCATGTGTATCAGAGCTTAGACATCCAAAACTAATCAATGCTGAGGTGGCTAAATACCTAGCCTCTTACATGTAAACCTGTCTGCAAAATTAGAGGCAGCTTTTTTTTTCTTTTTTTTTTTCCTTTTTTTTTTTTTTGTTTTTTTTTTAGTTAATTTATCATTCAGAAATTTTTCGTTTCCTAAAATTCAATGCAAGCGCCAGGCGATCTGTGTCTAAGGCTGCAACAGTTTGGGCAATGTACAAAATACCACGAAACAACTGTTTCCACACTTGCACCAAGTCGAGAGCAGTGCTTCTCCATTTCTGTTTTACAGAGAAATGTTTTTCATCTTCCGTGTTCCATTTCCCCGTGAAATCCTAAATCTGATTTTATCAGCTTTTTAATGCTTCTAATTTTCTCTTTTCTTAAGGCACTGTTGCTATGGCACTTTTTCTATAATCTTTTCATTCCTGTGTACAGTAGCTTAAAATTGCAGTGATTGAGCATAACCCACTTGTTTGTATAAATTATTGAAACGTATTTCCATTTGCACCCTGTAAGAATGGACTTATAGTACTGCTGGGCATGTGTGCTGAAAGTACATCACTTGCTCAAATATAAGGAAATAGCCCAATGAACATGTTAACATGGTTGTGGGAGGGGAAAGAGGAAAAAAAAAAAAGCTAGTCAGATGTGAATTGTATCTGTTGTAATAAACATGTTAAAGCAAAGAAACACTGGTTTTCATTTCCTTTGGTCAACACATTAAAATTTGGTCTTTTTGGGGATTCTTTATTAGAACTGTTCTTGTTGAACATTTTTGTACTTAAATAATTCCTCAAGGGAGGTTTTGTTTAAAACTTGTAAACAGGAAAATATGTATAAAATATTTAAGGAAATATAAAATTCAACAAGAATGATTTAAGACACCTCCCCAACAGTTGTCATATGTTAACTCCTGGTTTACCTGTCTTGATATTATGACATTTCATTTCGAAGGATGTTTGTGTTGTAGCTAACTGTTTAAGTCTGGTGCTGACTGCTGTTCTTAACCATCACAAAACGCTGAATTTGTGTAATTGGAGCAACTCACCGTTTGAAAATGGTGGAAAAGCTCAGCTTTGTATATTGTTTCCTAAAGTATATTAAAAATAAAAAAGAAACTATTGCTACTACAAAATAAATGTGACTTTTTTCTTTGCTTAAAAATGACAGAAATCGTGATGGCAGTACTAGTTTAATATTTGTAGAGGTGTATATGTCACAGCAGTCTCTTAAGCAGGAAAGATTGCAGGGGATAGATTAAAAAAAAAAAAAAGAATGATAAAGATGTTGACATGTGAACATGTGATGCTTTGTGTTTTGTTCCTAAAAATACTTTCAGCACCAGAAACAGTACTTGATTTTTGTGTTGTGTGGGCTTGGACTGATTTTTAAAATCAGGTTTTCATCAGTGGAAGCTGAATACTCTGACCTAACAAAACATTGCAAATGGAGCAAGTTGAAATACCTAACTAATAACAACAATGGGAAATTGGGACAGATGAACTTGTAATTTTCCTCACTTTTTAACCCAGTGTGTTCTGTTGTGTTTCGTATCATGCAAATGTTTGATTTTTCTCAGAAAATGGGAGTAATCTTGAATGAATTATTTGGAACACACATTGTTTCTGCATTTTTAGGGACCCAAGGCTGAGTGACAAAATTCTTCCTGAGACTTTGATATTTTCCTTGCATCCTGTGTTTGGAAGTTGCCCAAATGTAGGAGAAATAGCATGTGAAATGCATGGATGTACAAGGGATCTCCCTCACCAGTTCAGACATTTTGCTGTTTAGTTACTTGCTGAGACAAAGGTGGCCTCTGTCTTAGTAGATATGCTGGGTCTATTTTCCACGAGCTTATTTTATTTCCTTTTGATTGTTATATTGCCCTCTATAACATCCTGTATCCTTGAGCTTCACAAGTTAATTTTATTTGTAGAAAATTACTTTGGATTATTTTTTTTAAATCTCTGTTTTGAATTAATTTTCTTAAGTTTAACTACTGCCTGTTGATCTTGCAGTTTTACAGAAGAGTATCCTTTCCAGCCTAAAAAGTGCTGGTGTGTTTATCACTTGAAAACTTTCATAAAGTAGGAATGGTCACAGATAATTTGGGAGTCACAAGGATTAATGTGCCACTTTAACCCCCTAAAACCACCTGCATAAATGCCCATCTCACAGAGACATGGACTCTCTCAGGCGATGCCCTCCCTAACTCATGCAATAAAGGCAGCTGCTTTGTCAGCATCCGATGGCATGGCCACACCTTGTTGAGTTCTGTATTTGCTCACCATGCAATAGCTTTCCTCCCCATCCTCCACACCCTTCCAAGCCCTGGAGCTGCTGTTAGCTGAGGAGGGGCAGCCTGCCAAACTTACACTAGTATTAGACAAGTTGGAGAAGAGGATTGCAGGTACTGCTTTAAAGTCGGCACTAACCAAGGAGTAGGGTCTGGGTTAAGGTCCTTCAAACGGCTTCACTGACATGCAAATGCAATCCTGGCCTTACTGTGTGATCTGGAGACCCTCTTCACTTTCTGTAGTGGTGTACAGAAGCTGTCACTGTCTAGATTCCTTGAGGCAGGGATAAAACACCAATTTTTATCCTCCCTATCAAATCTTGTATCTGAAGCAGACAACAAAGAAATGAGCCAGGTGCCCTGAGTCCTGTTATAAGATTAACAGCTTTTCATTAATTACCCATCCTGAAATTGATGCTATCCTTCACACTGGATAATTAAAGGGGCTTTACTGAATTGCTCTACACCTGTAAGTCAAAGCAAGTGAAATTCCCCTGGATCAAACCTTGTATTCTTCCTAGGCAGGTGTTTCAGTGTTCATTGGAACTGTGGGATGTGTTTTCTGTATTAATTAAAAGAGGTGGTCAAGGAAAAGTGATAAGAAACTGGGGAAAGAACTGTTGTTGCGTATGTTACTCTTGATTTTCTTGTTATGCATTTGCTAAGCAATTATTAAGTATAATAGAGAAACAGCCTTCAGAACTCCTGAGGAGATTGTCTGAGCTGGTACAGTCATACTGCAAGCAGTACCATTGGGGTAGTATTTTATCAGATGTCGTGGCATGCTCAAGGACTACAGCAGAAGTTTAATGTGATTATAAAATGACATGACAGATCCAAGGAATTCCCATTTTTACTTTATATGTTGTTTTCCTGTAGTCAATCAAGCGAAAGCTTTTATTTGCAACTGAGATCCATGTAGATGTTGGCTTCTGCAAAAAAACCTTTTCAATATGAAAGTTTTGGATTCCAGTTACACGTCGGTCTTTTTAGGTATCTGTTAAATTTCTCTATCTTCTATCTCTGGTCTACAACAGATGCTCGAAAAGGTTCAGTCTTTCATAGCTGTAGGCATCAGCTTTATCCTTCTGACATTCATGGATGCCTGTGTTGCTGCTGCTGTACTACTCCATGTGGAACTGTTTCCTAGATGCTCCTTGATACAGATTTCTGTATTTTCCAAATATGGCTTTTTGTCTGGGGAGCCTGTCTGAGGGCAAGAACTGATGTAGACTCTCTACCACTCAGGGCTCCAGCTAGCTGAGAATCTGAAAGTCAAAAAGCACTTCCTCCTCCCTAATAAAGGCGTTAACCCACCTGATCTAGGACTTTCTAGAGAATGAACTGTCAGGTTTTGTCTCCCATGGGAACTAGGAACATCCTGGGAAGTCTTGTTGCATCCTGGATGGGTCCTGCCTGGATCTGATGGGCCATATGCAGCTGTACTACACAGCTCCATATACCAGACTTAGCACAGCAGGTTTGCAAACACAGCTTGAACAACCTGATCTTTCCAGCAGTTACTCAATATGTGTGACAGTATTTTGTCACCTTCTGTTAGTCACATGTGCCAGAGAACATTTGCAAAGGGATGCCATCTACTCCTGCATGCAGTGCCACGCTCAAAGACTAATCCCTGTGCTCCAGTTTCAAATGAATCTGGGCTGTGTAAAAGTGTGTTAATAGAGCGATGCTCAAAACGTTTAATTAGGCTCATCTTCCTTTTCACTGTATATTACAAGAAAATTATTAGTGGGAAATACCGTCACAGTCATCTGAATCAGGAGCTAGAATTGTGCAAGTCACTTAAATTGATCCTCATAATTCTCCAAAATTTCTGAAGTTGGCACATGGAAGTCACTTAGTGTGCTGCCTCAGAGTTCTGAACAGCCTGGACAGCTTTCTTCTCCTGCCTGGCCAGGCAGATTTGCTGACAAGGTCGTACATACTTCTCTGGGCAAAAATCTGTGATTGGATCTTTTTTTCAGTGTAATTGGGATGCTGTCAGAATTTGATTAGGGTTCCTGTTCTGCTGGATGCATCCTCGTTAGCAGCAGAAAACTTGTCCTGGGAAGAGTTATTTGGTAAAATGACCAAAGCCCATGGCAGATGGTGCTACAGAAGGTGAATGTGTTATCAGCAAGTCTGGACTATCTGATGGTGCCAAGGGACTCTGATGTCCATCGGTTCCACCCAGGTTTCTTGAGCTGCTGCTCTGCATCCTCAGAGTTAAGGCTTTTCCTTTCTTCCACATTTTGGAAGGTTTATTAAACTTTTTCTTCGTGTTGGACCAATTTCACAGTAAGTCTTCTATATTTTTTTTAATGGAAAAGCTATTAAACCACTGAGAGCATGTCCCTGTCTTCACTTGCTAAATAAAACGCCCTTCCTGCTTGCAGTAACATTGCCAGTAGAAGCACGGATAACTGAACCTCTCAGTACTGCTCTGGTTTTAGGGTAAAAATTCCCAGAGTTCCCTTGACCGAGGGTGGTGTCTGAATTTCACGTAATTAAAAAAAAGAGAATTAATTTGTTGTGTATTCTTATGTCCCCTGCCACCTGTTCACCTGAACAATTAGAGACGGGGTGTCGGGGTGTGTAGAATGGAATATATGTATCCTATTGATAGGACAAGATCTTTCAGGACTCTTGTTTGCCTCACAGGTTGTTTCACGGAAAGAACTGCTCAGTGAGGGTGAGGCATCACACAGCTTACCTGACACCCAGCTCCCTGCAGAAAGAACAGGCCCTTGCTTCCTGCTTCCCTCAGCTCCTGCTGAGTTCTTTTTGCCAGCCCTGAAGTGGCCCAGGGAGTAAAGCCCCAGCAGAAGCCTGCCTGGTAAACGTGTCACTGACTTCAGAGGCTGATGGGGCTCACATCAAGGAGCCACACAGGGGCAGGGCTGGCACCTTCTGGCACTGAAGGGCAGGTCAGAGTAACACTTGAGTCAGCTGTAAGCTCAAATGGCAAATGCTCCTAAAACTGTTACATGTGCCGAAAGCAGCGGCTTGGGACATGGAGACTGCTCCAAGTTAGGCATGTTTTTCTGGGGTTTGGATGCATGCATGCTTTCATTTCAAAATTTCATCTCTCTGAATTTGTACCTGCTGCATGTCTGAAAAAAATTCTAACAAACTGCCCTATTAACTATGACATGAGTTTTCAGGTAAGCATAAATCAAGGTCTAACTATCAAGCATGTTCTTAATATATTTTAGCAAAGTACCCATCCCAAAGTAAACAGTGCGTCTTTAATAGGTTTGGTATATAAAGGAAGCAGTATCTCCAAGGAAATGCTATTCCTCTTCAACTACTACTCCCTGTTAAATTAACACTGAACTGCTATTCTTGCCCCGGATTGTCTCATCAGATACCAAACGTCTCTGAAGAGAGAGAAAATCTGCTTGGCTGTCCTCATCTGCCATCTGATGAGTTTGGAGCATTTCCTGAACTCCTTAGTTGTTGTGTGAGGATCTTGCAGACTCCCCTGCAGGAGCCTTGTGAGCAAGCACATGCCCTGACTGCGGGTGCTGAGCAGCCAGCCGGGCTAGGGATCTGCCACGGTTCCTGGGCCAGCTCGGGTGCTTGGCACACCTCTGCCCTTGTGCTGGTACATGGAGAGACAGGCTCTGTCTCTGCATGCATTTTCTCTCGCTCTCCAGACAATCTGCCTCACTTCTGTGGCAGCTGAAACTGTTTGGTGCCCAGTTGGAGTGTGCAGAATGTGTATCTGAGCTGGTCCGGTGCTGCCCCTGGCTCAGCAGAGACAGACTAGTGCAGTGCATGGCCTGATTAAAAGCCTCTGCTTCAGCTGGCACTTCTTTACCTGACTGGAGTTTTTAGTGCAGTAGTAGCTGAGGAAACTCCAAAGTGCGGGAATCTCTCTGGCACATGCAAAGCACCCAGCTCTGGAGGGTCAGAGCAAGAGAACCACCAAAATGAGGGTTCAGAAAACCACATCAGGGTGTCAGTGCTCACCTGAACTGCATTGAGCACTGCTATTATGGCCAACTCAGAACTAATTTTGGTAATGCTAGGCCAGACCCCTGTTCCTATGGAAACTGGCTTCCTTTTGCTGTGTCACCAATTTTGGGCCTCTGATACCCCACCTAGAATAATCGTTGGTATAAGCCCCTAAATCTCTGTATTTTTCTCCTAGATAACATTTCTGGCTTTCTCTCTTAATATATTTGATCTTGTTCAATTCTCCAGTACCCAGAGTCAGCACTGATTGTCCTTGATCAATATAAGATTAAGTGGAGTTTATATGTTACGTGTAGTTTTGTGACTGACGTATTTTAATCTGAAATGTCAGCAATTGTTTCAAGCTACTCAAGATTAGAGGTTCAATTTAGAATAGTTTATTGATCAGAAGGCAACATTTTTGTAGGTGGTTCATGGGAGTTTGTTCCATGCTTTTGCAGTTTCACATGACTGCTCTTCATGGCTTTGATAAACTGTAATGGTGGCCTGAGTTTCACAAGAATCGTCCTTTTCCAGTCGGGAGTGGGATTGATTCACATCATCCCTGGACAGTACTTAGTAAGACAGTTTACTTCAGGCATGCTATAGATTGATTATTCAGCATTGAGGAGTCTGAAAACAAGTTTTCATTATCATGCATTGACCCAAATAGCTGCTACTATTTTTAGGTACGCTACTCATATCACAACATTAACTTCTGCTCACATCCGGTGTGCCCACCCATGGGCACTAGATTTTGGAAGATTTACTGTGAAAATATTGAGATGCCTCAGGATTTTATGGTGATACATAATTTTAGATGGGGACCACCTAAAAGAAACCTGCCATTTACTTCTTATATAGTTGTTTAGAAAAAAAATCTCATCTTTCTAATGATGTTCTATTCTTTTCACTGCCTTATTCAACTCTGGTGGGATTTGGATTATTACAAGGGTTTTCACAAGAGAAATTTTGTTAATTGTATTTTTTCAGCAATGGCATTCCAGGCTGACAAGTAGAAATATTGAAATAACCTCGTATTTTGTACCTCTTCTTAGTAGTTTATAAAATTGTAGAGCTGGCATGATTAATTCACTTATACAGAGTTATTCAAGAGACAGAATTTCTTCCTGGGAATCCAGCAGAGTTGTGCTTTTGATGTGCTTTTTTAATGCTTTGATCTTTTATTTTTTCAAGCAAAGTGTACATAAATGAGAAGTATTGTCATAAACAATGTACCCTAAAACCCCTGAATTCAAAAAAAGCTGTGAGAATCTAGTACTTTGTTGAGGGGAGGAAAAAAGTAAAAGTTAAATCAGATTTGCCTGTTCATTTTGTTACACACTTGAGTTCTGCACAGATTTGAAATTTTCAGTGAAGTTGTATTCAATATCATTAAATGTCGTCTTTTCTGTGTGCTTTTACATTTTGTGGAATTTCCTGGGATGAGTGACAGGGAATTAGTGAACTATGGGAAGTACTTTTAACTGAATCTACCTTTCAGTATTAATCTAAAACTCAGAGATTATTAATGCATTTCAATCAATGCAGAAGTGGGCTATAGTGGCTTTAGAGACTTCCATGAACTCAGAAATCAGCCTGATTATTTTTTCCATTTTGAGCCATCGGAGACATTTCATTTGAAATGTTACTCTTCCTTTTAATTATTTGAGGCTTTTTTTTTTCTTCTCAGCACACTTTTATGTCTCCTAAATTCCTTGCTACATTCTGTCATAGTGATCTTAATCTTTGGCCAGGGATTGTGTCCCCTCTTCATGCCTGCACCAAAGTGTCTTGCTGGGATATTTCAGCCATGCAATTTCTCTTTTTCCAGGTGGGATTTTATCCTCCATTGCATTTTTATGGTTTTGATATTGAAGTTTTGACTATCATGGCCTCATCTTCCTCTGTCTAGTTTTGTTTTCCTGCTGCTCTTTACCTCCTTTTGTCCGTCTCCTTCTGCTGTTAAAGGGCAATTCCCTTATCGCTCCCACAAAGTTCTCAGCGGACAGCACACGTAGAAATACAGAATCACAAGGGAAAAGACCTCCAAGATCACTGCATCCAACTGTTAACTCAGCACCGCCATGCTCACCATTAAATCATGTGCCCAAGTGCCCCATCTACACATCTTTTGAGCATTTTCGGGATGGTGATTTCACTGGGCAGCCTGTTCCAGTGCTTGACTACCCTTTTCATGAAGAAATATCCAATCTAAACCTCTCCTGGTGCAACCTGAGATGATTTCCTCTCATCCTGTCACTTAGTATGTGTCAGAAGAGACCGACCCCCACCTTGCTACAGCCTCCTGTCGGTCAGCTGTAGAGAGTGGTAAGGTCTCCCCTGAGCCTCTGTTTCTGCAGGCTAAACACCCCCAGCTCCTTCAGGCATTTCTCATCACACTTATGCTCTGGACCCTTCCCCAGCTTCATCGCCCTTCTCTGGACATGATCCATCCCTGCTCTTTTTTTGTTGGGGAGCCCAAAACTGAGCCCAGTACTCGAGGTGCGGCCTCAGCAGTTCCGAGTGCAGGGGGACAATCACTGCCCCGGTCCTGCTGGCCACACTATTGTTGATACAAGCCAGACTGCCATTGGCCCTCTTGGCCAAATAATGTAACAGGTCTCTTGCCATTTCCTCTTGGACTATGAGGGCTTCACTCTGCTTCCCGTCCTTATCTCGTGCCTCAGCGGCCGCGCTCCCGCTGGGACCTCC
>VXBT01002207.1:186784-227270 GCA_013400235.1 Oriolus oriolus | reverse complement strand
TCCTTTCAAGCCCAGCAAGAGCCTGAGGCAGTGCCCGTGCCCGTGACCGCACCACACCCTTATAGGTAAGAAAGGAATTAAAACTCAAGACCTTTGCTGCTTGTCCCTGCAGGGGTCATCAAAGCAGCGTGGAAATACAGGTATTTGCCCAGGGAACAGGCACAATAAAGTATTTCCTGCTCAGAGTTACTTTTTGTAGGAAAAAAAGCCCCTGAGATTTGTGTTTTCTATTCTCAGTTGCAATGGAGGAATCTTGACATATTTTAAGGGCGAGAAAATTAATTTTGGGGCCTTGGAAACGTGCAAAGGGGATAAAGTTCACAGACAGCCTCACTTCATAACTTTGCTTTTCCAGGTCTTCTGTGGCCTGGCTCCTTCACCACCCCCATCTTCATCCCAAGAAGGAAGGGATTTTAAGTCAAATCCCCACAGGAAGTCCTTCAGGTCTGAGTTGTGCTGGTCCCACCAGCTTCGTGGTCTGGTCCCTGGAGCTCGCACAGGCAAGTGTGTGACGCCCTCAACTACGAATGAAAAGCTGATGCTCTGTTCCTGCAACTGCTGCATCGCACACACAATGAGCCCAAAAAGTAAGGGTGGCCAGTCCTCCTGTCTCCAGCAGCACTGGACTCGAAGCTCTCCTACAAGGGGAGTTGGTCCTTTCTTGACCCAGTGCCTGCTGATGGATCAGTTTATTTATTTATCTGTTTAATGATTTATTAATTTTTGAGGCTTTTTCACGCGATGGTGCTGCCTTAGGGGAGTTCACGGCTCAAGGTGTCAATGGGGAGTGTTTGCTCAAGCAGGAGCTGCAGGTCGGGCTCCAGCTGAGGCTCCCAAGCTGCCTGCTTGGCTCTCCTGGCATCGAGGCTGTCGATAAACCACGTTCCTATCCCCTCCTGCCAGGGCATGGACGCTGGCCAAGTCACTGTCATCTTTTCCCAGACCAACTGAGCCCCACTGTACGACGTTGTCATTGTTTACGGTTAATTAAACCATTAGCCACACGGTTCATTAATTAACTATAAACCACTGTTTGTGGTTGATTACCATTTCCAACTCCAGCAGTTGGGCTAACTGGGGTGGCAGTGCCCTGTGAGGCAGTGTGGGTCAGCTGAGGGGTGAGGAGGCGAGCCTCAGGGGGAGCCCGGCCCCCGTGGCCACGGCGAGCTCCCGCAGGTGCCGAGGCTGAGGAGGTGCACAGTGCTCCACTGTGATCCTGCCACGGACAGAGGGAGGTCATGGCACTGCTGGGGGGGGCTGCAGAGCCAGCTCTGGCCATTGTGTTTGAGCAAGGGCTGTGCAAACAGCACTACGTGCCGGGCCAAGGCTGCCGCTGCCATTTCTTGTTGGCAGCAGAGGGTCGGAGGTTCAGAGGGACAGATTCGGGTCCAGAGTCTATGTGGGAGGAGAGCTGTGACTCATCAGAGTCAGGACAGGTGCTGGGGACTGAGCTGTGGCCTCAGGAGCAGAGTGGGTGCTCCGTGTGGGGCTGTGGGGCGGGAGGGGACGAGCAGATTGAGGTGGATGTTGTGAGGAGGAGGAGCACAATCCGCTCTTCTCCTTCCCGTGGGTTTGCCCACACACACTCTGCCTCCGCACCAGGTCCGTGGCTGCCCTCATTCCTTCCTCCTGCCCTGTCTCCCCTGATGTCCCTTCCCATCTGGCTCTTTGGCCTGCAGACATCTCTCTGTTTCCGTGGGGTCTGAGGGCACGTTTGTCCCACAGGAACCGAACAGAGTCCTACAGAAAGCCAAGGAGCTGAAGAAGGTGGGGATGGAGCTCCTGACATGCTGTGGGTTCAGTGAGGGGGATGGGGTGCACTGGGGCTGTGTGGGAAGGTTCATCCCCCACCCCGCACCCCACAGTTGCATAAGTGGTCCAAATACCAGTTCTTTGCAGATGTTAAAAGATCCCCTTCTCTGAAAATGCTGCCGAGGCTGCAGCAGCTCAGCAGGGCTGGGGTAGGAGTGTTTGCTGAGCAAGCAGCTGCTGATTGCACAGGTGGGACTCATTAGGCTCCAGGTGGGTTGAACTTTGTTCCAGGAATCACTTATTACAACCTGTGCTCCCCTCACCTCCCCTAACTTGGCTTTGGATCCTTTTCTCTGCCATGGGCCAGGGGAATGATCTTCCTCTGGGCCATTTGTCACAGAATCCCAGAATGGTTTGGGTTGGAAGAGACCTTAAAGCTCACCCTGTTCGACCCCCTGCCATGGGCAGGGACACCTTCCACTGTCCCAGGGTGCTCCAAGCCCCATCCAGCCTGGCCTTGGACACTTCCAGGGATGGGGCAGCCACAGCTTCCCTGGGATAAGTTTTATTTCTGTCTTTGCTGCCTCCTGGTTCTTCCTCACAGTTATCTTCTGTATCTTCTGCAATACCCTGCCCCAGGGCAGCTGGCAGGACTGCTCAGAGGGGCTTCTGTGCCACCAGACGTGGAGTTGGGTAGAGTCGATGCATTTTTTGGCGCCTGTCCCTGGGATGCTGTAAGGAGGCAAAGGCTGATATTTAGGAAAACAGCTGATTCCCTGCAAAACCAGGCTGGGGGAGTGCAGATGGCGGGGGGCATGTTACCACTGCTGGCACCGGTCATGAGACATCTTTCCCCTGTCAGATCCATGCTGGAGATACTCGCCCAGCAAAGCTCAGCTGGGAAGCAGGGAAGAATGGAGTAGAAACTGTTGGGAACAATCAGCTGGGACACCACATCCCAAAAGGAGCTGTCTCCTCTTCCCATCGGTCAATCCCGTCTTCAGAAAGGCGATTTCTGAGTGAGGAGAGTGCAGGTCCAGGCTGGGGAGAAGTGAGGAGATGAGGAACTGAGCCCCAGGAGAGAGAGACTGGAGCGCTCCAGGCTGTTTGGCATTGGAAGGGGGAAAAGGGGAAGCCACAGACACACACGTGGTTTGAAGTGTCTTAGGGTGAATGACAGATATGAGGGCAGGTCTCAAGGAGTGGAAGAGCTCTCTGGGTGTCTGCAGTGGTTCCCACCAGCCTCGGAGAGTCTGCAGACCGTCTCTGAGGGGTGGTCTGTGTGCTCCCATGCGTGGTAGCTCCAGGGAGGGTTGGGCATGATGCCCCTCCAGAACTGCCCCTGCACCCCAGGGAATGGATATCACTGTTCAGAGACCTTTGGGCCACTGTCTTTCTGTTGGTGCAGGAGGTGTCTCTTTCCAGATGTTCGTCAGCCAGTCTGGGAGACTTATTTTCCTTTGAACAACCAGCACCAGGAGATAGTGCACAAAACCATTCTCCGCCTTTACACTGCTCCTTAACCTTAGCTACTCTTACAGATCACGACCTTCTGGATGTCCCCTGCCTTCCCTTTCACCATCAGAGTCTCTGAGTAGGAGGTGCATGAACATGAGAGTTTGGCAACTGTGAACTGAGTAAGGGATGAGCTAAAGAAAAGAGAACGAAAAGGGGTAGTTCCTCAAACTGGGAGCCCAAACTGGGAATCTGGCCGTGTGTTAGAGCTCAGAGGGCAGCCCTGGGTCCAGCTGTATGTGCTGTTCCTGGGGCAGGGCTGTGTCTTGTGCCCAAGAGCTGGAGTTCCCTTCTTGGCTCAGCCAAGAAGATTGCAGATGCAGGAAATCGACTTGAGCGGACCCAGCACCCCACTGAAATCCTCCGGGAGACGATGCTGTCCAAGGTTTGGGCTGGGATACTGCTCCCTGGTTTGTCCCCTCAAGCCAAGACCCTGCGTGCTGCCAGGAGCTGGAACAGGAGCTGGCCACAGTCCCAAGCTCCAGGTGCCCCAGCTGGGGGCAATGTCCCTGTCACAGGACTCTGGCCACGGCACATCCTCTGTGTTCCCCGTTCTGCTTACACCTCTTTTATTTTTGGTCGGTCACCTGTGACCAGGAGAAACTGCACGGTGGCTGCTGGACAAATGAGCAGCCTGTGCTTTGGCATGTGTGAGCACAGCAGCCCTGAACTGCTCCAGGTGCCCATGTCTCTCCTCAAAACCAGGACAGCTCGACTTGCAGTTAATGCTTTAATTCAGCTTGGATTGCTGAAGGTGGGAATAACCTCTGAGCCACCAGCTGTGCCCTTTAACATGAGATACTCCATGCAGCCTCCACTGTAAGTACCCTCTGAAGGTGTCAACACCCTGGAATGTCAACACCCAGCTCAATTCAACTTTTAGGGGCTAAACCAGTGCAACCTGCTCCCTTCTTTTGTCTTCTCTAGTTTATTTAAAGTCCTCTGTCACAGCCAGAGCCCGCAAGAGTTGCTAATGGAAATATTACGCTAATGAGAAAAAAGCTGATGGCTCTTTTGGTGTAAAGCTCTCCCCTGGGAAGCTGCTTGCTGCAGTGCTCTGAAAATCTGTGCTGGCATCCCTCGTGGCAGACAAGGAAGGAGACACAGGTTGGTGGCTCCAACTTCCCCGAAGCCTGCTGTCATTTACACAAGTCTGATGACCTTGACTAAAGGCCTGGTCTTTTCTTGGGGATTTCCCACCTCAGGCAACGTGCAAAAGGAACACGAATCTTGTTTGTAACAGGATCTCCACAAAGCTTTTCCTGCTGTTTGTTCATGTTATGTCTCCATGGCATGTTTATGAGGATGGTTTTGATGTCAGCATGGGGCTGTGGGACTCCTGTGAGAGCCAGGACTCAGCAGAAACCTTTGGTTTGATGGAAAAATCCTGCTGCTGCAGACAAAAAAACCATTGCCCGGGATAAAGTAGGGTGGAAATGGATTGAGGTATGGGATCAAAGCCCTGCAAAGAGCTGGGGTCTTGTTTCCCATTCCCTGGTCTAACCAGGAGAGAGCTTTCTGTTCTTGCCTGTGTGCCAGGGTACTGCAAGGGCTGAATGCTCCCAAAGGAATGGGGACCCCAGCATGATCCTTGTCCCTCACAGTCTCCATCCAAGGTGAGCAGGATGGGCCCTGGACAACAGCTGGGCTCAGCCCAGAGTCCAGATCTCCTGGGAGTCTGGTGGTGACAAGGAAAGTCTGAGGCTGGGGTCAGATCTGGGGACAGATCTGGGTTGGAGACAACCTGGGGACCACCAGGCAGGTCCAAGGTCTGGCTGAGGGGTCTGTCTGTGGGTTGGGGTCAGGACCAAGAGGGCCACGGCCAGGCAGGGGCAGAGCTGTGGTGGACCAGTGCTTCTCCAGCATTGCTCAGGCAGGGAATGATCAGCTGAGCATGAACAGGCTTCTGGAAGATTTTAATGGAGGTCCCCAGTGAGGCTGGAAATGAGGGAGGATGGGGTTGTAGGAGCGGGTGGTGCCTTTTGGTAAGGGATGTGTCCTGCACGGCTGAGCAGTGTTCCCCCAAGGCTTGTTCTCTCTCTCTGCGCCCAGCAAGTGGCCCTGGCACTGCCTGGGTGTGGTGGCCCTCCAGGTTCCACCTGGCAGAGGTGTGGCAGGACCTGCAGCCTGCAGTGGGTGACAGGAGGAGGATGTTGGTGGTCAGAGGTGTGCAGGTGGAAGGGCAGAGCCTCTGGTGAAGGGGGGGACAACAGACGTCAGATCAGGTCCTGCCAGGCCGTGGACACGGCCGTGCTGAGACCCTCAGTCCCTGGCAGTGAGCAGACACCCCAAAAGGAGTTCATTTTCCCTTCCCACTGCAATTCAAAGGGAACTGCTGTGGAATGAAGCCATTTCTCCCCATACCTTGCCTAGAACATAACTGATCATTACTGATCAATCATCATTGTATAGCAACAATGATCATTGTTGCCCAGAGAGGTTCTGGACTCCCCATCCCTGGAAGTGTCCAAGGCCAGGTTGGACAGGGCTTGGAGCAGCCTGGGACAGTGGAAGTGGTCCCTGTCAGTGGCAGGAGGGCTGGATTAGATGAGCTTTAAGTTCCCTTCCAACCCCAGCCATTGTGGGATTCTATGATTACATCCACAGAGTGCAGCCACGTCCCTCCACCTTATGCAACTTCTAACAAAGCATTTGAAGCAAGAATTTTTCTGGTTCCTTCCTTATTCTTGCAACAGTTTTCAGGAGCTGTTGGAGCCATGTCACACTTTAGCTGGGCTTTGCCATCACGTTCCCCGGTGCCACAGCACCCACATGAGCAGAGTGTGGGGACAAGGACGCAGTGGATGATGCTGAGGGGCTCTGGGAGGGCGCTGCTGCATCCTGCTGTCCACCCCAGCCCAGAACTCCCTCCCTGGGACCAGCCCCAGCCAGACCTGTGTCCTGAAGCCCCCCCAATCTCTGCCTACGTTTTCTGCTCCTTTATCCCCGCAGCTGGAAATGAAATGAGGATTAAAATGCCACGGGAGTCTAAAAGCCCTCAGGAGGGGGTTTGAAATCTGCTCAGCTGGGCCTTTTGCTCCCCCCTCTCTTCTCCTCCCAGAGCTCTTAACAGTCCCAAGACTTTTATTCTTTTCCACATTGCAAAACAGTAATTACTGGAAGGGACGAGGCTGTTCGAGAGCCAGGGTCCGGCGGTGCCTCAAGGCTGTGCCAGCCCCGGGTGGCCTGGGAGGGAGGACGGGAGGAGCCATTCCCCTCAGATTTTATTTTGATGAGAACATCTTGACCAGCGAGCAGGAAACAAATTCCTCTGTCACTTAGGAGTGAGAGGAGGCACCACAAGGTCAAGCCTGCCCGTGGGCTCCAGGCCATCCCTGGGCAGGGCAGGTGTTTCGCTGGTGGTGTGGTGGTCACCAGAGGTGGCAGGGAGGAGATGCCCTCCCGGGTCCTGGGGCCGGTATTTGCTCACTGGTGTCATACTCAGCTCTTGACCTCTAAAGGGTGAGATGTTTGCACGGCTCGTGACAGAGCTGTCTTTGAAAATCTCAGGAGCAGAAGGGAAATTAATTTAACTAGAGTTCAAAGGGTCTCTAATAAAGACTAAGCCTTGCTGTTATTCTAAAGTGTTACTTCCATTAATTCCCTTTTAATGCTGCTTTAAAATTACAGAGTGGAAAGGAATGCTGGCCAACAGATTTTTTTGGTGGTTTCAAAACAACCACTATTAATCAACAGGGAATTATATTGGCTGTAAGAGCGTTTAAATGGGAAGGTGGCTTCAACCAGGACACACGTAGCAGCGTGTAGTTGTGGTGACAGATTAAAAATTAGCTATTGTGAAGCTTCCCGCATGGACAGGGGCTTGGAATTAATGATTACCATAAATTAACTAACTGGAAATGGGTTGAACAGCAAGTGGTAGAGTTCAGCTTGACCCACTGGTGAGCTGACCCTTTTCCCGTTCATTTAATGCCCAAATCTCATTTCTGGCCAGAGCAGCTCGTTAGCAGCTCCAGTGCTTGGGCGCAGCGGTGGGTGGCCGTGCCAGCCCAGCTGGGCTGCCTGGGGACTGTGGAGGAGGAGAAGAGGTTTGGTCCCTGCTCCCTGGGTCACATCTAGCAGAGAGAGCTGCTCCAGCAGATGGACAGTGCTCCAGCCCCACGTCTGGTACTGCTGGTGCTGCTCCAGGAAGCCAATTCCCAAGTTTTCCCTTCTTGGTGTCTCCCCTTTGCCTTCTCCTTTGTGTCCTTTTGGCTGCTGGCCTCTGCTGCCTGCTCCACCTGCAGCTCCATGCCCGCAGCAAAGTCACTTGCAAAGTGACCCTTGGTCCAGCAAAATCCACAGCATCACTCTGCAACAGGCTCAGAGCTGCTCCCCTGGCCGCATCTGCCGGGACCTGCTCCAGTGACGTCCCCCTGCTCCTTTGGCACCCAGCTGGGTGTCCCCTTACGCTGGTGGAGTGGCAGTGGCTCACCCCCAGGTTCACCTTGTGCTCCTCCACTCTTCCTCCCCTCTCACTGCAAGGTCTTCTTGACGAGCTCTGCCACAGCCGTGTCTCTGTCCCCATCCCAGTGTCCCGGGCTCTGCGACTGCCCGGGAACATCCCTGGATGTCTCATGAGAGCCACAGCTCCCTCCTCCTGGAAATAAGCCACTTTTTCTCCTGTTCTCATCCAGCCACAGCTCTGGGATGGTCCAGCATCTCGTCGTGAGGACGTGCCCCCGTGGAAACTGTCTGACATGTCCCGGGGAGCCACTCTGTGGACAGAAGAGTTGTGCAATTGCCTGGTGCGTGCCTGGCCTGGGACCTGGGGTCCTGCAGGAGAGGAGCAGAGGGTGCTGTGGCCACACAGGGCAGCTGGCACTCCTGCCATTTCTTTCCCAGGTAACAGTATTTACCGGTTTGTTCCCACAGATCTTTGGAAAATATACAGGAGGCAGGGCTGAGTGTTACCAGGCTCCAGCCGCTCTCTTTGCAAGAGTGTCTTCAACAGGACTCCACCACCTTTCAGGAATATCACAGCTCCTGGTGTTGCACAGAGCTGCTGGTAATCCTGTTAACCTTTGGGTTAATTAAGCAAACAGGGATCCTTCATTAGGAGGAACGGCACTAATTGCGTGTCTGAGAGGGTGAGTTTTGCACGGACCGCTGGCTGGCGGAGCAGAAACCACTGCTGACTTCAGCAAGGGGGCTGGGGAGTTAATGGGGGCCTGCTTGGGCAAGGAGGTCAAGAAAACCTGTTTCCTCAGCGCTGCTGGGCCAGCTGGTGTTTGCTGGAGCGGGGGATGTGCACGGGGACGATGTGGGGCAGTGGCACCGTCCTGCGGAGCTGCCACGCAAGGCACGGAGGGGTCGAGCTGCTGGCACTTGGCTGTCGAGCTGCCATTAGTTTCCACCCTGAAAATGCAGATCTGTAATGGTATGACCTGGTAAGCAGCTCTGGACAAGAGGCCCCAGTCTGCAGCTGGGCTTAGCACTCCGAGCCGGGAAGAGCGGCTTTAAATCGACAGAGAGCTCTTTGTTTGCCGTGTGCGGTTTAGAAATTAGGCAATACTTAGAAGCAATACTTAGAAGCAAATATTGGTTCAATCAACATCAGCTCCAACTCTCCAGTGGCCAGTTTGGCTCATCCCAGGTAGAAAACAGCATTTTGCAACACAGTCAAAACCTGACACCGGATATTTCTCCTAACCAGCGGGGAAACAAGTTTGTGGCATTTCCTGAAAAATAAACTAGGCACAGTGACTCTGCAGTTGGAGCATGGCCCCAAAATTGACACACAGGTCCAAACAGGGCCTGCAAGCCTGTTTCTGGAAAGCCAGCCACAGCTCTCCAGGTATCTGTCAGGCCTTGGGAGCCACGGGCAATGCCGAGCTGGTCCCAGTCCATCATCAGCCAAGGCCATGCTCTCAGAGCTGGCATTCCCACAGTGGCTTGCAGCTGCTGCCAGCCCCATGCTGACCTGGGTTCCAGGGCATGCGTGACTCCCTCTTCCAGGAGAGGCTTGGCATCAGGCAAGAAGGCTGGGATTTCCCCCAGGTTCTTACAGAGGCGAGGTCAACCAGTTCTGCAGAAGCCCCCTGACTTCTCCCTGCCCCTCCTGGGTACCTGAACGCTGAATCCCAGAACAGTTTGGGTTTGAAATGACTGTTAAAGCCCATCCCATTCCACCCCTTGCCATGGGCAGGGACACCTTCCACTACCCCAGGGTGCTCCAAGCCCCGTCCAGCCTGGCCTTGGACACTTCCAGGGATCCAGGGGCAGCCACAGCTTCTCTGGGCACCCTGTGCCAGGGCCTCACCCGCCTCACAAGGGAGAATTTCTTCCCAATATCCCATCTAACCCTGCCCTCTGGCAGTGGGAAGCCATTCCCCCTTGCCTTGTCACTTCATGCCCTTGTCCAAAGTCCCTCTCCAGTTTTCTTGGAGTCCCTTAAGGCCCTGGAAGGGGCTCTAAGGTCTCCCCAGAGCCTTCTCTTCTCCAGCCTACACTGCTTTGGATGTGGCCCAGCAGACGCTTAGCTGCAATTGCACAGTGCCAGCTCAAGTCCAGTTTATCACCCATCAGTTCCCCAAATCCTCCTCCACAGGGATGCTCCCCATCCATTCAGGACCCAGCATCCCCATATCCCATCTCCTGAGACAGGCACCTTTGCCACTTGAGTGCCATTGTCAGCTTCTGCCCCACCATGACTGTTGACAGAAGATGACCTGGGAAAATGTGTTCCCACCAGGCTGCTCTTCCTGCCTTCACCTGCCTTCACATGTCAGGCCAGGACAGGACAACTTGAGCCCAGCTTTCGTGGTTGACCACCCTGACATCCTTGTCATGGGCAGGCCCCAGCCTTCTCCAAGCCACAAACTGGAAATTCCTATTTCTAGAGGGAAACGAGTTAACTCTATGGAGAAGCCCAAACTCCTGGTGGGTGTATATTGCCCTCTTCCCTCCGCCCACCCCACCTCAAGGTTCAGTTCATTCCCCTTTGGTTTTTTCTTCCATTTTCAGGGCATTTTCTCCTTAGTCACTCAAGGTGAGCTGGCTTTTCCTCACAACTGGTGACCCCTGGGAACAGCAACATCAGCTCCAAAGGCTTCCACAGCTGCACAGGAGCACCTCTGTGGAGTTAACTGCTCCAAAGAGTTGCGTGAGATACCTGTGATGGCGTGGTGCCTTGATCGCAGCTTTCCCCATTTTCCCTCTTTTTTGATGTTTTCCAGAGGCTCGCACACAAGCAGAGCTTGGCTCCAGCCCCGCTCAGCTGCCTTGGCTCTGGGATGAGCTGTGCCGTGGGCAGCAGCCAGCTCTGTGGTAGAGCCAAGCCTTCTCCCACACAGCCATGCCAGCTCTAACTTTATCCCAGCTGCAGCCAACGTCCTTTCCTTAGGACACAACCAGAACTCCAGCGCAGCCTCCTCTCAGCCACAAACCGCAGCGCACACGCGCGCCCTTGCAGCGGCGAGGGAGATGTGGAAATAAACAGTATTATTTTACCTTCTGTTTCACTTGGCATTGTTCTTTCCCCGGGGTTCAGCTGTGTTTATGCATCACCAGTGACCCGTGGTTGGGCAGAGGGTGTGTTAATTTGTGTTTCTTCATCATTCATGTAATTTTTAGCAGCATCCTCTTTTGGAAAACACAACGGCCGGGATGAGCGGTGTTGCAATGCAACGAACTTGGGATGTGTGACAATAATTCAGGTTGCTCCATGAAGATGCGTACTACGGAAGGGTTGATGTTTCTGGATAACCAGGACAAAGTCTGAGGGGCACTGACTTAGCTCTGTCCTTTCTGGTAAAGCTGCTCCTGCTCACAGGAGCCAGAGCACAGAGCTCTTGCCTTGAAAGGCAACAAGAATTTCCAGCGTTACTGAAAATCGGCCTTTGCTGTTCGATCTCAGCTTAGTCAGCCAGGCACGGGCACTTGGGAATGGGACCAACCACGCACCCAGGCAGCAAGGTACGAGTCTGACCAGAACCTGTAGGGGAGGGTGCGTGTATTTAGTGAGAGACAGGACCCACCGCGTGACAAAACGTGCATTTTCTAACACAAAATTTGGCAAAGCAGGTGTCTGATGGATGTTCAAGGGAGGAAGTTGACTCACAGGGACTGTGAGGAACTGACCACACAGTTCGTCCCTCCTGGACTCCAAAAAGAATGGCATTTTTGAACTGGAGGCCACCCACGCCACTTCTCTTTTTCCATCCAAGGCTTCCTGTGGTGGGCTGTGCTCCTCAGAAAGAACCGCCTTGGAGACCTGTTGGGTCCTTTGGAGATCAAGGCCTGAGCCCTCAGCCCAGGTGGCCGAGAGGACACAGCCCTGGCCTGCTCTGCTTCTGCCATGGGGTGCCTCCAAGGAAAGCTGTGTGCTGGATGAGTTTCTCCTCTGCTGGCTTGGCCACAGGAGGCAAAGCTGAAGAAGGAGCATCCACAAGAGGGATGCACACCAGGAGGAGAGTGGAATCCATCATGGACAAAGGTAGGGTTCAGTAGCACCAAAAGGAGGTGTAGAAGCAGCTCTGAATGTGGCTGGTGATGTTCCAGACAACTTGTGGCTGGACATCTGGAGGGTGCTGCAGTACAAGAGGTTATTGCAATCCAAGCCTCTTCCTTCGCCCCTGGATTTGCCCTGTTGCCATCTGGGAGAGCAAGGGGAAGAGATGTGAAGTGAAAACCACCCATCCCATCAGCACACAGCCATCACAGGCACCCCTTTGGCAGACAGAGAAGGCCTCGGGATGGAAGCATAACGTGAGGAGGGAGAGAGGAGTGGTGAGTGGTCCATGGAAAAGGTCTGGGAACCCCATGCAGAAGGCAAAGATGGTTTGGGCTCTCCCAGCAACTGCTCTTCTGTTATTTGAGTAGATCCTTTATGTTTTCCAAGCTCTCTTGTGCGTCTTTCCCTTTCATCTGTCATGTGGTAAAAGAATCTTTATCTGGCTAGCGCTGTAACTACTTGTGGAGTCAATATGTCCAAGCATTTCCACCAATATTTATGTGCTCAGGTGTCTTTGTTGTTTCAGCAGCAACTACAGTTCCTCAAATGTCTGTTAGAAGCGGCATTTTGGAACAGATCAGCAAAAAGCTCTGGAAGAACCATGTGGGACAGTCTCCTGCAAGCCCTTGTGCCTCTCCTTCCCGTGGATGGGGATGTTGCTAAGGCTGCCGTGAGCGAGGCAGGATCAGTGAGACCCACAGGAAGCTGGGGATGGATTTCAGTGGCATCTACCTGTCTCAGTGGAAGAAGAGCTTGGAAGGCCACAGCTTGCTGGAGTAAATATGGATGGGAGATTTTTTAAAAGGAGAGGCTTGAGGTGGGAGAAAGTCAGTGCCCCTCCAGCTGCAGTGTGTTTGGAGGCACTCTAGACACAAGAAATTCTGCTCTGCTGGGGAAGCAGGGGTTGAAGGGATGAGAATTAGGAACCAGCCATGCTGAAGGAAGTGCTTACAGATGATGCTGAAGTAACCAGCGTGGCCAGAAGTGCCTCTCACTCAGTCACAGGCAGGGCGGGCTCCCGGCACCACGGTGGAGGTGGTCATCGCCTGAGGGCCTCCACCTTCCCTGGGTCACTTTGTGGAGCCAAATCCTTGACCTGGCACTGGGCTCCCACCTGCACCGAAGCCACTCTGGGCACCACCACCACCACCTGCAGGTCACTTTGCCCTGAGCCTGCTGGGAGAAGGGACAAGAGCCAAGCCAGGTGCGTCCAGTCAACCTCCAGCTGTGTAGAGAGGGAAGGCTACAGGAGAGGAAGGACCTGTGCAGGGCATCCAGGAGATCCTCCCTCCAAGGGAGGCTCGTGCTCTTGGAAGCAAGCCTGGGAGCTGGACCTCCCGGCTGGGCTTCCAAGAGCAGACCTGTAGCTTCTGTTGGGTGGACATGGTGAGTGGACCAGCCCTAGCAGTGCTCCAGGGATGCTCTTAGGGCTCAAGGGCTGGCTGACGTGGTCCAGGGAATTCTCGGTCTGTGTGCATGTGCCAAAGGCTGAAGCTGGTCCCGTACCTGGCAGCAAAGATGGGGACATGAAGGCTGGCACAGCATCGGAAAGGCTGCCCTTCATAAACCAAGCCCTGCCCCACTGCCCCCAGGGGGACAGGCCAGGGGTGACACAGTCGGACGGAGAAGGTTTGCAGAGGAAGTGGGAGGAGGCTGACTGCTAACCTCAGCAGTTCTTCCCAGGTTCATCGCAAAAAACTTACCAAAATTGCAGCGTGATGCTTCCTTCTGTCTGCGGGGCTCTTATCGAGCTGTCTGGTCACTGCTGTTGGCTTTTTTTTGGCCAGATCATGTGTAAGAATCATTTACTGCCTTTCAACCCCGCTGCCATTGCCAGGAGCACGCAAGGGAGCGGGCAAGCACTCGGTGCTGCGAGCCAAGGGGCGACGGGCACCTCAGCAGCAGTTACTGGCAAACACACAAAACTCAGCTCTGGATCCAGCAGGGACTTTCTGAGATTAGTTCTGGGCAAGGCAGGGGGTGGGCAGCACAAAGGAAATAGCCCCTCCTGCGGCGTTTCAGCCCGCAGGAGAATTCAAATGTCACAACTTGGGAATTTTCCATGTGAAGCCCCTTGTAAAATGCAAAGCGCTTTGCCCTGCTCTGATTCCTGCCTGCGGAAGGGTTCAGTGCCAAAGTGAAAGGCTTCCTAAAAGTGGGCTGATCCAGGGAGGGGGGCGATTTAGGAGCTATTGAGAAACAAGGAAGGACAAACAGTGTTAGGTCATTGCTTCTGCAAACACAGCCAAGGCTGTTCCTCTATAAAAGGGGCAGAAAGCGGTTCCAGAGCCATCACAGACTCGGAGGGGACGGTCTGTGACCAAGGCTGCTGCACGCTCCCCTCGGCACCCGACCCCCTGCTCCAGCATGAAACTCGCCCTCTTCACCGTGCTGTCCCTCGGGATAGTGGGTAAGTGTCTGCTGGAAGCAGCCTTTGGGGGAAGGAAGTCAAAACCTCCGTGGACCCCAGGCGAGGCTGTTTCAGAGCTGCACCATGTGCCAGAGCCAGGCAGCTGCGAAGGCAAAGCCGGGACACGAAGCGGTGCTTGCTCTGGCTGCCGTGGATCTGCCAAGGAGGACAATTCTGAGCGTTCCTGACGGCAGCTTTGGGCAGCCCGCGGGGTGGAGGGAGGGCTGCAGCTCCCCGCACTGCCGGTGCCCACCCTGCAAGGAGGAGGGATGCTCCGCTCCCATCATCACCATCCATCAAGGAGAACGCTTGGGAGCACAGGCTCCGCGCTCCTGCTGTGATGGGGTGAAGGGAAAAATCATCCTCCGGCCAGCTGCTGTGCTGGGAGAGGAGCACGGGCTCAGCCAGGGGGGACAAATTATTGCAAGACCTGCCTGCCCAAACGTGTACATGCATCTGGTTAAACCTGAGGGCAGTGACAGTAAAACGGAGCTTAAATAATGAAAGATGCGGCGTGCTTCCCACTCTGCTCCTGCGCTGCTCTGTCCTGCTGCCGCAGCTGCACTTTGCTCGGGCTCCTGCCCATTTTATGCCAAATTTGTGCCACTGCAGGGCTGCCCCTGCTTGGAGTGATTCTTTCCTCTTTCGCTGCTCACAGCTCTGGCAGGCAACGGGCTGGTAGCCGTGGCAAGGAGACTGCTGTCTGCACCTGGCCTGGGGACTGATGCCTGGACAGGGAGAGAGGGATCTCCTTCCTGGAGTAGGCAGCAGGTCTCTTCTGATCCCCCATGAAGTGTGGTGGTGATTAATGTCTTCTGGTAGGAAGTGCTCCCCGTGCCTCTGGCGTCAGGAAGTCATTCAGCACCTCTGATTTGAATATTAGCACGCAAAGATCTTTTTCTAATGGTTCCTCCTCTTCCTCCCCTGCATGGAAAGAGACAAGAGGTCACCCAGAAGGTCTGTGACAGGGCACTCAGGCTCCCATTACCTTTCCAGTGTCCTCAGTGCAGTTGGGTTGACTCCCACAGGAGGTCCCCATCCAGCCTCTGCCCCAGGCAGGATGGTTGCCAGCATTAGGTTCAGGTGACCACGGCTTTGTGGCAGCCAAGACTTGAAAAATGTATGAGGAACTTGAAAAACATACGAAAAAAGAGGTGATGGCCATAGGAATTGAGGCTAAGGATTCTCCCTGTGGCCAAATTCAGCACCTCCACTGTGAGGCTCAAAAATCAAGTAAAGAGAGGCTGTTTCTGAGATGAAAGAGGAAATGGAAAGGTTAATCCGGAGGGGTGTGGATGAAATGTGCCAGAGTGGTGCCAGTGGCCTCTTGGTCTGCACAACCCTGCCCGGAAGGGGCAGAGTGAAGCTGAAGGGTCAGCACAGGCTGGCCACATCCTTGAACTGCAAGTTTCCAGCATTTCTGGGTTCAGGTTTCTGGAGAAGGAATGAATCTGCATCCACCTGAGGCCTTTGCTTTGCTCTGGTCCACCAGAGCAGCCATTCAGCTGCCTTTACTGGTAGGGGGACTCATGGAAGGACTGTGGTGGTGCCATGGCATCTCCCATGGGGGGCAGTGGAGGAGGTGAGACATAGAGACAGTTCAGTGTACCAGATCATTCAGCTGCCAGGGAGGTGAGAGTGGCAGTGCACTGCCCACAGCCTGGCCAGCTTGATTTCTATTGAAGTGCGTGGATTTGTTCTCCCAATCTTCTGGATGTTGCTGTGAGCCCAGGCTGCTTGAATCACGGTAGTCCAGGGCCAGGATTGATCATTCCAGATGTTCCTGACGGTGCCCACGTCAGGCAAGAAAGGAAGAAAGGATCTTCCTGCATGGCTTGGGAGATCCTGCACGTGGCCTTCACCCGAGGCGGTGACCACAGGGGACCAGTGACCTTGTGCTCACAGGGAACCACTGACCTTTTGCTCACAGAGATGCTGTTTCTCTCCAAACAATGCTTTTCTACCTCTCTGAGACTATTTATTTCTGGTTCTTTCTACAGCTCTGTGTTTTGCTGCTCCCCAAAAGCCAAGCATCAGGTGGTGCACAATATCCTCAGCAGAAGAGAAAAAATGCAACAGCCTGAGGGACCACATGCAACAGGAGAACTTTGCTTTCAGTTGCCTGCAGAAAGCATCGTACCTCGACTGCATAAAAGCCATTTCGGTGAGTGGGCAGCAAATTCCTGTGCTGGGATGTTTCAGCAGCCTGTTACACCTGGAGATGGAGTTTCCTTTCAGTCACTGGTTGTTACCTGTGATCCCCCTGTTATACACAAGGATCCAGGGGAGACTCTGGGAAGCGCTTTTCCTGCTCTTTGTTAATTGGTGAAATCTCTTTGTTGTTTAGAATAACGAAGCAGATGCCATTAGCTTGGATGGAGGTCAAATTTTTGAGGCAGGCCTCGCTCCCTACAAGCTGAAGCCCATCGCTGCTGAGGTCTACGAGCACAGTGAAGGTACATTTCCATGCAATATTTTTAAGCCAAGTGGTGGTAACGAACTGAGAGTGCAAAGGCCATCCTTTCCACGCAGAGTTCCCACATATTTTGGCTGAGGGTCCAAGATATTGCCCTTGGATTCCAGCTCCCAGAGGGGAAGGCGTGGGGGACAGTTCAGTAAAATGTGAATCATCACCCATGGCCGCTGGATCCAGTGCCCCATTTCTGGCCACTTGCTGCGGTGAAGGTCTCCGATCCCATGAGCAGAAATCAGGGTCCTCCTGAAGCATGGCATAAAAACTGTGCTGGTCCCAGAGATCTTCTGCTTTCAGTGGCCTTGAACTCTGTGGGTAAAACACAGAGCTAGGAGGCACAGATAAGTTCTGTGATTTCCTGAGCAGTCATCAAGACAGGAAAAAAATGGAGAGGCAACAGCATTACTAGTGGTTGGGAGGGACACCCAGTTGAGATCACACTGAGGCAAGAAATGCAGGCAATCCCCAGGAAAACAGAAGCACAAAAAGGGCTCTGTGACAATCCCTTCTGATCGGAGTTACGTCCATGGCTCCATCCCTACTCACTCACTGTACCATCCTTCATCTCTCCCATCTTTCTCCTGGGAGCCAAACCGATGCTATTTCCCCGCCGCATCCAAAGCTCCCAATCTCTTTTGACCTCTTCCCTGGAGTTCAGCCTGTTTGTATGCAATATTCAGGATCAAAGCAACATGGCAGAGTCATTCCCAAAGAGGTAGCTAAGAAAAAGATATCAAATGGAAGGCTGAGGTCTCTACCCCCACCAAAACTCAGCCACTGTATCCGTACGTAGCATGTGACAGACTGGGTGAAATTCTAAAGACTAAATACGGAGTTTCAGTCTCACAAGGCGTCCGTGGGCAATGGTGTTTGAGAAGAGACTTGCCAGTGGAGACTTGCAAAAAGATTTGTTGAAGTTCCTTACAAAACTACGGCACCTTGAGTGTGATAGCATTTTCAGGTCACTTACTCTTAAGCTGTGAGGTTCAGCATTAGTTCAATATCGGCAGCGTAGCTCACTCCCAAGAAAATGAGAAAACCACAAGTGTTCAACCAAATCTCTGTTTGGAAGCGCAGCACTTTGTTCCCTGAGCACTGGGGGTTTAGCAAGATTAGAAACGTTCCTAAGTCCTCTTTTCTCATTGCTTTATTCCTTTTTCCTGCCCTGCAGGCTCCACTACCAGCTACTACGCCGTGGCCGTTGTGAAGAAAGGAACAGGCTTCTCGATAAATGAGTTGCAGGGCAAGACCTCGTGCCACACGGGCCTGGGCAGGTCGGCTGGCTGGGTCATCCCCATCGGGATCCTGACCCACCGTGGGGACATCGAGTGGGACGGCAAAGACTCGGGCTCCATCGAGCAAGGTGAGCTGGGGCACGGCGAGGCCGGCGCTGGGAGTTAAGCCAGGACTGGTGTCACGGTGAAAGGGGTGTTGCCAAATCTTCTGCGGGGGTCCAGAGGTGGCTCGCAGGGCACTGACATTTCTTGCGGATCCCCTCCCTTCCCAGTCCTCCTAAAAGTGAATTTTTGACCAACTATTGCTTCCTTCTCATCCACAGCCGTGGCCAATTTCTTCTCTGCCAGCTGCGTTCCTGGTGTCACCACTGAACCCAAACTGTACCGTCAGTGCAAGGGGGATGCCAAGACCAAAATGTCCCGCACGGGACCTTATTCTGGATATTCCGGAGCTTTTCAGTGAGTGAGGGTTCTTTTTTCTTTGGGGAAACGTTCTAGCCCTGACACATGCAAGTTTTTGTTATACCAAGGAAGGCTGCGTTGGAATCAGGGGTGCTGAGGAGACCGAATTACTTCTCTGCCATTACAATTTCTTCCCTTCCAGCCTAGGTCTTTTTTTGGAAAACCATTGCTCTATGGCTGCAGTTTATGCCAAAAATAATTTGCTGAAATGGGAGATAGGCAGTCACAATATATGTTTTTCTAACTTCTCTTCTGTTCCTCACACCTGCAGCTGTCTGAAAGATGGGAAAGGAGAGGTGGCTTTTGTGAAACACACAACTGTTCAAGGTACGCCTGCAAGAAAGATCCCTCATTTCTCCTCTTTCTAGTCCCACCTCTCTCTGCCACTCCATCCTACAATTTGTCTACACCATGCAGCTTTCATTCCTCTCCAGGCCCAAACCCTTCTTTCATCTCTTGAACAAAGTTTTGCACACTGTGAACTGACTCATCCTCATTATTGAGAAATGGGATTATGGTGGATCCACTGTTTCTTCTCTGAGGTTCTTCTTTGTAGCTGGAAAACCTGCTTGGTGCCATATCTCAGAGCCAGCTGTAATGTGAGCAATTGAGCAGGTCCCCCATCCCTCTGGGAGGGATTTTGGAGGGAATTCAGCCCTAAGTCAGTTCACTAACTCTGTGGAGACCAAGGACGGCCTGGCACACCCAGGACCTGCAGTGAGCTCAGTGGAGGATCACCAAGGTGGTCATGGGGCAGGGACAACTGTCCTGCAAGGAGCTGCTCTGTGGGATGGGCTTGATCAGCCTGGGGACCAGATAGAAGGGGAATTTTTTTCCCCTTGAGGACAGTGAAGTACTGGGACAGGTTGTCCGGGACAGCTGTATGCTCTCCATCCCTGAAGGGTTTCAAGATCTACCTGGAACATCCTGGTCTGTCCCTGCCTTGACCAGGGATCTTCAAAAGTCCCTTCACACTTGAACTCTCCTGTAACCTTGTGATATTAGTCCTGGGCTTTGTCTTCAGCCTTGACATTAGTCACCTACTGGCCTTCACAGACCGTGTGCAGCTCCTGACCTGCTCAATCCATTTGTAGGGTGTTTGTAAACCTATTTGTAACCCTTTGTGCACAAATCCTCGTGCTGTTGGGTTAGTTACGGCAGAGGCAGAGGTGATCTCTCTTCCATTGCCTTCGTGTGCCCACGATGACCCCATTGCAAGGGGGGTGCCTGCAACCTGTCTTCTGCAAAGGATTCCCCCCGGCGCTTCAGCAGAAATAAACTAATTACAAAGCTTCCCCAAACTGGCCTTTCTGTCAATTTTCACGGTGATGCAACTCATGGTTCGTCCCATTTTCCTTCAGAAAATGCCCCAGCTGAGAAGGATGAGTATGAGCTCCTGTGTCTGGATGGCACCCGCCAGCCCGTGGACAACTACAAGGCCTGTCACTGGGCCAGGGTTCCTGCTCACGCCGTTGTGGCTCGAGATGATGATACCAAGGTCAATGACATCTGGAACTTCCTCTCCAAAGCACAGGTATCACCAAGCTCTCCTTTCCTTCCTCTAACATCCTCTGGTTTTGATTGCTTTCTCCAGCTTTCCAAGAGTTTTGGTGTGGTCATTTGCTGACTATTTCTTCCCTTGTGGCAGGAAAAATTTGGCGTGGGCACAACCAACACCTTCCACCTCTTTGGGCCACCTGGCAAGAAGGACCCAGGCCTCAAAGATTTGCTTTTCAAAGACTCTGCAGTACAGCTGAAGCAAATCCCGTCACTGATGGATGCCCAGCTCTACCTGGGCTTTGAGTATTACAGTGCTGTCCAGAGCCTCCAGAAAGGTAGGCAGGACATCAGACACCAATGTCATGTCAAGCATGGGCTGTGTGGAAGAGTTGGCATTGGCAAACACAACCAGGGCAAAAGGAACGTGATTTTTTCAGACACAGACTGTATCATCTGCAAAATATTTCCTGCGAAATCACAGAACCTTCACAAACTTCACTTACATCAACAAAGCAATTTGTTGTATCCAAACCCAAAAAAACGTCATCACCGCACTGACAGATAGGGAAAATCTCCACAAACTCCACACTGGGGTGGTAGAGATGGTGGTAGAGATTGGGCATGGTCAAAACTGCTCCTTAGAAAAGCCATTTCTGGGATGTAAAAAGAAGGAATATCCCAGGACACCGTGTTCAGACACTTGAGGGAAACAATGCCCTTTATTTCCATCTAGACTCATCAAGCATTTTCTGAGAGTCAAACATCCCACAAATGATCTCTGAAACCCACTTAGAATTCAAAGTACAATTTAAAGTGCTTCACTTCTGTGAAGTGGCATTTATGGAAGGGGGTGAATGGATTTCACATAGCATCAAACCAGATAATTCAAGCGCTGTTTTACAGAAACATAACTAGGCTAGGATCAGTCTGGTCTTAGTCTCGTGGCTGTCTGGGCTGTGAGGAGTGCAGAAATGTGGGACATATTACAGGCAGCAATTCCAAGTACTATTATCACACGGCTATTTAGTGGCTGTGCTGTTTTAGCTTACAGAAATCTGCCCGAATGCCTCGTGTTGTGCAGAAATTCACCTTTCTGACCTGCAAGTTGGTTTTTGAGCCTACTTCAGCTCAAGAATCACTTCTTCTATTCTTTTCTATTCTTGAAAAGAATCACTTTTCCATTCTTGCTCAATTAACAAGAACTCCTTGCCCTGAGCAGCAGCAGGTGGGTGTGTATAGGTGGTTTGTGGCCGGGTCCCTCGCAGCCACAACGTGGCTCCGCAGGGCTCATCCTTGTTCTGATGCCTTAAAAAGGCCAACCTGGAAACAGAGACTAGACAGGAGTAAGGGAATAAAGGTGATATTTATTTTAAAAAAAAGGCCTTCAAAGGTACACCTGGGCAGGCCAAAGGCTGCACCCGAGATGGACCCCGAGTCACGAGTTCTTCACACTGTTACAGGTTTGGTCCATTTGCAGATCAGCATAAATTCGCCAATTAAACTTTAGCTAATGATGGAACTGCCCCTCAGGTCGCCCCCCCTTCTCAAGGTGCTGTGTTACACATTTTGGGCCTGGGACGGTCTGGGTGTCCTTGGAGAGCAGGCCTGGAGAGGCTTTGTTATGTCTGTGTGAGCATGAGAGAGCAGCAGCTGACAGGCTGCAAGGCAGCTCAGAGTCACACACTGGGAATGCAGAGAATACAGGATTTGTAAAATACAAAAGCTAAAACCGAAGGCATCAGTTCTCCCTGTGCTTTCCTTGCAGATCGCCTGACCCCCAGCCGCAGGGGCAGCAAGACACAGTGGTGTGCGATTGGCAGGGATGAGAAGAAAAAGTGTGACGTCTGGAGCGTGATGAGCAAAGGGGAGGTGGAGTGCGTTGTGGCAGAGGACACCAAGGAGTGCATCATGAAGATCATGGTACAGCTTTTTTCCCCCTTTTCTTCTCGCTGTGAACTTCCCAGATGCTTCTTTGACCATCCGAGCTCTGAAAAGCGCTGGCCTGCGGACGTGCAGTGTTTTATTTCTGCACGTTTCCCTTGCAGAAAGGTGAAGCAGATGCCATCAGCTTAGATGGAGGCTTTGTCTACACTGCTGGCATGTGTGGCTTGGTGCCAGTGATGGCAGAGAGCTATGAGGGTAAGCACAGCTCTGTCTCAGGGTCCAGGTGGTGGGGAATGGGCTGATGCCAAAATGCCGGTTTCATTCTGGAATCTTACAAAGCAGCTGCAGCGCTGCATCCTGCAGAAATCACAGAACCACAGAATATCCTGGGCTAGAAGGGACCCACCAGGATCATCAGTCCAGCTCCTGGCTCTGCCCAGACATCCCAACAATCCCACCCTGTCCTTGGGAGCGGTGCCCAAATGCTCCTGGAGCTCTGGCAGCCTGGGGGCCGTGCCCATTCCCTGGGGAGCCTGGGCAGTGCCCAGCACCCTCTGGGGGAAGAACCTTTCCCTGATCTCCAGCCTAACACACGGTGCTCCGAGGCAGCTCTGCTCACCACTGCAGCCTTGTCTTTCCATGAAAGTGGAACAGCCCTGGCGGAGCAGGCATGGATAGTCAGGAACTCTTCTTTGTTTTAATTAGGATGCCCTGGACCTTTAGCACCAGCCTTGGTAAAACTGCTTGTTTTAGTTCAGAGGAGCAGCTGGAGGCTGTGCTTTGTTCTGCTGATGCACAGGGTGTTACTTGAAATGGTCACTTCTACAACAGAGTTTCTCCAGAAATTAGCGAGCTGGATTCTTCTTTCGGATTTGAGATGTCTCTAACTTAACATCTTCTTCTTCTCCCCTCCCACAGATAATCACTGCGAATCACAAGAAGAACCAGGTAATTACTGCCAACAGGGGGACAGAAAACAGTCCAGAGGGATATAAGTAGAAAAGTAGATGTGAGTCGTGAGTGGAGAATAAATGGCCAGTCTCCATCCAAAGAGTGTCCAGTGCAGATATTAGAATTTTGGGAGATAGGTTTAGCAGTCTGAGGGAAAATTAGGGGCTGCAATAAGATCAAGGCGAAGCATTTGGTAGTGGCAGAGATAGGTGTGGTCACACCACAACAGTGTCAGGGCAGTGAACAGAGCAAGAGGGTCTGGGCTGCAGCATTAGGGAATTGTTCTTTCTAGAAATGGAAAGGGGGAGAGGAGGGAAGGGTTTTGTCCTTTGCTAAGGGGAGAATAAGAAATCAGGAGTGGTTAAGAAATCCTCACATGTGTCTTGCTGCAGCCTTCTCACATTACCCAGGTGTCAGAGCTTTGGAGGGCAGGGAACTATCAGGGATAATAATCTCCCGGGAGCATGGTGGAAGTAGATGCATCACATTTTCAAACTCTTCCATTGCTGCTGCCTGGCAAAGTATTTTTAAGCCCAACATAACTCTGTGCCGTTCGTAGGTGCCCTTTCCCAGGTGAAGCCAATGCTGTCTCCAAAGGGATCACAGCAGGATCCTTGGGTCAGGCCTTCATTCTTCTCTCTTTTATCTTCTGAAAGCAACCTACTTCGCTGTGGCTGTTGTGAAGAAGTCTGACAAGGATATCAGCTGGAACAACCTGCAGGGTAAGAAGTCGTGCCACACCGCCGTGGGGAGAACTGCTGGCTGGAACATCCCCATGGGCCTGATCCACAA
The DNA here is from genome assembly GCA_013400235.1 of Oriolus oriolus. NCBI lineage: Eukaryota > Metazoa > Chordata > Aves > Passeriformes > Corvidae > Oriolus > Oriolus oriolus. The sequence goes on along the minus strand of VXBT01002207.1, from coordinate 203,841 downwards.
CAGGACAGGCAGCTGCAACTTCGGTGAGTCCACTCTGGCATCCATTTCTTTGAGCTGGGAATCTGCTCACAAAAAAAAACAAAAAAAGTTTTACCATCCTTCACTTGGTTTTCAAAGTTTCTTGTGCCTCAAAGATTCCCTCCTGGAGGGAGGAAATGGAGAAGGCTCTGGTATTTAAGGTTTCACTGAGCAAAATTTTAGGCTTTTGGTGTCTGCTTCAGAGTAAGATATGGCACATCAGCTGCTTTGGGGGGGTCTTTGCTTTCTTTTCACATCTCTCCCCTTCCTTTTGCAGCAGCCCAAGAGGTATTTCCAAAAAGGGAATAGGGGCTGCCCCATAGGGTGAGGTGCTTGTGCAGGGTGTGGAGTGGGGGTAAAGGATGAAACTCTAAAGGGAGGGGAAGGGCTAAGAACAGGGGACAGAGGCTGATCTACATTCAAGAAACTTAAAGGGACTGATCTGACTGCTTGAGAGTTCATTGAGAGTTATGGTCCAGCAGAAACCTTATCAATGTTATCAACCAAGACAAAGTAAGCATATGATTATTAAAAGGAAATCTCTAACCACATGAAGATATTAGTGTTAGTAAGTTCTATTCTTGGCTTCTCTATCCTCCTGCTGTCCTTTCCCACCGTCCCTTCTACCCCAAGAGCTCTGGCATTGCTGCCAAATGCAATTCTGCTGACCCATAAAGGCCGTGGAGGCTCGGGCTGGCTCTGTGTGAGCTGGGAATGGTTTGCAGGGAAAACAATCCTCTTTTTATGCCAAGATAGTGCCTATTGCACTTGAGCCTTAGGCCCTGCTTCATCGCAGAATCACAGGATCATGGACTGGTTTGGGTGGGAAGGGACCTTAAAGCCCATCCAGTCCCACCCCCTGCCATGGGCAGGGACACCTCCCACTGTCCCAGGCTGCTCCAAGCCCTGTCCAACCTGGCCTTGGACACTTCCAGGGATCCAGGGGCAGCCACAGCTTCTCTGGGCAACAATAACAACAATTATCAATAATAACAGGACCCAGGTTCCATGGTGAAAGCTGGATGCACATGATTCGTTGCCCACTAAGTCACTCTCCTTCTCCCAGCCCTTTTCCAGCTCCCCGGCGAGCGCTAACGCAAACCCAGGGCGACAACGCGTTATTAAAATAAAACCCAACTTCTCAGGGCAGCAAAAGTGAATTTCTCCTATTCCTGCCTCCAGATGAATACTTCAGCCAGGGCTGTGCTCCCGGGTCTCCTCCCACCTCCCGCCTCTGCCAGCTCTGCAAGGGCTCAGGCGGGGTGCCTCCGGAGAAGTGCGTGGCCAGCAGCCACGAGCAGTACTACGGATACACCGGAGCTCTGCGGTACGTGCTGGGGACACCCAGGCTGCCTCAGGTGCCCTGGGGCTGATCCCAGGGGGCAGGTCACAGGTGAACTACAGCCTCATGTTGCCACTAATTTGCCGAGCTACTCTTTTTCCCCATCACCCCACCGAAAGTACAGATCTCTATAATACTATTCATATGCCACATGCTTTTTCTTCGCTTTCTGAAAATCGATGTAAAATACCGATTTTACCTTCTGTAAAACTCATGTCCAGGCAAATCCCTCCTACAATGGCAGAAGTGCTCCTCCTTTAACATAAATAAGGAGTGTAAAGACTGTGTTTCAGATATATTTAAAATATTTGTGGCAGGGCTCCTAGGCCTGGCCGTCCGTGGAGATTTATTGCACAGAATAAGACTCAAGTCTACATCAAATCTGTGGGAAAGGGACAGGATTCAAGCACCCACATCACTGGCCTCTTTTTCTACTTCCCAGGTGTGTGGTCGAGCAGGGGGATGTGGCCTTTATCAAGCATTCCATCGTTGAGGAGAACACTGACGGTACGTGCTCAGGGCTGCCTTCCCCATCTGCATGGTTGCTTAGGTGCTGTTGAGGCTGATGTTCTCCTGCCACACAAGATCTCTGAATCTCCAAACCCATTCTCTTTAAAGGCAAAAATACCGAAAGCTGGGCCAAAGATCTGAAAATGGACCAGTTTGAGTTGCTGTGCACTGACGGGCAGCGGGCAAATGTCATGGATTACAGGAGATGCCACCTGGCCAAAGTGCCGACCCACGCTGTGGTGACACGTCCTGAGAAAGCAGAGCAAGTCCGTGAGCTGCTGGAGAACCAAGAGGTTTGTCGTGCTGAGAGTGGAAGAAATACTGTGGGGTTGCTGTGATTTTCCTCAAGGCAGCGTAAGGTGGAAGATTTCACCTCACTGCTATGGGGGGACAGCCTTGTCCTTTGGCCTCCCCCTTCCTCCATCCCTTCCCAAGGGCTCTTTCCCCTCTGCCACCTTAGCAAACACACCTTTAGGCAGCAGGGGGATTGCAGTAGTTGCTGCTGTCACGCTATACTTGTGTGACATGAGTTCATCACCTCCTTTCCGGGCTCTGCTCTTGCTGGGGCGTTCCAGAAACTCCTTTGTGGTGCCTGGTCTGTGCCACAGCTGGGTCAGGCTCAGCCCCAGCAGCAGCCTCCCCGCACACACACAGTCCTGCAGCCACTGGGCTGACCATAACCAGGCTAAACCATCTCTGTTTCTCCCTGCAAACATTAATGTTGGCTCCACCATCATGGGCTGGTGGGAGGTCCTTTTGCTTCTACTTGTGGTTTAAGTTACGGGGCCTGCTGGCAGCATCTCTGCACACAGGGACATGTTAAAATGGGGGACAAAATGTGCCTACCAGTGAGCGATCCCTCCTCTAAGCACACAGACAGAAGGTTCAATCCTAAATTTCTGGAGCCTGGCTTGGGGCTCTCCAGGCTGATGGTGAAGAACCAGGAGCAAGAGCTAGGCCAGGTTTCTACTCCTCTCCTCTTCGTGCCTTTATTTCAGAGACTGTTTGGAGCAAAAGGGACCAAGAATCAAGATTTCAATATGTTTGCCTATGAAACCAAGGATCTTCTGTTTAAAGACCGGACAAAGTGCCTGGTCAAGCTCCGTGACGGAATATCGTACAAGGAATTCCTCGGAGATAAATACTACGCTTCACTTGCCAGCCTCAACACCTGCAACCCATCAGGTAACTGGAACAGCCCCAGAGGAAGTCCTGAATTGCAGTTCTTACCTTGCAGGTGATGCCTAAAAGGGGACAACCTGGAAACAGAGGCTAGACAGGAGTAAGGGAATAAAGGTGGATATTTATTGGAAAGGCCTTCAGAGGCACACCCTGGGCAGGCCAAAGGCTGCACCCGAGATGGACCCCGAGTCACGAGTTCTTCACTCTGTTATAGGTTTGGTCCATTTGCAGATCAGCATAAATTCCCCAATTAAACTTTAGCTGATGATGGAACTGCCCCTCAGCTCGCCTCCCTTCTCAAGGTGCTGGGTTACGCATTTTGGGCCTGGGATGGGCTGGGTGTCCTTGGAGAGCAGGCCTGGAGAGGCTTTGTTATGTCTGTGTGAGCATGAGAGAGCAGCAGCTGCCAGGCTGCAAGGCAGCTCAGAGTCACACACTGGGAATGCAGAATGTGAAAAAATAGAAGAGTTCAAACCTAAGGTATCACAGGCATGAGCAGTTTCTCTGGAACTGTCCATTCAATGCCTTTTAAGCATGAGGATTTCAATATTCTTTTCTCAAAGTTCCTTGGGTGAACTGAGAACAGACTTAAAATAAAAGTCTTTTCCTCACCTTTAGAAAACATGGACTTTGAGAAACGGCACAGAGAACCTCCCTGACCCATCATTGTGGGTTCAGAGGGATGGATTTGTGGTCAAAGCACTTTTTTTTGCGGCACACCGCAGATTTTCCACGTGGTGACATTGCTGGCACGGCTGGGTGTGTGCTGGTGGGACGGGGCTGTTTAAAGGCAGCATCTGAACTTCTCCCTGCCCTTTCCCTTTCCAGATCTTCTCCAGGTGTGCACCTTCCTTGGGGAGAAGTAGTGAGGTGGGAAGGATCCTCAAAGTGGGGGAGAAAACCTCAAGCCATGACTCCTCTCGTGCCCTCAGCACCGAACACTGACCCGCAGAGGGCCCTCTGCCTTCACTGCTTTCTCTGCCCTCCCTCATCACTCTCAAAGTGGCTCTTTGACACTTTACAATTCTCTGCTGCCAGCACAGCAAAAAAATAAAATCTCTAATCTAAACGGGTGTCCTGAGATTTTTCCAAGTGGTCCTTAAGGCCATTCCTTCCTCAGTGCCTCTCACAGTGGCAGATACCAGCATGGCTGTTGTCACTTATTGCTGCGCCTCGGGGAAATTCCTTGCACCATTTGCCAAAGCAAAATGGATTAAATATGCCCTAGGGCCTCATTAACAGATTTGGCTTTGCCCAGATTATCCCTGGAAGGTGACGGTTCCCCAGTGTGGTTGGGACACAGGAAGAGGGACAGTGTTTGTGTCAGGGAAGCTGGAGGCTGGAGAAGGAAAAAAACCCCACCCCAAACCAAAATAACACAGTGGGAGTAAAGGTGGGAGGTGTGAACAGAAACTGCTGTGGCTCAGATCTCAGCTGGCTGGCTCTGAGTCCCTTCCACCAGGCAGGACTCATGGAGCACATACCTGTATTGATGGGGAGAGTCCAGGCTTGGGCTTCCTTTCTGGGAAAATCTAGGATTTGCTCAGCAACGTGTTTGTTTCGGCAGTCTGTCTGATTCTGTGCTGCTGGCCTGAAAACAAACATGTCGTTTGTTTTGCCTGATTCTGACCCACAGCAAAAATAAAAAGGTGGGACCAAAAGGGCTGCTGAGGTTCTCTGCTCCAGCCTGGCCTCATCCAGGGTGTCCCAGTCCTGCTGTCAAGGCAGGCGTGGAGCAGCCGCCGAGAGCACAAAGCTCCTGGCTTTGAGGGAATGAATATTTTGATGGTTTTTGGATGCATGTGGTAAGTGTGGTGATAAGTCCACCAGCCTGACTGAAAATCCTAGTGGGTGGCAGAAATGCAGAGCGTGACAGGAAAGGATGAAATGCAGTCCCTCAGTTTATGCAGGATGAATACACCGGACAGGTGGCTTTTTAAGCCATTCTTCAAACCTAGCAAAGAAAAAGAATCAGTGCCTCTAACATGCTGTTTCTACAACTCAGTATGGCTACAGTTAGCAATCTTCCCCCCTCCAAAAAGCTTCATCATCTGTACTTCATGTGAGGTGTAAGCCCTTGTCCCGTAAGCAGAAGGCATGGATAAAAGGAACCTCGTTAGAGGATCGCTCAAGCTGGAAGGGACATCTGGGGGTCTCCAGTCCAATCTCCTGCTCGAGGAAAGGGATCAACCAAGGTGCTCAGGGCTTGACCTCCAAGGATGGCGACTCCACAACCTCCCTGGGCAGCCTATCCTGCTCCTGGCAGACCCCAAAAGAGGAAATTCCTCTCATACCCACTCTGAACCTGTCTCGTTTCGATGTATTCCTGCTACTCCTCCTACCACTGTGGGAAGCCTGGCCCTGCTTCCCGATGCCTGGTCCAAGCGGCTGTGTCTTCCTGGGGCAAAACAGCCCCATGGAATGCTCAAGGTTTGGGCCAGAGTGGCTGGAAAGCTGGAAAAGGCCCTGGAGGTGCTGCTGACAGCGGCTGGACACGAGCCCAGGTGTGCCCAGGAGGGCAAGAGGCCGATGGCCCCTGGGCTGTCCCAGCCATGGTGTGTCCANTGGCTCTGCACAACCCCCTGACAGGAGGGGGCAGCCGGGGGGGTCGGGCTCTGCTCGCAGGGAACAGGGACGGGAGGAGAGGGAACGGCCTCAGGCTGGGCCAGGGGAGGTTCAGGTTGGATAGGGGGAAATTTCCTTCCCAGAAAGAGCTGTCCAGCCCTGGCACAGCTGCCTCGGGTTTAAAAGCCCTGTGGATGTGGCACTTGGGGACATGGCTTAGTGGTGGCCTTGGCAGCGCTGGGGGCACCGTTGCACTCGATGGTCTCAAAGCTTTTCCAGCCTAAACCACTCCATGTTTCTCCAGGCTCCCACAGCGAGCCCCTGCCTTCCCAACCCCTCACGGGAGAAACTACAGCTCCCATGAGCCCCCGCGCGCCGTCCTTCCCGGCGTGCCGCGGCGCCGGAAGCGGAAGTGTGGCGTGGCCACGTGTGCGGACCATGGCGGGCGGGCTGGAGCCGCACCTGGAGGCGCTGCGGCGGGAGCTGCGCGGCCCCGCCGTGCTCTCCGTGCTCATCGCGCTCATCGCCGTCGCCATTACCTTCCGTGAGTTGCAGGAACCTCCCTTTCCCCGCGGCCTACCGGCGGCCAGCACTCACGCTCGCTGAGGCGGCGCGGGTGCCGCCAGCCGCGGGCTCAGGTGTCCCCTTCTCCTCCTCCTCATCTTCCTCTCTCCCGCAGTGATCTGGCGGTTCGTGCAGGGCAGGAGGAGCAGCCGCAAGGCCGTGCTGCTGCTGGGCCTCTGCGACGCGGGGAAGACGCTGCTTTTCGCGCGGGTGAGCGGCGAGCGGGGCGAGGGCTGCCCGGCTCCGGCCTCTCGTACGGAGGGGAAGGAGTTCCCTTTAGTTCGGTTTTTAATCTTTTAATGGAACGTAAAAGTTGGGGTTTATAGATGTAAGGAGGGACGGAGACCGAGTTTTGTCTGCCACGGAGTGTCAAAACAAATGGCGTTTTGGTTTGAATCTGTCATAGTAAAAGGCTTAGCGGTGCTTGACCTCATTGCAGTCTGCAGCTCCTCCCGAGGGGCAGGAACGCGTCTGTGCTCTCTGGGACCAGGGACAGCACCCGAGGGAACCGCTGGAGCTGTGCCAGGGAGGGTCAGGTTGGACATCAGGGAAAGGTTCTTCCCCCCGAGGGTGCTGGGCACTGCCCAGGCTCCCCAGGGAATGGTCCCGGCCCCGAGGCTGCCAGAGCTCCAGGAGCGTTTGGGCAGCGCTGCCAGGGATGCCCAGGGTGGGGTTGTTGGGGGGTCTGTGCAGGGCCAGGGGTTGGACTCTGATCCCTGGAGGTCCCTTCCAACCCTGGGTATCCTGTTACTGTCAAGTCTGAAAATGAAAGGGGCACAGCCATGGTTACCATGGTCCCAGCTGGAAAACGCCGAAGGGTTTGCAGGCACACTCTCTTCCTTCTTGTTTTAGTGGAGATTCACTATATAAACAGATAATTTTTTTCCCTAAGGACCATTTTTTAATTAATTGGGGAAAGTAACCCCAGCAGTAGTTCCCTGCAGGAAATCGAGGTCAGATCTCCAACGCCCCATTACCCCTGTGGGACCATTTCAGTCTCTGAGTAGAATAAATGTGGTGCTGGTGCTGAAAAGCCTGGTTTGAGGGTTTGGAGCCCCTCAGGCTGTTTTTTCCTGAAGCCTCCCTGTTCCCCCAGCTGCTGTCGGGGCGGTACCGCGACACCCAGACCTCGATCACCGACAGCTCCGCCGTGTACAGGGTCAGCCGGGACAAGGTGAGTGCGCAGCTCCAGCTCTCACTCAGCTCCGAGCCTTCCTCTGCTCCCTCTGCCCTGAGCTTTTTGTGCTGCCCTGAGGTTTTTGTGCTGCTCAGGCCCCAGTTTGGTCCGAGTGTAGGACAGGGTTTTTCCAGGCATTGCACGCTGAGAAAGGAGGGAAGCACTGGGATGTGCTGGAGCCACAGGTGCTTTTCTCTTTGCTTGGGAAACCTTTCTGGCTGAAAACCATCTGTGGGTTCAGCAGCGTGGGTTGGAGCAGGAGGGAGGTTTGGGGGGGGTTCGCTGTTCTGTTGAACTGGTTTATTTCCTCCGCAGTAATTTCTGTTTCTCCCAAGAAAACGTGGAATTAAAAGCTTTATCAGGTTTCAGCAGAGGCTCCAGCTGCACTTTATATGGGCTCAGAAAGGATTTTGTTATTTTTAGGTCCTGGGCTGCTGCAGACCTGGTTATTTTGACTTTTTTGGCAATTCTTGCATTCTGGAAATCTCTTTCTTGTGCTGGATGCACACGTGGCAGGGAGAGCAGCATGCTGGCAGCACCTGAGCTGCTGGTGAATTGTGGAAGCAGAGGGTGGTTTTGTGGCTTCACCTTCTCAGTCGTTATTAACAACAGTGACAATAAGGTTACAAACTCGGTAAAAAGGGTTTTTTAAAAAAACTTTTCCCATTTTTGTGTCTCTTTAACTGAGCAGACGAGTATTTGGAGGGGGTGAGGCAGAGGAATCCTGCAAGGCAGATTGCTGATTTTTTGATCCTTTTTTTTTTTTTTTTAATCATAGGTTTCCAGTAAAATCCTAGAGCAGTGGGCAGGAAGGGGCTCCTGCAGCCTTATCTTGAGAGCAGTGACGTGGCCCTGCCTGGCTCTGGCTGGGCCTTTGTTCCCTCCCACGTCCTGGCTTTGGCCCTTTCCTTTCCTGGGAAGGGAAACATTTGCAGCTTTCAGTTAAAAAAGGCTCTTGCAAAGGCATTTTTGTGTTATTCCCAGCGAAGTTGGGTATATTTAGGGAGACTTGGTGCGTGTGGATGGCTGTAGGTTTGTGTTCTGTGTCAGGGCTGGTTGGGATTGTGCCTTCAGGACACAAATCCAGGGTGAGACTGGGGAAAACCAGGATCACAGGAAGCAGGTGGTGTCAGTTCCTTCTTGCTTGTGTTCCAGAGCACTAACGTGACCTTGATCGACCTTCCAGGCCATGAGAGTTTGAGGCTGCAGTTCTTGGAGAGGTTCAAGGCCGCAGCCAGGTAACGTGGGGGGGATCAGCAGGGGAGGAGGAGGGGGCAGGTCATCCTTTGGAAAGGGATAAACCAAAATGATGGTGCTGGGAGTGCTGTGAGCTGGGCTGGCGGTGCCCTGAGAGTCAGAGCTCTGCTGTGAGGTAGCGCTGGTTCACTTTTGCTTTGCCTTCCTGGAATATCTCGAGTGGGAAGGGACCTGCAAGGATCGTGGAGTCCAACTCCTGACCCTGCACAGGACAACCCCAAAACTCTCACCGTGAATTCCCTGCTTACCTGCGCTTGCAGTGTGCCAGGAGGCAAAGCCACTGCAGCAGGGAGGTCGAGGGGGTTGTGAGATGTCCTGGAGCAGCCAGGGGGAGAATTCCTGCTGGAGCTGCCCGTGGGGCGCGTTTCAGCCAGCACGTGCTGGGGCTGGCTGAGACCAGACGTGGCAATCTCAGCCCAGGCTGGGACACCTGCAGGGGGAGGTGACTGCAGCACTTCACCCCCAGCACGTGTCCTTCCCTCTCGCCCCCAGGGCCATCGTGTTCGTGGTGGACAGCGTGGCCTTCCAGCGGGAGGTGAAGGATGTGGCAGAATTCCTGTACCAGGTGCTGGTGGACGGCACCGTGCTCAGGAACGCGCCCGCGCTGCTCGTCGCCTGCAACAAGCAAGGTACCCTGGGGCTGGGCCTGGCTGCTGCACTTGGGAATTCAGCAAAAGGAAGGCTGGAGTTGAGGTTTAAGCTTTGACTGCTCAGCAGGAGCGTTTGCAGGGCTGGTTGGGAAAGCTGCGGCTCTCTGGGTGGGTGTAAGGAAGGCAGGTGGCTTTTGTGGGGCGTTTTGTTCCTGCCTGCTTTGTGCAGAGGTGCTCCTCAGCCTCCAGGCAGCAGGAAATGGGATCAGCTGGAGCATGATGTGAGCTGTCCCTGCACACTCGGCAGCTTCAAAGTTAAAATGAGCTGTTCAGCTGCCAAGGTTCCTCTGGAGCAGCCTGAACATCCAGCTACTGGAAGGGAGTCGATTTTCAGATCCCTACGAGTTCTGCAGTGACAGCGTGGGTCCCTCTGCAGCAGTTGGGTGTTTTGGGGCAGTATCAGATCTGGGTTTCGTGGTTATTTCCTGCACCAACTCGGGAGCTGCCTGAGGCCTTCCTGGCTCTGCGTGCCACGGGTGCAAAGCGCAGGACAGGAGGGAGTGCTGGTGCATCAAACCCATCCTCTGAAGTATCTTCCTGCCCAGCAAGAAGAAATTAACTCCCTGCATTGTATCAGACTGTTGGGTTGTTCCCATTCACGCCTGAGATCCCAAAGCTCCAGCATCCCTCGTCCTACTGCAGGCACGGCTGTCCTTGTCCTGGTAACTCCAGTGACTGCACAGTGTGACCTGGCCTTCCTTGAGGAGAAGGAACCAGGTTCTGAATTCTGACAGAGCTGATTTCATGTTCTTTTCTCTCTAGATGTCACAATGGCAAAATCAGCAAAACTCATCCAGCAACAGCTGGAGAAAGAGCTGTAAGTATGGAATGGGATCTCAGTCCCTCTGAGCTTTTCCTCTTGTCCTTTCTCTCTTCCCTCAGTGCTCAGGGAGCTCCCTTGAGCCGTGTCTGAGTTCCCTGTGGAACTGAGAACGCTCTGTTCGGTCTGGGGGTTGGCAGTGCTGTGTTTACAGCTGGATTCCATGGTTTTAGAGGGCTTTTCCAAGCTGAATGACTCCCTAGGTCTATAATCCCTTTGGCCAGCAGACGGCAGCAGGGATATTTGTGCCGTGCCTCTTCCAGGCTGAATACCCGACCTGCTGGATTTGGACACAGGAGTCAGTTGCCACATACTCACGTCCTCCAGGAAAATAAGGATTGCTTGTTCTGATGTTGAGCATTTGCCAACTACCTGTGTGTAGGTGTTGGATTTCTGGGTGGTTACTGTGCCCTGTAAGGCATGGTTATTCCCGTGTTTGCCATGGATACATTGGGATATAAGGACATCATCATCATCATCTGACTTTTGGTGTCCTTTATTCGAAAACCAGACCTGTTTGAACACCTCCCCTTGAGTGCCCTCCTACTCCCCTAAGTCTCTGCGCTTGTGCCTTCCAGCAGTGGCCAAAGGCCCTGGCTGAGCCTCACAGGGCAGTGCTGGGCCTTGTGTCCTTGCTGTAGCTGGCATCCTGCTGGCAGAGCTGGATCCCAGCCATCCCAGAGCCGTGCTGGGGCTGACATTCCCCTGGTGCTCCGTTGCTGACCCTTTCCCTTCTCTCCCTGCAGCAATACCCTGCGAGTGACCCGCTCCGCAGCCCCCACCAGCCTGGATGGCTCAGCCACAGGGGGCCCTGCCCAGCTGGGGAAGAAGGGCAAGGACTTTGACTTCTCCCAGCTGCCCATGAAGGTGGAATTTGTGGAGTGCAGTGCTCGAGGCAGCAAGGGAGAGGAGGGAGAGGCTGACTTGGAGGCCCTCGAGAAGTGGCTGGTGAAGGTGGCCTGAACAGAGACGGACAGGGCTGGGGGGCTGAAGGGAAAAAGATGGTCTGGAGCACTCAAATCTCAGCTTGATGTAAAAAGAAGGAACTTCAGCTGGAAGTCAGCACTGTGGCGTCTTCCTCTGCTGCTCGTGGGCTTGGGAGCGACGTGACAATTGCTGGTGTGATTCCCTCTGGCTGTCCCTTCATGCTGCAACGTTTTTATCCTCTCCCCTCCTCCCTTGCCCTCTTCTGGGCTGCTGACCCCCCTGAGCTTCTCTTTTTCCTTAATCTTTAGGCTTTTCATTTGGTAGTTGCCAAGCAAATTAGGAAGGAGTGCACTGGCAGGTGAGTTTTAGAGTGTGCCTGTTGTTTCCTGCCGTGGTTTAGACGCTCTCAGAGCCGCTGACCACATTATGGTTGGGGCTGCTGGGGAGCACTGCACAAGCTGCCCAAGTTGGGCAGGCATTGAGAGAGTATAAAAAGCTGGTCTCCTCTTTGTCTCTGCCTTCCCATTGTCCCAAACTGGTGCAGCCCCATTTCTGTGGGGCTGGAGGGGTGTGAAGTGCCCAAACCTGGCTGCCTGCCCTGCTTTACTCCCTGGGCCCAGCTCTGGGCCCGTGCCTGGTGATCTCTTCTCTTGATCAGCTCCTGGGAGTTTTTCCTCAGCTGAGGGCTGTGTCCTGAAAGCTTCACTCTGCTTCTCCTTGCAGGCACTCCCCTGAGAGTGGCAGGGCTGCAGGGGGTCGTGGCATGAGCCTGTGAGATGGGCACAATTTCAGACCCATACCTGCATCCTGTGTGGCACCTGTCGTGCCAGGCACTGGCTGTGCAGGCTCCTGCTGCCTCCTGCTCCCGTGGCTGCAGCAAGGAAGGTCTGTCTTTGTGTGGAACTAGTCAGCAGCCGTGGCAAAGCGAGAGGGAAAGCCAAGGAGCTGCCAGCACGTGGGTGTGCTTCCTCCTCCTGATCAGAGATGCTCAAGGAAGAGGGGAAAAAAATGGGAGGTTTTCCCAGTTTGTGTCTCACTGCACGTGGCAGAGTCCTAGTGCAGGGACGTTTTTCCCTTTGTTTGTGGCTTCCCCTGTTGTTTTAGGGTTGAGGGGGTGGCTGGCTCCTGGCAGACCCTCTTTGTAGTTTGCAGCCCCCTCTCCCCCGTGGTTTGATGCCTCCTTCATCACTCAACTCATCTGTTGTGTTCTTTTCCTTCTCTGGGGCTTTTCCTGCCTCCCTGCAGCGTTGCCAAGTGTTGGGAAGAGCAGGAACAGCCTTCAGCAAAGCGCTGTGCCTGGAATGAAGCTGGTCCTCGCATTTCCAGCCTCGGGAGCCATCCATGCAGGAGGTGGGGAGGGTGATATTTACCAAACACGTTACATTCTTCTGTTTCCTGCAGGCAGAGTCCTGTTGGAACATATTTGTCATGCTTTGAACTCCTCTAGCTGGAAGTCTTGGGCTGCCTGCTTCAAATCCATCATGCTGAAGCAAAAAATTGCTGTTTCTTTGGGTGGTTGTTCTTGCAAAGACGCAGAGGCCAAGCCTCAGCTTAAAGGGGGGGAAGGTACCATGAGGCCACGGTGGGTTTTAAGTTATTCTTTTTAAAAGTATTCCTTAAGTAAATTCTTTTTTGCTTAAATGTTTGTTCTCAAGTCTTGCTTCAGTCTGTGTGTTTGCCTCGGCTCTTCCCAGCGGTGTCAGATCCACGTGGATGGGGCTCTGCTCCTGCTCAGCACAGTGTTGGGGATCAACCTTCCTGCTCTGTGGCCAGGTCTGTGTTGTCAAAAACCATTGTTTTCTGCACACACAGGGCCTTGGGGTTGGGTTTTTTCTTGGTTCTGTATTTACTCCTCGGTCCGGCTGATTGATGAATTGATAACCACACAGCAAAAAACCACCCACAAAGCGTGACAGAAAATGATGTGCACAGCCATGCTCCAGCCAGCTGCGGTGGCTGTGGTGACAGAGCAGCGCTGCTGTGCCCTCGAGGTGCCTGTGGCACCCTGTGGCTGTGCTGGATGGAGATGGGATGCCTCAGCTTTCCTGGGCTGGGGAGTGGCTGCACGGCCGCGGCTGAGCCGCTGGTGCCGGAGCACAGAGCAGAACTCCAGGAGTTTTTTGGGCCTCACTCCATGACTTGTTAAATATTCAGGGCTGTTCTTCCCCAGTGGCTGAGGGAAAAGAGCAGAACTGGAAACTCTGAGTGTTGTTTTCTTGTTTCTCTCTATTCCCCAGTCAGCTCTGTGCTTTGTTCTGTGCTCTTCTGACCTTGTTCCCAGCCCGTGGCTCTGCTGGCCGGGCGTGCTGCTCCTGAGGCTGCAGCTCGGCAGGGCTGTGTTGGGATGGCTTTGGCAGGACAGGGGGATGTGATAAACTCGGCCCCTTCTTGCTCCAGGTGCCTGACCCTGAGTCAGGAGCCCGCTGCATTCACACATCCCCAGGGACCGAGGCCCTCGCTGTGCCAAAGCTCTTTTGGTCGATGTTTCTTCCTATGGATTGTACTCCAGACTGTTCCCCTGGAAAAGGCAGATGTTTTTGGAGAATGATGAGCACGGTGATAACTGGGATAGCAGAAACCTTGAAAGAGGAGGAGAGATTGCTGAAAGGCAAAGAAAAGCAAAAATAACAAATGCCTGGACATCAGTATCCCGAGGGGGGTGGTTTCCAAGGCTCCCCAAAGCAAGTGTTCCAGCTGGGACCTCCCCTGTGCACAGAGCCACCACCCCAGCACCTTTGGGGCCAGGAGCTTCTGTTGGCCCCACTTTGGCCACCTCATGCACTTTGTGACCGGCCCCTCCTGGGGCTTGTCCTGCTGGGTGTTAGCCCTGGTGCTAAAGGCATGGAGAAAGTTATGGAAGGTCAGGAGGGAGCTGAGGGAAAATCTGCCAGGTGGAGGGGGAACAGGAATAGGGATGACATGGAGAGAGTTCTTTTTTGTGAAGACTTTGCTGATCCAGAGCAAATCCAGAGCAGGTCCCCTGCTGTCCTCTCCTTTCCCTCTACTCCCTCAGTGAGCATGGATGCAGCAGGGCCAAGAGCACAGGGAAAAGCCATGGGGTAAGGACAGCAGAGCCTGAATCCATTCACTCCAGAAAAACCCTGAAAGAAAGCCCCAAACCCACTGTACCCTGCCCAGAGCCCTCTGGGTTGAACAAATGACAGGATTTTAAAGTAGCTCAGTGCTTGACATAAGTAGCTGGAATTGCTTGGCCATGGGTTGAACTTGATGGGAGCCCTAAGGCCGTGCTGTGTCAGGCAGGGATGGATCAGAGGGAAACCTGGAGCTGGCAATCTGATCAATGATAACAGTAAAGATCATTACTAATAGTTAGAATAGGCAAAGCTGCAGTTAAAATATTACTTTAAAATGCTGGAGCAGGTTGTGGTCTGTGTGCTGTAACAACCCCATGGCAGCGTGGACCATCAGAACCCACCCAACCCTCACCAAAACCCACCTGAGGGGTGTGAAACAACCAAAACAGCAAAGCAGTGGAGGGTGAGAAGGACCCCAGACCCTGCTACGGCTCTTGCTCAGGACTGTGGTGTGAGGGAGGGGGGAAAGAATGAAACTTTCTAATTGCCAGGCCTTTCTTTGTTCATGGTCCCTCCTCTGAGGCACTGGCTGGAGCAACTAAATAACAGATTTGATCTGTGCCAATATAGCTATTGGATGTGAGAACCTCAGGTCAAAACCTGCTGTGCCTACAGGCCCTGCCTGCCAGGGAGGTGCAGGCAGGGCTGGGCAGGTTCCATGGCGCTGCAAACAAGGCACCTCTGCTGCCCCCGAGCTCTGTGTAGCCCCTTACCAGCCCTCCCCCATCACCGGTGGAGCTGCAGGAGAAGAAATGTCCCCCTCTGCCACCATCTCTTCCCCCTTTCCCAGCTGGAATGTGCTGAGCATGGGCCCGGCTGTGACCTGCAGCCTCCCCAGGGCCTCGTCTTGCTGCTGCGGGGGAAGACCAAGAAAGCACCACAGCTGGAAAAGTGACCTTTATTTAAAAAATAAAAAGAGCAACAAACCCCAGATGTTCTGCAATAAACCCCTTGTGCTGACTTGTCCCAACACGTGTGCGGTGTCCCTGCTGACCTCTGTGGGGGCTGTGGCCGGGGGCACCCCGGGCAGCCCCCTCCCCTGCTCCTGTCCCAGCCGGGCAGGCACCTCCCGGCCGGGAATGTCGCGCCGGAGCGGGACCATCGCCCACAGCGGGCACTTCTCCGGGTCCGTGCGCTCCAGCCCCCTCTGCCTCCTGCTCCAGCGGGCCGGGGGCTGCCCCTCCCCGGGGTGATGGGCAAAGCGCAGCTGGAGCCCCTGGGAGAAGCCATTCCCAGGATGGGGCCGGCCCGGAGCATCCCTCGCCGGGAGCGCCTGGGCTGCGGGAGAGGAGCTCGGAGCTGCCAAGGTGGAGTCGCTCCCGTGGGAGGGAAAACAAACCCAGACAAGACGAAGTAGTGGCGGTGGGTGACTGGGGGTGCGAGTCAGTCCCTCGGGGGCTACACCAGCCCCGCCGCCTTCTCCTGCACGTTGTACTCCTTGCTCCTCTTCACCTTCCAGCTGATGAGGGCGAGCAGCACGGTGCCCACCACCTTGTAGCCCACCTGCAGCCCCAGGTATCTGCCGGGAGAAGAGCAGGGACATGCCACGTCCGGAGCTGGCACCTCCAGCCCGGCCTGGGGCCGTGCCCTGCCCGGGGCCGGGGCACAGGGTACCTGTTGCGGAGGAAGTCGTTGTTGTAGTAGGCGCAGAAGCGGCGCTGGGTGCACTGCTGCTGCCAGTGGATGCAGGAGGAGTCGATGAGGGCTCCGAACATGGCCGGGGCCGGCAGCCAGGCTGGCGGGGAGAGAGGATGGAGTCAGGTGCTGCTCCCGAGGAGGCTCGGTGCCTCCTGCGGCTCCAGCAAACCCCCAGGTTCACGCGGAAATGGACACTCACCCAGCAGCCGCATCAGCAAGAACTGGACTCCGATGGCGAACGACTTCTCATCCTGGTTCACCACCCTGCAGGGGAGAAGCCACGGGAGGTCAGAGCTGCTGGATTTGGCCAAGGCTTGGGCTGGCTGCACGTTCATGGCATCCCGCTGGTCCCAGCGTGGGGAACCATCACATCGGCCACCCCCTGGGGCTCGCACACTGCTCACCGTAACACCATCATGTAGAGGGGGTTGTGGGACAGGCAGGCGACCAGGGCAGCGAAGGAGATGAGGAATATGGCAGGAAGGAGCATATGGGAGCAGCTGACTGGACAAGAGCCCGTGTAGGTGGAGAACTCCTTCCCATTCAGGGAACAGCTGTGGTAGATCTGTTGGAAGCGTTTGGAACAAAGCAGACGTCAGGCTCCCAGCGCCAGGAGCAGGTTTCTCGTGACGCACCATCCCACATCCCTGCGCAGGACACCGACAAGAGCACCAGCTCCAGTTTTAAGGCACATCCTGTACTGGGATTTGCCACCATCGCAACTCCTCCAAGCAGATTCCCAGGGAATTACAGCAATTCTCCGTGGCACCTTCCCAAGGCTTGGCACACCGCGTGGAGAAGCTTCCAGCCCCTTATTGCTGGGTTCCTGCAGCATCCCTCTGCTGTTCCCAGCAAGGCTGCTTTGCCAACCACTTGCTTTACTCACCAGTTGTTTGGGGTTGGAGGGGTTCGTGGTGCTGTTGGTGCAGCCGGCGAAGCAGGGCGAGATGTATTCCGTGGTGTTTTCCCGGCACACCGGGTGGAAGATCAGCTTGGAGCATTGGCACCCAACCCGCGCCTTAACCTGCTGCTGGGCATTGGGTGAACTGCCAGAAAGGAGGGGGGAAAAAATAGGGGGAAAAAATTTCAGAAATAGGACAGGAGGAATTTAAAAAAAAAAAAAATTCCCTTTTACTAGTTGAGCAGTTTTCCTGCTCCTGTTTGGGCTGGGACACTGCCAGCAGCAGCCTGGCCTTGTGCCAGCCCCCGATCCCTGCAGGTACCTCTGGAAGTGTGCAGTGAATGTCACAGGAATTATGTTATGTCTACAAACAAGTACTCACACGCTTCTTTTCTCTTTTTCCTTTTTTTT